>OX457030.1:67027538-67072538 GCA_949752745.1 Protula sp. h YS-2021
AAAATATCAACAGAAAGTGATGGTTAACATTCGTGAATATATTACGGATCATACATCTGGGAGGTTACATCCTACCAAGAAGGGAATTTTGTTGTCATTGAACGATTGGCATATGCTGAAGAAGCAAATGACGTCAGTGGATCTCATGCTTCAGAAAATGGATTTGTATAAATGCAGTGACTGTCAGAAGATCGTTGAGTAGACAGCGAGATGACTGTATACAGTTTTAACTGCATGACGAGCTTAGTGGATGCTATGATTTCATCACCCTCAGTGCAGAAGATTGGAGCGAAGGTTTTGAAGCTTGACAAGAACTTGAAACTTAGCTTTGACTCATATGGGCATGTACATTTGATATGTAGTTCATATAAAATTGTCTTTATATGTGGACTATGAAATTAACATTATCTATGTTCATGTGAAGTTAGTTGTTATAAAATTTTAAGTTAAGTTCTTGTGAATCTGCACATGTATTAACATAATATGTATTTGAAATAGTTTTGTTTGTATCATAATTGTACATATTTGTAATATTCAATAAAAACACATATGATGCTTTTCAACTTTTTATTTTTCTCATACAATACTTGAATATAATACATAATAATACAATTCTTGAATATAATACATAATAATACAAAATTAACTATAATACCTAATATACGATATATGATATATGGTTTACGGGTCAATTAAAACCGCGTCAATAACCTTACGACTTTATATGTTGCAAAGCAAGGCATATATTAATACACAACGCTTAAGTTCATAAAATATTACAACATTTATAAAGTCTTTATCATAAAGTTTAGTCACATAAGTCTATTTTTCTTCATCTGTTTCACTCTGTTCACTCTCCATACCACTTTCTTCATCACTGCTGTCATACTCCTCTTCCTCCATATCTAGTAGCTCTTCAAAGAATGCATTGTTTTTCCTTATAGCCGCCTTTAGTGCCTTTGAATACTTGTAATGTTTTTCATCCACAAAGTAATTAAAGTCCTTTAAAATCTTTTGATAATGTTGGCTTTGTTCTAGACGCTGGGTATATTTGAATAGTCTCATAAACAGTTGTTTTAGTCCATGTTTATAAATGGGTCGAAGGTCATAACTTGCTATTTCACGCGCATCTTCAAGTCCTTGTTCTTCATATTCTGAAACCTTTTCTTGAAATTTGTCATCATAGTCATCGTAGACTTCTTGAACCATATCATACCAAACAGAGTCTATTTCTGACTCACTTTCAGAGTCTGTTTCTGACTCACTTTCAGAACTCCTGTCATCAGCATCCTCACCACACTGCTCCATATGTTTGAGCAAAGCTTCTTCGCTGTTGTATAATGCACCACATTCTGCACAAGCCTGTGCATTCTTTTCAGCCATGTTACCGCTTTGACTTTCCATAGAAGACTCATCTAAAATTTCGTGAAAGGTAGTTTTACCGGGTTTTCCATATCCGATTCTTCATCCACTTCTGACGTGTGAGTAACCTTTGAGTGTCTTTAAGACTTTGTGGCCAATTGTAAGATTTCGAACAAATGTTGCATTTATACATCCTTTCGGTTCAACCTACACTATTCAAATGATGAGAAAGTCTTTAAACATAGCTTTATATACAACAACTTGTTGAACAACATGTTAAACATGTTGAACATGTTGAACAACTTGTTGAACATGTTGAACATGTTGAACATGTTGAACAACTTGTTGAACATGTTGAACATGTTGAACTTGTTGAACATGTTGAACATGTTGAACATGTTGAACTTGTTGAACATGTTGAACTTGTTGAACATGTTGAACTTGTTGAACATGTTGAACATGTTGGACATGTTGAACTTGTTGAACATGTTGAACTTGTTGAACATGTTGAACATGCTGAACTTGTTGAGCATGTTGAACAGCTTGTTGAACATGTTGAACAGCTTGTTGAACATGTTGAACATATTGAACAATTTGTTGAACAATACCACGACGTAATATCTTCCAAAAATTATTCGAACACGTGTATTGAATGGGCTTGCCATTCGAACACGTCTTTTAAATGGGCTTGCCATTCGAACACATGTTTAAATGGTGTGCTCTTCTCACCTGTGCAAATAGCCTGTGACCACTGTAAACTAGAAATAAAACTAGATCAAACGGTAAAATTTTCAGTCAAATCGGTTGAACATGGTGAAAGTTATCTACTTTTTTTTTCAAACGTTACTAAAATATACATTATGCTTACAGCCACATGTGCAAATAACCTGTGACTACTTAATAACAAACTAGATATAAAACTGAATCAAACAGTGAAATTTTCATACAAATTGGTTAAGCATAACGACAGTTAGGTCACTTTTAAGTTAAAATGGCGGCATGCGACAAAAAATGCATACAGCCGTCGGTGCAACTAGCCCATGACTATGTTACAACTAGATATAAAACTGAATCAAACAGTTAAATTTCCATACAAATCTGTCAAGTATAACGAAAGTTATCCCAGTTTTAAGTTCAAATGGCGGTAAAAATGCATACAGCCGTCGGTGCAAGTAGCCCATGACTATGTTAAAACTTTACATAAAACTGAATCAAACAGTGAAATTTTCATACAAATCGGTCAAATCGGTAGGGGGGTATGACGTCACTTCCTGGCGCAGAACCCCCATTTCTACCCTACTCCTGATATTTCCTGGCAGACACACCCTTAGCACTCTGTTCCCCCATATACTGTGTGATAAGAGAAAATAAAACGCCAATAAACAATTCATTCATTTATTTCACAGTGTTCACCGACGCCCAGTACCTCGGTGCGTCTCTCAGAGCCCACGGGGGAAACCTGTGTCTCCCCCTTTCTTCAGTATTTGACACTAATCATCAGGGGTGACACTGACCATGTCATAGAGTGTCATAGATTCATAAAAAAATCTTCAATTCTATTGATTTTTTTTTTGTTTGCATGTGTTACCATCCGTAGCCCCGTTGGGTGCACTTGCGTCACTCGTGACGTTACAAGGCGGGCTCCTTCTGTGGGGGTCTTCCTTACTCCGTGTTACCACACCGCACTTACCACACTTGCATTACCTCGACGCGGTCTGTGCTCCCTCGTGTGTACCCCATATGACAGTTAGCTCTTTTGAGGGGACGGGGGAGGGGGAGGGGGAGGGGGAGGGGGTGGCTTATGACATTGGTTCAGCCTCGGCATTGTTGCATACGCTGTTACGACGAGCTCTCCTGGTTCTCCTGGGTGGGGAGAGGGGGGGGGGGGGGTTAACAGCCATGGGATTTCCGAGAACGTCCCCTTGCTTTGTGTCACGATGTGCTTTTTTCTTAAGAAACTTCAACTGCGGCTTCAGGATCATCCCCCTCCCCCCTCCCCCCTCTCGCTGCTCTCGACCGTAAGATAATGCTGGTCAAGACGTGTACCTCATTAGGCTTCTTGCCTCACGCAAGTAATAACAGAAACGTTACCTTAAACGTCAGGTCCCTCCAGCGACATCTCATGCTTATGTAGGAAAGTGGAGCCCCCCAGATAGCAGTCCCACATGGGGACTATGCATAATATATGTGGGTATTCCCACGCATAAATAATGTGTATTTTGTTGGGGAATTCCCATGTAGTTACGTGGGATTTAGGAGATTTTGAGACTCTTTCTGATGTGTATTATGCGCATGTGAACCCATGCATTTTATACGCATATATTTCCATGCATTTTATATGTGGGATTTCCCACGCATATTAAGCATGGAATCTTAAAGGGACGACCCACCCTGGGCATACCCGATAACTCCATCGAATACACAGCCATGAACCTTTATAACTATAGTGCAGTTATAAAGTATTCCTTAAAAGAATTTTAAGCATAAAAAATTTAGTGAAATTGGTATTTCCATGTCTAACTTTCTATTATACTTAGAACAAAGGCAGCCCTCCACGAAAATATGCAGAATTTAGCAAAATTTAAATATATTATCGCTCAATGGCGGCTGTTTCCGGTGTGCGATAATAGCCCACATTGCCAGACTGCGCATAATATGCGTATATTATCCCATGCATTTACTAAGTGGAAATTTTCACGTATTATATACGTGCATTGTACATGGGAATGCCCATATGGGAAATCCCACGTAAAATATACGTGTAATATACAAATGACTTCAAATGAAATTTTACGTGGGAATTCAAAAGTATAATATACATATAATTACCTATGCATTTTAGAAGTGGGGAGTTCTATGTATATTATACAGGGGAATGCCCACGGTGGGCATTACACGGGATAAACCATGCAGTTTACGCGTGTATCTACCCGTGCATTTTATACGTGGGAAAGCCTATGCATATTATATGTAGAGTTTATACGGAAATCACACCGTGGGAATGTCCACATATATTACACATGTTTTCTATGTGGCCATGCCAACGTCCCACGTTCCCACGTAAATCCCATCTAAAAACAACGCGTTTTATACTTGGGACGAAAAATTATGCTAACTGGGCCTGACAAAATCTAGCACAAGTTTCAGATTCCATTGCTCTGTGTGCCTAGCTGGTGGCGGTCTCTGTAGCCGATTTTTTTTTTCTTTTAGAACAGAGCCCAGTGCCTCCCGGTAACCTCCTATGGCACACGTTGTCACCTTTTCATCTCTCGAGTAGCTTTTGCTGTGATTGAGCGGGGTAGATTTGACATGCACTCGTTGTATTGGCGTTTCTGCCTGCGCTGAAAAAAATCTTTCTTCTTCAGCCAGTTCTTTTTAGAAGTCACAGGTAGAAGGTTCATTTTGTGCAGGGGAGTGGATCCCAGTGCGCCCAGTGCGGTTGCGTCAGTGCCCGTGGGTGTATCGGCAACCTCCACAGCGCCTCCGTTATCTCTCTCCGCCACCCCACCCCACCCCACCCCCCGCCGCTGCAGCAAAGGGAGCACAGGAGACTCCGGGTTTAATTATGCCACCAGAAGATATGGCAGTACATACCGCGTGAGCTGCCTGTTGAACTTTGCTGCAAACATGTCGACCCCTGGTGGCCCAAACAACGAGCTCAGTACCATTAGTGTCCATTCCCTTTGTATCATTAGTGTCCATTCCCCTTTTATGATTAGTCTCCATTTCCCTTGTATCATTAGTGTCCATTCCCTTGTATCATTAGTGTCCATTCCCTTAATAATCGTTAGTGTCCATTCCCTTGTATCATTAGTGTCCCTTCCCCTTGTGTCCATTCCCCTTGTATCATTAGTGTCCATTCCCTTGTACCATTAGTGTCCATTCCCTTTGTATCATTAGTGTCCATTCCCCTTTTATGATTAGTCTCCATTTCCCTTGTATCATTAGTGTCCATTCCCTTGTATCATTAGTGTCCATTCCCTTGTATCATTAGTGTCCATTCCCTTAATAATCGTTAGTGTCCATTCCCTTGTATCATTAGTGTCCCTTCCCCTTGTGTCCATTCCCCTTGTATCATTAGTGTCCATTCCCTTGTACCATTAGTGTCCATTCCCTTTGTATCATTAGTGTCCATTCCCCTTTTATGATTAGTCTCCATTTCCCTTGTATCATTAGTGTCCATTCCCTTGTATCATTAGTGTCCATTCCCTTGTATCATTAGTGTCCATTCCCTTAATAATCGTTAGTGTCCATTCCCTTGTATCATTAGTGTCCATTCCCTTGTACCATTAGTGTCCATTCCCTTGTATCATTAGTGTCCCTTCCCCTTGTGTCCATTCCCCTTGTATCATTAGTGTCCATTCCCTTGTACCATTAGTGTCCATTCCCTTGTATCATTGGTGTCCCTTCCCCTTGTGTCCTTTCCCCTTGTATCATTAGTGTCCATTCCCTTGTATCATTAGTGTCCATTCCCTTATATCGTTAGTGGCTATTCCCTTGTATCATTAGTGTCCATTCCCTTGTGCCATTAGTGTCCATTCCCTTGTATCGTTAGTGTCCATTCCCTTGTATCGTTAGTGTCCATTCCCTTGTATCATTAGTGTCCATTCCCTTGTGCCATTAGTGTCCATTCCCCTTGTAGTACTTGCCCTTTCCTGTAGGCCACTTCCGGTAAAAACATTCAGACTTCCTGTGATATGGCAGCAACGTTACCCAGTGTCGCATTGTTAGCGTTTACGACACCCCAAGCCCCCCTCCCCCTCCCCCTTGGTGACTTACATAAAGTACTTCAGGCGTTGTGGGGGGGGGGGGGCGTGCAATCCCCCTATATTAGCATTCTCTAGTAATTTAGGTGACAAGCTTAAATCTGTTTAGATTGTTGTACGAACACAGTCAGTCGCAAAATGGTTTGACTTAGATAAATAAACTCCGGCTTATATAAACCCAGTGGAATCTTGGTAGCCCAGCTAAATCTGCTTAAACTTGCTTAAACCGCTTAAACCATGAAAGAAAGTGCAAAACACGACTGCAAAATAACTAACTAACTAACTAACTAAATAATAATGATAATTTTTTCCGGAGAACTGAAGTCAATGACAAAGATATCTTAAGATCTTGATAACATTTATTTTTATTTTAAAGAGTTTTACATTACTATAAGTTTATTTTATAAATCAGGAAATCTTTATAATGGGAATCATCTTCTCCGAAGTTTGAAACTGCAGCCATGTTGTTTTCGTGACGTAGTTTGAGCTGGTTATTTTCGTGGTTAAAAAAGAGAGGGTTTACTGGTAATTTAATCTTCTACATCTATCTGCCGTACTCCTGTATGAACAGTTATAAATATGCAGGTTAAACAACGTATTAAATTTCAAAATTCGTAAAAAAAGTAATATATATATATATATATATATCTTGTCTATGTGTGTGTACGTGTCTAAATAAGTTCTACACAAAATTACAATTATTGTAGGAAGTCTCGTATCTTACCGGATGTATGACGTCACTCGTCCCTACTCTCGAGAAGTCTCTCAAATGAATCTCGCATAGAACGGGAAATCATAGGGACCTAAAATATTACATTGTTTACTTGCAAGCGAAATAAAAATATGAAGTGTTAGCAAAGACTATAAACTAAACAGTCTTTGGTGTTAATAAATGAAACGATGTTTTTTTTTAAGGCTAAATGGTGGTAAATATAGATATTATCACTATAATCACTATAATCGCTATTATCACTATAGTTACTATAATCGCTATTATCACAATAATCAATACAATCGATACTATCACTATAATCACTATAATCGCTATATCACTTCATCTTGTTCCACTTGACAAATCAGTAAAACATTCGTAAAACAGCAGCTTAGAATATAAGATTATCCCGATGTCACGCTTAGGGGGTGGGGGTGGAGGACGGGGCGGGTGAAAAATTGCCTCCGCAGGTAAAATGTAGCGGGGAGAGGGGGAGGCGCTGGAAGGGCTGGAAGGGAAAAGAAATGCAAGTGTGCATATACCTTGCTGTCTTTAGTTCCCAGAATAAGAAGTCCCTTGACGGGAGGGATAGAGTTGGGGGGGGGGGGGTGGAGGAGGGGGACTTGGGGGGGGCGGGGTTGAGGGGGATGCGTGCTCGGGCAAAACGTTCTCGAAATTATTGCCCAGCTGCCGTATTCATGAAAGTTAAACCCAAATCTTAAACTATAACAAAAAGTTAACTTTGTGAATTAAACCAAATTTAAACCTTTGGTTTAGCATATGTGAAATTCACATCTGGGGGGGGGGGGGGTGGGTTGGTGGACACTATATAATAAGTGTATGTGTATATAATAATAATAATAATAATAATAATAATAATAATAATAATAATAATAATAATAATAATAATAATAATAATAATAATAATAATAACAGTAATAAATAGCAATAACAGTAATAATGATAATTATAAATAATAATAATAATAATAATAATAATAATAATAATAATAATAATAATAATAATAATAATAATAATAATAATAATAATAATAATAATAATAACAACAACAACAATAATAATAATAATAATAATAATAATAATAATAATAATAATAATAATAATAATAATAATAATAATAATAATAATAATAATAATAATAATAATAATAATAATAATAATAATAATAATAATAATAACAATAATAATAATAACAATAATAATAATAATAATAATATAATAATAACAGTAATAAATAGCAATAATAATGACAATTATAATAATAATAATAATAACAATAAAAAAAGAAAACGAAAAGAAACTTACAGCAGCCGCTTGGAGGAGTCGAGGGGGCGGGTGTAGGCGCGGGCGTCGTGCAGTCGTTGAGATCTGAGTAGGACGGGAATTTAGCTATAAATGTGTCGAAGTCATTAACAGAGAAGACGTCATTGAGTGACGTCGCCAGCGTGTTCAGTCCCACGACGTTCAGTGACGTAGTCTGGATGCCAACAGCTATGATTCTGAAAAAAATGTGTAGTTGAAAAAATCATATGGTATCATAGAATCCAGAACCTGTGATTCTTTAAATAGTATCTACGAATTTCTATTTAACAAGAATTCCACCCTCCTCCTCTCACAAAAAAATCGAAATTCTAACGCTCTCTATTGACATATTCTAGGGCCAGCGTATGCACCATCTAATAGACTACTTTTTTTTACACAAATTAGTTTCACACAAACATTTTAACAACAGATATTTTACTTAAATTTTCGAGAGAAAAAATATTGCCTAATAATAGAACATACACATCGCAAACGGCTTCGAACAGAGGTTTCTGGGTTTGGAATATGGTGTCACCACCGCCGCTGGGCTCCACAACCGCCATGTCTGACATCACGATGCACACATCGGCACAGTCAGCTCTGTCATAATAATAAGAGTAATAATAATAACAATGCTTCTTCTACTACTACTACTACTGCTACTACTACTACCACTACGACTACTTCTACTACTACTGCTACGACTACTTCTACTACTACCACAACTACGACTACTTCTACTACTACTGCTACTTCTACTACTTCTACTACTACTACTACTACTACTACTACTACTACTACTACTACCACTACGACTACTTCTACTACTACTAATAATAAAATAATAACAATAATAGTAGTAATAATAAAACTACTAATAATAATAAATGAATAAATAATAAATCGACAACACCCCATCCCCCAAAAATGATGAATCAAAACTTCATTCGAAAGATTCTAGCGGCAGAATTTAAGAGTAAGGTGGGGTGGGGCAGGACTAGCGATGAGGGGGTGGGGAGGGGTTTTAACTATGATCAATATCGAGTGCGAAAACATCCAAAGCAATAGTCATTCAGACTTGTTAAGAAGCTTTTTCTTTTTCATGTTGATGAATGTTTTGGTATTTCATCAATTCATCAGTAAATTGTGGTTCAAAATAGACCAGGAAATTGCCCATTTTTTGCCACAATTCCCAAAATTAAGCCACATGGGGTGAGTGATACAGTAATCATCATACAATATTAAAAGAAAAGGGTTTTGCTAATCTTTTCTAATGAATAAACATTAAATTATAGTATCTAGTAATTTTCTCTTAAAATTTGTCGTGAACTTTTTGTCGAGTGGAATATTTACTTTCCTCGTGAATGTCCGGGGCGAAATGTCTTCGGAATGATTGCCTTAGAAAAAAATGTCGCCTCAGGAATGTTGTCGAGAAAAATGTCGGGATACCCGCAAATGCAAACTAGCCGGTTATACGTTTTCCCCGGTGGGTAG
Organism: Protula sp. h YS-2021; assembly: GCA_949752745.1. Classification (NCBI taxonomy): domain Eukaryota; kingdom Metazoa; phylum Annelida; class Polychaeta; order Sabellida; family Serpulidae; genus Protula; species Protula sp. h YS-2021. The sequence continues at coordinate 67,037,196 of OX457030.1, forward strand.
CCATAGCAACACTTTTTACCCGCTTGCAGCCATTTCATTGGGGGAGGGGGGGGGTGGGGGGGTAACCATGACAACGCACGTATCCCCCGCCCCCCCCCCCCCCTACAAGTAGCCTGACAACGCACCTGTTGCTGGGTCCGCCGATAATTTGCTCGCGGGCCTTTTTCATGCCCGATCCCAGGTTGGTAAATCCAAACCCTGTTACGCTACTCAGTGCTGTTAAAATAAAAAGGCAGCAGTTCAACAACGCCAATGCGCATGCAATTAGGTGAATGACTATATTTTTTGAAGGCCAAAAAGTAATAAAAAATAGATAAAATATTCAGGACAAAAGCCCCCCCCCCTCTCTCTCTCTCTCTCTCTCTCTCTCTCTCTCTCTCTCTCTCTATTTTTTAAAGCCCATTCTGCCCTGATGTGTTTGTTTTTTAAAGAAACGCCTCTACCCCAACCACCAAAAAAGTAGTACCTTGGAATGCATCATTGAGGCTGTTTGCGTTGTCGGTTTCACTTGCATTCCAGGCCCATCGCAGCTGCGGATTGGAATTGAATGTCACCAGACCGACCTGATAAACAAGACGATCCACAATATATATATATAATGTTTTCGAAGACACTGTGCAAATGGAGTGTGCTTCCAATACTGCAGATTCGATGGTACCAGGAGGAAAGTTTGGAGAGGGGTGTATAGGTGGTTGGGGGTTGGGTGGAGGGGCGGGATCGGGGTTGGGTTGGGAGGGGATTGCCTTGTTGAATCAAGGAAAGGAAGCCATTATTAGGTGAGATCAGATAAGGAAAGTTAAGAATTGTGTCAATGAGGTATTTAGATAAGACGCGAGCCTTAAAAATGAACTTCATCAATTCATCGCTCACCCCTCATAAATAATTTAGAATCCTTCAGTTATGAAATAATGTGTATTAGAGGAGGGGGGAGGGGGTGGGGGAGGGGGGTTGGTGGGTGGTTTGCGGGGGTGCGGCATGGGTCTATCACCTGCTGTTCGTCGTCTCCCCTCCCGGTGGGGAATGACACGGAGAAGATTCCGAGGAGGGAGGGAGGTGGGGTTGGGGTCGGGTGAGGGGTTGGGGGAGGGGGGTGGGGGATGGGTCTATCACCTGCTGTTCGTCGTCTCCCCTCCCGATGGGGACTGACAGTGGGAAGCTTCCGTGGATGGAGCTCGAGGAAGATGGGGGGAGGGGGGTGAGGGGATGGGGGATGGATCTATCACCTGATGTTCGTCGTCTCCCCTCCCGATGGGGACTGATATTGAGAAGTTGCCAAGGAACGGTATAAGCTTATTGGGCACTCTCCAGTTACCGACGCTGCTGGATCGATCCATGACGATAGCCACATCCAGGCACGTCTTGCATACAGCTGTTTCAACAAATCCAACACCATTTGAGTATTCCCCAAGCGTAAGCAATTATTCTTTTTATTATTATTTTCCAAAATTTATGGATCACGATTTATGCCTTCAAATCAATCTTCAATTAATAACAGTATTCCGATAGGGGTAAGTACCCCCAGTATGTACGCACAGCTGTACTCACTGCTCTAGCAGTATCGACAACGTACACGCTTCGCACTACTGAATGTGTATGCTTGATGTCACCATAACAACGGTAACTAGGCAACAGAATTTATTGCAGAGGAGTGCAAAAAATAATTCCTCTATAACAGAATATATTTTACCAAAAAATAATGAAATAATTAAAAATTAAAAGCACACTCGAGTTTGAACTGATCCGAAAACCGTCCCTTAGCCTTGTGCACTGTTCACTCCCCCCTCCCCCCGCCCCCTCCGCCCCCTCCCCTTTCTCTATCATGCTACCAGTTATTTACGTGGACTGGGGTCACACTCTTCAGCGATGGCCACCACTCGGCTCTCCACAGGTTCGAACCCGCCACTGAGGACAAAAGCGTCGTCCGCGGAAGTGGCAACATTTGTCAGATCCGCCGGATCCAAAGCTGACGTCACAATCCCTATGGCAATGATCCTGAAAGATATTATTTTTGGTGGTAAAATGCTCACATAGGGGAACCTAGGGTTAGGATCACGTGGAATCAACTCACAAATAGGATCACCTCACAAGTAGGATCTCCTCACAAATAGGATCACTTCACAAATAGGATCAACTCACAAATAGGGCCACATTTGAATAAGCCGACCCTGATAAATTATTTTAGTTCAGTTCTACTGGTGGTCCTATATTCTCGCCTAGGGGGGTGGGGTGGGGGTGGGGGCAGGAGATGGGAGAGGGGGTGGGGGAGGGGGCGGGAGGGGGTGGGGATGGGTTGAGGGCAGGGGGGAGAGGGGCAGGGTTCTAGTGTATATTCCATAATGAAGGAGCACAAGCTTATCATAGTGCAGCTGCATAAAACAACGTTCAGTTGCAGAGCTCACACTACTTAGTTCCTTTTGATTTTAAATATTTTAAATATTTAACAATCTTTTTTTTATGTTACCAGAAGGGTTGAAAGGAATGGGGGTGGGGGGGTGGGGGCAGGAAGAAAGTTAAAATCTCCACCATTCCTTGAACAACACCCGCACCACCCCCACCCCTCTTCAACAAATTCCAGATCAGTTTAAGACACTGCTCACCTGTCACATGCATTTTTAAACAGCGGGAGTTGGGTTTGGAAGGCCGTATCACCACCGCCCGGCAGTTCCTTCACGGCAAGATCTGACATCACTATACACAAGTCTCTGCAATTGTCTCTACAACAAGCAAACAAACAATGTTTGTTACACGATTTGGGTACATCTTTTAATCTACTGGTCAATTCTTTTTTTTTTTTTTCATTGTTGACCTGAGTCCGAAAAGTACATTCGATATTGAAGTGATAAAACATCAGCTGAATCATTAACACAATGTATATATTGGCTTATATCGAGTCAAAATGAAGATAATATTGTTCAGCTACGAAAGTGTTGGCCAACAGGTCAACATTTTAACACCGGACAATAACACTCGATGAACACTCAAAGTGACTGAAACTGTTGACCAACGGGTTACCATTTTAACCCAACATGACTGAATATCTGCTATCTGTAGAAGGAACCATAGAGAAAGTGTAGGGTTTTACAAGTTATTGAAATAGGTCTAAAATAAAGAGTATAAAATAAAAGTGTAAAAATGTCCATGAACTTTTTTATTATAACATGAGGCACCTCTTCTCTCCCAGTAAACAGGATTCCGTTGTTTTTTCTTTGTTTTTTTTTTTTTTTTTGTCCTGCTTCTCGAAAATAATCACGTGATCACATTTAACTTAAAATTTGCCCTAAAATTGACTGACTAATGTACAGACAGGCCTATCCCTGTTGCCAGTTTGATTTCAATATGTGAGCATATACATGAGCTATTTTTTTTCTTTTTGGGCCGGCGGGGGGGGGGGGGGAGAGGGAGTGCAAATCGATAAAAGAAATAAATTAAAAAAAAAAGCGAAATTACGAACCTGTTATTTGTGACATTCATAATAACCCTCTCTCGCGCTTTCTTCATTCCCGAGCCAAGGTTACTGAAGCCAAACCCTGATAGTGACTTCAGGGAATCTGCAACAATGCCCAAAAAGTGACGCATACAAGTAAGGGTGGGAGGGTGGGGGGGGGGCGTGGATGGGGGGGGGGGCGAGGGCGGGGTCTTATGCAAATCAATGTTACTGAAGCCAAACCCTGATAGTGACTTCATGGAATCTGCAACAATGCCCAAAAAGTGACGCATAAAAGTAAGGGTGGGAGGGTGGGGGGGGGCGTGGATGGGGGGGGGGGGCGAGGGCGGGGTCTTATGCAAATCAAGGTTACTGAAGCCAAACCCTGAGAGTGACTTCAGGGATTCTGCAACAATGCCCAAAAGTGACGCATACAAGTAAGGGTGGGCGGGTGGGGGGGGGCGTGGATGGGGGGGGGGAGGCGAGGGCGGAGTCTTATGCAAATCAAGGTTACTGAAGCCAAACCCTGGGAGTGACTTCAGGGATTCTGTAACAATGCCCAAAAGTGACGCATACAAGTAAGGATGGGAGGGTGGGGGGAGGGGAGGCGTGGAGGGGAGGCGAGGGCGGGGTCTTATACAAATAAAGGTTACTAAAGCCAAATCCTGGTGTGACTTCTGGGCGTCTGCAACAATGCCCAAAAAGTGACGCAAACAAGTGGGAGGGGGGGGGGAGAGGGGGAGCGTGGGAGAGGGTAGGCGGGGCCGGGGTCTTACACAAGCCAACGTTACTAAAGCCAAATCCTGGTATTGACTTCAGGGATTCTGTAATTATGAATTACAGAGGCCTCTGCAGCAATAGAGGGTATATCTCCAAAAGGGACGGATGCAACTGTGGGTGAGAGAGTGGGGACAGAGGGGGGCTTTGTGGGAGCCAGGGGGGTCGGGGGTGTTGACGAGGTGTTACACAGTCGCTGGTAATATTACAGCACATGGCTAACACAGCTCCCCGAAGGTCAAGGTCGTTTATAGTGGTTATGTGGAGATCTGTAAGTTGTCTCTTCACTAGCTGCTGGGGCGGTCACAGCGATCCCTGCATGCTAAGTGAAACCATGCTGATCACGGGTCGTTTCGTATGGGTTAGCAATTATTCCGTGTCCACCCTTTCTGCGACACCCAGTCTGCAACTTGTCCTAGAATCCTACTGTGAATACCGCACCAAACTCATGGTCCATTCTCACCAGGACGCCAGTGGTCATCCCTCCACGAGCACCAGCGTCCACCCCTCCACGGGCACCAGCGTCCACCTTTCCACGAACCTTAAGCCCCTGCCCCAATCCCCCTGTTTTCCATGGTACAAAATAATACTAAAGAGGTGGATTTGTGAGAATTCAGAGAGCGGGAAGGGAAGGGTCGGTTGGGAGAAAAAAAAGATAAGAGGGTTGAGGGGCGATAGTTGGGGTTGTGGTTGGGAGTTCGTGGGTGGGCGTATAGGATGGAAATAGCTGAACGCTTACTTAATTCTGCATCGAGGGCCATTGAATCAGCTGCTTCCGGGTCTCCCCAGTTGATGCGCAGCTGTGAAGCGGTGTCAAACGTCACTAAGGCGAACTGAAACGAAACAAATGTTAATGTATGACGTAATTGAGGCGAACTGAAACGAGACAAATGTCAACGTATGATGCCACTAAGGCAAACCAAAACGAAACAAATGTCAGCGTATGACGTGATGTTGGGAACCGTCAAACGTCACTAAGGCAAACTGATACACCACAAATGTTAATGTATGACGTAATTGAGGCGAACTGAAACGAGACAAATGTCAACGTATGATGTCACTAAGGCAAACTAAAACGAAACAAATGTCAGCGTATGGCGTGATGTTGGGAACCGCCAAACGTCACTAAGGCAAACTGAAACGAAACAAATGTTAACATATGACGTCACTGAGGCGAATTGAAACGAGACAAATGTCAACGTATGACGTCTGTTAGGCGAAATGAAACCAAAAAAGTTAACATTTGACGTGATGTGGGGAGGCATCAAACGTCACTAAAGCGAACTGAAACGAAATAAATGTCAACGTATGACGTCACTAAGGCGTAAAAATGTCAACCCAGCAAACATTACGACGTCAGAATGACGTCGGATCGGCGTCGTGACCCGACGTTGACGACGTCGGACTGACGTGCCAGTTTTGGTTGTATATGAAATGGAACCGACGTCGGATTTTCAACGTCAGTATGACGTCGGGTTCCGACCTGAAACTGACGTCGGGTTTACCACCTTGAAACGACCAGTCTTTTACACGTCTTACAAAAATAGTCTAGAGTTATATAATTAATAGATAATTAATCATTCAACTGCTGTTGTGAAATACATACGAAAGCATTTTCCATGTAAATTTTTACAATCTAGGAAGAAAAATACCGACGCACCATCAAAATTCTAAAATTTTCATGTAAAAATTACGTTTTTCATCATCTTTTTCAAAATGACTTCCATTTCCGGTGAGTGATAATAAATATTCATCGCTTTTTGGTCGTTTTTGCAACGTCGAAATGACGTCAGAAAACCGACGTTTCCTCAACGCCGGAATAAAGTCGGGTTTTGGGGAAATAGGTCGTGACGTAATTCTACCCATTTTACAACCTTATTTTATTCGGAATATGGTTGTGAAGTGGTTGCGACCTAAATTCAACCTTTTTTTTTTTTCAACCAAAAAAAAAAAAAAAAAAAAAGGGCGTCGGTTGTTTGCTGGGTACACATGACGTGGTGTGAGTAGGTGGCAAACATCACTAAGGCGAGCTAAAACCAAACAAATGCCAAGGTAAGGCTTGATGTGGGGAGGCGTCAAACGTCACTAAGGCGTAAAATAGCAACATATGATGTGATGTGCGCAGACGTCAAACGTCATCATATGACGTAATGTGGCAAGTTCAAGGGTCAACAAAAGGCGTGGATAATCATCATAGAATATTCAAATATGGCATAAGTAAGCAAGTTGAAATGAAGCTCTGTAGCATTAGTTTTGGTCACCTGGAATTCCTCGCCCATATTCCCAATTGTCCATTGAGAAGAGAGGGCGAATTTCTGCATGAACGGAATGACTTCTGTCCTCAGTCTTGTGTTGCCAACACTGCTTGACTTGTCCACGACAAAAACGACATCTAAGCATTTGTCACAATCTTAAAAAAAACAAAAACACACACACACAAAAAAAAATAAATCGCAGCAAAATTATGTATAGTATCAGGTGACTATGTTTTTGTATAGTATGGTATTTCAAGACCATTGTCTTACCCTCTCTCTCCCTTCCCTCATCTCCTTTTCCCCCTGCCCCTGCCCCTGCCCTTCCCCTTCTCCCTTCTCCCTTCCTTCTTCCACCTTTCCCTTTCTCCCATCTCGTTCTCTTTTCATAAGAAAACACTGTATTTCCATCAAGAAAACAATTGCTGTTTTGCACTTCTTTTATATACCAGGTTAAAAAGAAGTTTATATTCTTATTCCACTGAATTCAGTCGAAACGTAATATTTTTCTCTCAACACACTCTTTATCATTATGTTGACAACAGTAAGACTGGCTAAATTTGAAGGGGGGAAATAAATCTATTCATACATTCAAAATTGTAGAAACACACCAAAAGCAATCCATTTCTAAATTAATATTATAAATTTATCAAATAAACAATCTGTACTGATGTCCTTAAACAAGTAAAATTAAATAAATGATTGATTTAAATATCGAAACGTTTATGACATGTATCAATAGGTTCAATTGTTTCTCGGAAAACTAAATATGAGTGCACAATGGAAAATACCTTCCTCTTCCGGGCAACATTCAGGCCCCGGGGGGTAGCAGCAGAAGTTTGGATCCCACCCACCATTGTAGCTCGCCAAGGCTGAAAATACAGCAAAATACTTTCTAATTGCAATGCTTTCTAATTGCGATTAGGAAATAATTGCAAAACTTTCTTATTCCAACAAGTACTTGAATTTGGAGAAATGAAGCGCAGTCAACAATGCTTCAATGTCAATTATCAGTTTTTATCAATGTTTCTCACAGTGTATTATGGGAAAAACTATGCAATAAATAGTCTTAATGTAGCATTACCGAAATGCCAGGCAGTTTTCGAGATATTTCATTTCACTTAATAGAAAGCAAATGAAAAAATATGAGTTTAAAAAAGTTTCACTGCAGAGTAGCAAAATTTAAAAATTAAAGACGAACCACTAGGTATTATATTTTAAATAATATGACTTTGAAAAAAATGCTACTTTTGTGAAAAGAAGACAATCAAAGTCATAAAAAAGTAAATTTCGGTTATTTCTCAGAATTGATAGACTGATCTGTGTCACTGTGTCAACTATATAATACTCTTTTCAAATCACAGACGTAATATTTGGTTACAGTTTATATTGCATTTCAAAGCTTGCATGACGAAAATCTTTTTAACATGCTCTTATGTGTGATAATTAAATAATAGAATCTTAAGAAGAACGTTCCTTTACTTCAAGCACAAATTTAAGATTATCATGCAAGAATACCCTTGGTTCGAAAGAAATTTAAGTAATGCACATTAACGCAAGTAGTATTTGTATTGTTAATGTGCGCGCACAGATCAGCTTGCTAAGAGCACAAATCACGCTCGGATAATTGCTAACCACACAAATCCGGTTGCTATGCATTAAAACCAGTCGCTTGGGCTAGAAAAAATCACGTAACAATCTACTTGATTGGAAACAGTGTAATATCTACATTTGAAGACCTTGAATAGTTTTCATAAATTATTTTTTATTGACATAGATAAGCAAAAAACTGCAGACAAAGTTACACATATATTCTCACGTCATAATTTTGAATACGATCATTTAAATGTAAAAAATATAACTGTAAAAGCATCTCTTGGTTGCCGTTTTTCAACTGTTTCAAGAGATAGCATAAAATATCAAGATATTAAAAACATAAAAGTAAATGATGACTGTTTTAAATGAAGTGGCTATTATTAACAATTGATCTATGCAAGTGGTGTGTTATACAGAGCTGTAGTCGTTACCTTACAGGGGTTACATTTTAAGAGCACTTTTGAGTTTCAAAATAATAAGGTCAAACAAGCATCATATCCTTAGAAAGGTGTAGGTGTGTCTACAAACAAACAGAGTCGTAACAAGGTGGTTTATTGCCCTTACCTTATGTGATTAAAACTAGCTCTTTTATTTGATAAATACGCCAGGGTAACTTCCGGTTTCTCGAATAAAATAATACTTCGAAGAATTTTACTGTTAAACTTCAAACCAAACAGGAATAAAATGGATTGACATGGATTGTCAAATGGTCTCAACCATAGCTTTTACTTAAAACACATAAGTAATGACAACACAAAACTAATTTTTTAAACTATAGAAAAGGTTTCCATTTGTGTTTCTTTGTGATTTAGCTGAAATCTCTTCTCCTTTTATTTCTTATCCCGTTGATGTGCTGTCGCAACACATTTTTGTGCATTTTATCAGAACCTAAAAAAAGTGTGAATCATATTTTTTTCTACTGAACTGCAGGGGCTACAATTTGAGAGTACTTTTGCGTTTCAAAATGAAAAAGCGAAACTAGCATCAATCCTTATAAAGGTGTTGATGTGTGTTGATGGGTGTTTCAAATAAGATACGGAAGAATTCTACGTTTGAACTTCAAACCAAAAAGGCCAAAATCAAAGGAATGATAGACACATGATCGCAAATATAGCTTTTACTCAAAACACATAAGCAATTGCAACACAAAATTAATTGCAAAATAATATATTCGTTGCTAGTAACACGATTGTTCTTTGACGTTTAACTGAAATACCTTCTCATTTTTTCTTCATTTCTTATCCGGTTTGTTTGCTGTCGCAACACATTTTTTGTGCATTTTATCCGAACCACCGAAGGTGTGATTTTTCTGTACACGTGGTTGAGGTATACTACTGTGCACAAAGTACTGAACAGATGTTTTTTCTGTTCAAATTATAGCAGAATATTCAGTAACTCTACCCAAAGGACACATGCGTTGAGATAAAATATCTCTCCATGTTACTATGAGGTCACATTTTGCCGAATGCTTCAAGATTACAGGGTTTTAAATTTTGAAGCATTAAATAAATAAATAAATAAATAAATAAATAAATAAATAAATAAATAAATAAATACATTATGTGAAGGAACTAAATTTCTCAATTTAAGATTTGGATTTAAAAGATTAAATTATTTAATATATTCCAATTATGTAAGATAACTAGAATTACTATTGTAACATTTGATCAGCAATCGTATTTTATTTCTACTGAAACATTAAAATTTAAGACTTGACTTTAAAAATCCTACATATCTGGTCTAAAATGCTAGTAATTTTACATCTTACATGACAATTAATTGTAATTTTACGGATACTGTTAAGTTAAGATGTTTCCACTCCTATCTTCACTTTTAAAACGTATTTTATCAACCATGTAATTGTAATTTCTGTGAATATGTACACGTTTTGGCAATCGTTTTAACTGGCTTAGAAAAAAAACATGTAAATCAAGGTAAAAATCGTAACCGGCACTAGCAGCAGAAGAATTGTGTGAATTTTTAAAATTAGAATGTACAAGATATGTTTTCAAACTTAAAATAAACATCCTATAAGGCATGTAATTGCTGCGAATATATTTGCTATTCTTCAATAAAATACTTAATTAAGATCAAAGGACTTACCGGCGGAAAAGAGCGGCAGCAGAAGAATAGCCTTGATCATGCTTTTCGCTATAATACACCGAGTGATTGACCTGCCGCAATACTCCTAGGTCTTATAGTGCCCGTGCATCGCCTTCTATGCTTAAATACCTGCACATCTATCTTGATAGATAGCCTATAGATGCGTCATTTCTTTTAGGCCTATTGGTTTCGGGTATCGGGTATCCACACTGGAATGGTATGAGTAGCCTTCTTGAAGAAATTGTAATGCGTAAATGATCAAGTAACCACACTTTGATTGATTTCAATAGATTTTAAAATTACAGACTGTATGAAATAAACGAAAGCTCCCGTTTCACAAGCTGCCAATACCGAACACAAGAACTTAAATTTTGCAAGGTTTGTTTTATTTAATAGTTGAAATCTGATGAGATGAATAAGTTGTTCTTATTTGTTTCTCTCACAAATATTGAAATGATATTCGAAATGATATATAAATAAATTATATTTACGGTAGGGTATAGCTCTTATGTGCATTGTGATAGAGTATAGTTTTCATATCGTTATTCATCATAGTGCCATAATTGGAGACCCAGCGCATTAATTTGTAAAATAACCAACATTAGTACATTGCGTAATATATCAACCCCATGACATTTACGTATTTCTTTTTTAGCATAGTGCACATATATATATTCGCGCTACCCTTAAATGCTGGTAAAATGTAAACACATAATATATACATTTAAATGCAATGCTGAGGCGATACACTTGAGTGTACAGACAATTTATAGACGATGCACTTAAATGTATCCATCTGTTCACGCGAGACTATCAGAAAGAAAAGTGGTAACAATATGTTTGCAATGAAATACACAAAAAAGACATCTGTCCTGAAAACTATAGCAAAACGTTATTAAAAATTAAAAAAAATAAGCCTGACTGAATTTTGTTTTGTTTTCCTCGCGATACAGACATAGAAGCACAGAAATGCGACATCAGAATGAAAAACGAAAACAACGCAGTGACTGGCACTTTAAGTGATTATGAATTTCGCGTGGTGCAGTTTATAGCACGCTCGAGCGATGTATTTTATCAGCGATGTATTCAAATAACGACGTACATCGTTATTGTTGACAGTTGAGGTATTACTACCACACAATGTCCGCTCTGTACCTAGGCTGGGCCCAGCCTCAAATCTGAATCTTCCAATCTAAGTTTCTATTTCCCAGCAACTCAGGCAGCAGGTTTTGATCACTTCTGTTATTAGCTATCTAAACACTTGTACGCGCTGTTATTGCCAGGCAGATGATAAATTTCGCTGCGAAACTGTTTATATTAAGAGGAGGAAGGGGATCATAAATTTGTTTTGGCTGCAAATGTGGTCTATGTGATGAACAAAACTTGGAAACTTTTATAATTTAACAATAATAAAGAAGTGAGCATTGCTTGTATACTTTTCAAAATAGTATATAGCTGCCTTGGTTGCAAGATGTTAGTAGATTCTATTTGAAAGCAGCCAAATTGTAACCTAGTTTTACTTTACAGGATGCTTTGTTGGCAAGGGCGTCGTCTGGTTGTCCTTTGGTTCGAATTGGGATTTAAACAATGCACTGATTGTTATTTTGAGATACATACAATAGACCTCCTATGCCGAAATCAAAGCGAACACCAGTTTTCTCTTACCTTTGCAAACCAAACAACGAAACAACCCCAAGAAAACTTTGACTTGACTTATTAATGTAAAAAGGAGACACTATTGCTTGGTCGTATGACGTCATCTGGACATCTTCGACGTGCCCATCCGAAGCACATTATCTTCTATATGCTTTGTTTTAGCTGGCAGTGCGGAGTTACATGACACACAATATTTTGGCATCGTAAATTTCGTGCAATTTAAGCCTGAGTTATTTTAGTCATGTGATTTTAGATTAATTGATCATTTGCTATTTATATTCAGGTTTCGACAGTTAAAACGGTATTGATAACTACAAATACGTATTTATATCTAAAAATAGATCACAACAATATAACATGATATGTCAGATGAACGTGCTTGTTTTCAGAAATGACCTGGTAAGCTGGCTAATCAGTCTTTCCACATTTCGTACTAAGCCACCCTGTCATTAAATCTGGTGTTTTTGTCTTGTTGAAATGTTTCAACCGCTGATAGTGGTGGCTAACAGTGGAGGTATACTTAGAAATATGCTTTGAATTATAGTATTTGCCCATTAATATTCAAATATATTCAACGATATTCTGAATAATATAATATATAATAATTAAATATATCTTGTACAAACTCCAAGTGAAATATTGTTGAATGATATGGGGAAAGTGCATATTATTATAAATAGGATTTGTTAGATTTTTGGAGATTTAAAAAAATTCATACAAGGCTTACTCCTGTTAAATTTCAAGCTCCTTTAAACGAACATTTCTTATTCTTACATTTAATTGGATTTTTTTTCTAAAACGCAAATCTCAACCAGCTGTTAAAATATCATTTACATATCTTATACAAGCCTGACCATGCAAGGGCAATTATCCTTTATAATCCTTTTATCGTAAGCCTATTTTAATTGCGACGACATTTTTTAATTTCGCTGAATCCAATTTCGTCTTTATCTTAACACATTTAAATTCTTTAGTGGTAAAATTAGGGCTCCACAGGGTAAATACCAATTTCGGTTCTGTCATTAAACTGAGTAATTAAGCCTCAAGCGCAGACACTGCACTTGCCCCAAAATCACCCAAGCCTTTCTCGAAACAAACCAATGCCCCTCCGTCTGGCCAGTAACACGGCGTAACGGCTAGCCAGTAACACGGCGTAACATAATTTTACCCTTTTGCGAAAACTCAAAGGCTGGTCAAGCCTCTCACAAGCTCTTCAGTTAGTGCTTAACCTTCAAACAAGTAACACCTATTTTGAAACTGGAAAATCTACGGAAAAATAAAAGGATTAATCTCGATTTGGGACTTTCGGGTCTGACTTCGCTTTAGGAAAACGGCTAGCCTAGACAAGGAACCGACCGCCTAAAGTCAGATAAGCTAAGTGTATTATTTTAAATTTATTCTTTGGGGAAATCAAATAGAGTGTTAAATTATTTCAGTTATTATTATTTAACAGATCTGAGAAGGCGTAAAATTTGTTCCAATGTAAAAATACGTTTGTAAACAGCGGCCTAACTCCGTCTCAGCAACGAGACCCACACAACTAGAAAATCCCCCAGAAACCAAAATCCCCGTTATAAAAATTGGTGGAGATGCTTTAACGATTAGTTGCTGCGCTGATATTTTATTAATTTAGAATTTTTGAATTCATTAACAGCTTATTTGCTTTATTTCAGGAATACTCTTTCTATTGATGAGATTTCCTGTGTATTCACTAGTTATTGTATTAATCCAAGATTATTTTAATAGGTGCCTATATTTAAAACATTTATTTCTCTTATAGAAAGTATTATAAAAGCGTAATATTCCCCTTTCTACTTTCCTTATATTCAATATCTCTTTTCGATTCTAGGAAATTTTAATTTTTAATTTTCAATTATGTTTCCATCTGACAACAAAGGCACCCTGGACGGAACCCGAAGCCAAACCAGGCAGCAAAACTCCGATGCTGTTCAACAGCCTCAATATCCTGACACAGGTGCTACGGCACAGCCTATCCAAACCTCCCCACCTCACGCCCAACAGTTACAACAAACCAAATGAAGCTCAAATTCCGGTTCAACCAGAGGTGCAACAGCAACAATTCCAGTCTACTCCCCCCGCAGAACAATCACAAAACATTCAACCTGTCCCAGCGCAAATCCCTGCGCAGCCAGCAGGACAGCCTCAACAGCAAATTCAAGTCCCCGTTCCAAAATGCTATCATATGCCATCCAATCCAGGCTTTATTTCTTACAGCCACAGCCCCTTTCACTCATTGGATGGCGAGATGTTCAAGGCGAAAGCCTGGCTGAAGGACTTCACAAATAATTTTTATATGCAGCCTCGCTCAGAGTCACACTTTGTAAGGCTATGTATTTTAAATTTCGGAGGGGAGGCTAGAACTTGGTTAAACATGTTAAGCCCTAAAACCAGAGCTAGCAAAGAACCTTTTATTGCTTTACGTGAACGTTTTATTCAAGAAACCATCACGGATTTACAAATTAAATTCATGCAACGAGAACAGCTTCTCGACGAATTTGTGGATGACTACATAGATGCTATGTCAGAAATGACTAGCATTTCACACATTCCATTCTCTTTTGCCATGGAACAATCAATATCAAACCTCCATGCACATATCGTAAAAGATATCACACTGCATTCAGATAGCGATTCTTGGGAGTGACTCAAACAACTTGCCGCACAGCGGAAAAGTCACAAAAAAGGCACAATCTTTACCTTCATAAAAAGTGTGCAATAAACTCAGTCACATCCAGCTCTTCAAATCACTCTCAAACGCATTGCAATAATTGCAATTGCAATCGAAATTAGTACAGTTACAAAAACAAAACAACAAACAAAAAAATAAATAAATAAATACAGTTACAAAAAACAAAACAACAAACAACACTCCGACAATAAAAAAACATCAACCCAAACAATCAACGGCTAAAAACAACCGGTTCAAATACAAAACTTCAAATATTGCACAGGTTCTCATCTATCCAATAACTGCCCAGCTTACGGCAAACAATGTCACATCTGTTCCAAGCTTGGACACTTCAGCGAATCGCATATATTCGTCATTTGACAGAGTGTTTTCGTTATTTGCGTTGATATTCACGCTGTTAAGCTCTGTATCACTTGCAACGTTAAGGCTATGAACCGAGTATCAAGCGTAGGTCATTGCAAAGGTTATGGTTAAACTATCGAAACCGGTGACGCCAAACCCGTACAACAACGTGCTTACAAAACAACGCCTGCTATGCGAAATGAAATGGATAAACTTTTAGATAAAATGATCTCTGATGATGTTATTCAAGAAAGCACTTCGTGCTGGGCTTCATCCTGCTTAATCGTTAAAAACGTGACGGTTCACATCGCGTCGTTGTTGACTGTAGCAAACTTAACAAACTTCTCACATCTGCAGTTCAGGTATCATCTCAAGTTACTGATAAAAGGCAACATTCGTCTCAACACTCGACGTCAAAAACGCTTTCTGGAATATGCCACTGGATCCTAAATATCCTAAAGATCCTCAATCTTTGATCGAATCTTTGATCGAATCACTTTTAGAGTCTAAATTCAAAAAGGCGATTCAGTTCGACGTATTTGTCAAAATTCGGTGTTCTCAGTTCTAGTGGTACTAATATTGTGTTTTAATTTACAGGCGAAAGATCCTTCCTTTACAGTGTTTCCTGATGTTGTGTTGGATTGCTCAATTGGAACTGGTGGCAAGGCTGAACTATGGAGTCATCTTCCTGCATGTGGCGCGAGTCTACCTGGCACCATACGTTCCATTTTCTCATTCCAGACACGGACTTTCCACGACGGATGCTGAGCACTGCCATGCCCAAGACATCCAAGTGGTTACTATACTTAACTCCCTTCTCTGGAATCATGAAGTCAGTTGCGGAACTCACCCCTGAAAGATGCAGACATTTCATCCATACGACACAGGTCCCTTCTTCCTATCATTGGTCGCTCTTATGTTTGGAACCCCGGATGAAAAAAAATCTGAAAACTCATAAGCATATTCAATTGATGTCCAAGAACAAAAATACACTTTCCCATGATTTCGCTGCGCTGAACGATGAGCTATCATCATACGCCACGGCATTCAACTCCAGACGTGATGTTATTGCGGATTTTGTGACAGACATTCATGAACAAATGAACGCTCTATCACTCAACATCGGTAAGCTGTTCATTAACACTACTGCAGAAATCCGCAAATCTTTTCTCATTTCAACGCGCACCCTCTACAATGTCAATGCACTGCAGAGTGAAATGCAAAGTTTTCTTCATGGCATATACGAGGCGCTTAATGGAAGACTCTCCCAGTTCCTCTTAAGCAGTGATGTTCTCCAATTACCAATGCAAGAAATCAAGCCGCAACTAGAGCAAAAATGACTTGAGTTGCAAGGAAGAATATTTGTGATGTTCGTGGTATAGCCATTGGACGTGACGATAACTCTATCTTCATAACTGTTAAATTGCCAGTATCGCAAGTCCGTTCCATCTTTCAGGCTTTTCACATTCAAACAATTGCAGTTCTGATCAATACCACAACCAATCACACTACACTTGTGGAAAACCTCCCTTAGTACCATTTTCTCACCACACTTCCTTTTTTGTAGAACTATTTTCATTTGCATTTTCTAAATCGTCACTGTCCTCTCCTTCTGACCGCTACCACTCAATCCTCATTCACCATGGCTTTATTCGTTGAGGATAAAGCTCTTGTAAAATTATTGTGTCGATTTTCTTTCCAGACAAATTCTTTACGAGAAAATATTGTCGAAATTGACACCGAAAAGATTCTCGTTTTTGACCACATCCTGCGATCAATCACAACCAAAAACTATCTCCGGCTGTACGCTTTGTATTATTAATATGTGCCGTGGCTGCTCTGTATCAGCAGGCTGGTATTCTATCCGTAAAAGGTCGAGTCAATGCCAGAACTACCAAAATATTACTATTACGCACCCCGTTAATCTAACATTTCTCCAATATATGTTCTCCGCCAAACACCTTAAAACCATATCCTCAAGCACAATGCTAACTGCTAGACGGAACTTCTCCGTGCCAGCAATTAAAATATTTAATAATAAATTTAGCGATAAAATGCTGCATGACAAATCACTGAAGTCAAACCTTGACCATATTGTAGATCAAATTAGGCAAACAAACTTATATATTCTACTCCAGTTAACCCTTTTTTGCAGTGGCGATTGGAGCCCTTCCTTTTAATGGTATTCTCTTCAGGGCTTTTCATTAATACGGTCATCTTTTATCAGCGCTTAGCATACTTAGCATACATACTGTCATACTTAGCATTATGGTTATTCGTAAAGATTCGTAAAGGACCAAGGCTGGCTCTTTCAATTATGTCCCCCATTAGATCCGTTAAAGGTTTTTCCACCCTAAATAGTCAACCACCGCTGATATTCTCTTATCCAGCGCCAACTTCCAAATATATAACTTTGGCAACTCCGAAATTTCACATGAAACAATATTGTATGTAGTTTGTGCCCTTTTGCTTATAGCTTTAATTGTTAAGATATTACGGTTCCTGCAAACTAGCCACTCGGGCATTATCCTGATACTCAGTAATTCTACGGACTGTGTTCACATTACTCTGAAGTCATGGCCTACATGCCCTAAGCTCTTGCTTACGGAATTACACCTCCGTATTCAAGATATGGAGTTAGGTTGGTCATGTCTTCTGCCCAAGATAGATATCAATTGGGAAAGTATGGGCAACGAAAGAATGGTACCCTGGGTTTCGTATTACCAGGCGTTTAAGATCCGCAAAATCATGAATAACAATTACTCCGCATATCTTCTGTACCGGTACGGCCTCCCTGGTCAAACAAATTCCATCTCTTCCCCTTGCAAGTCAAAGTCAATTATATCCTAAACTGTATTAATAGATGTATATTTTTTGTTCAGCATCCTTATATGATTTACAGTCAATTGGTTTAATCTAATCTATTCTTAGTATGATAAAATAATGTATTGTTCATGTGTTTTGTCTTATTGCGTATTATACCGTAATTGTTTGCACAAAGATTTTTTTGAGAAATTAACAAAAACAAAAAACGAACTTTTCAAACAATAAGATATATTGTGTATATTGTCAAAAAGACTGTAAATATTGTGTGATGTGCTAATAATGCAAACAAGTTCTCTAATATAATTTCTAATTACACGTATACCTTGTTTATTGTGATATCGACTGGTGTTCATTGTATTTAGTAAAATGTCTCAGGAGCTGGGTTATTATTATGAATTTGATTTGTTAGATTTTTTTGTACATTTAAAAATAGTTTATACAAGGGTTATTCCTGTTACGATTTTTTCTAAAACACAAATCTCAAACCAGCTGTTAAAATATCATTTACATATCTTATATCTTTACAAATCTGACCATGCAAGGGCAATTATCCTTTATAATCCTTTTGTCCTAAGCCTTTAGAGTGGCAACATAAATTGCTCCCTATTGTTTAGGCCGCTCAGTTATATGTTTTAATTTCGACAACATGTTGTAATTTCGCTGAATAAAATTTCGTCTTTATTTTATCACATTTAAATTTCTTAAGTGGGTTAAATTAGGTCTCCACAGAGGAAAGAGCAATTTCTATTCTGTCATTAAAATGAGTAATTAAGCCTTAAGTGCAGACACTGCTCGGGTTCCAAAATCACCTAAGCTTTTCTCAGATCAGGCCAATACCCCTCTGTCTGCCCGTTAATGGCTGGCCAGTAAAAAACGGTGTAACATAATTCTGCCCTTTCGGGAAAATTCGAAGGCTGATCAAGCCTCGCCCAAAGCTCCTCAGTTAGTGCCTAACCTTCAAAAACAAGTAAGACCTATTTTTGAAACTAGAGAATCTATGGAAAAATAAATGGATTTATATCGATTTGGGTCTTTCGGGTCTGACTTTGCTTTAGGAAAACGGCTAACCTAGAGAAGGAACCGACCGCCTAAAGTCAGATAAGCTTAGTGTATTATTTTAAATTTATTCTTTGGGGAAATCAAATAGAGTGTTAAATTATTTTAGTTATCATTATTTAACAGATCTGTAGAAGGTGTAAAATTTATTCTAATGTAAAAAATACGTTTCTAAGTCAGGTTTTTTTGTTCTTGAACTTATCAAACAAAATATTCATATTGGGTTTTATTATGCTTGCAAATGAAAGAATATTCATGAAATAAACTGAGAGAGAATTAGTTGAATGTTAAATAAACGGGAATTTTAAAGGGTAGATTTTTCTTTCAATATTAGTTGGTTTAAATTAAAATTTGCAGTCGCCTAACTCGCAGCAACGAGACCTACACAACGAGAAAATCCCCCAGAAACCAAAATCCCCTTTATAAAAAAATGTTCTTTCAAGAACTGGCAACAGAAAAGAAATCAAAGCTAATTGGAAGTAATTGGCTCATCAGTGGCTGGAAGCCTCACTCCCACGCTTACGATGAGGGATAGAATTACTGTAAGTGAATGATAGATGGGTTATTTTTAAAAACAAAACAGATGCTCATTTTGATGAGTATTATATGTAGTCAAATATATTTGATTTTTGTTTCACATTCTCGTATGATACAGCACTAGAATTAATCACGCGATAGGTTCGGCTTGACACGTCCTTATTGTTTCCAATTTCTTTTCTTAGAATGATTTCATCACCCTTTACGACATAAAGGTCAGTGACGCGGAACAAGTAGAGATGGAACCAACCATGTACACTTTGAATAGCATCTAAATATATCATTATCAGAATGCACGTTTGTGTATCATTTCCTGTTCGAAGACTTTGTACAGAGTATTTGAAATGATAAGACAGCATAACTCTCTGGAAGAAAGTATGGTAAAAACCACAAATGTTTTATGGTTAAATTTAATGAAAGTGGAAATAAACCATAGCAATAAGAAGCTAACACAACAGCAACATAAAGTTGTCAGAGGTGATTTGGTTATAAATTTCTATTTTAGGTTTGTGCTGTGTTCTTATGATTAGGTTTAAGCTTTTGTTTACAGTATATCTGTTGTAGACCGCCTCTGATGCTGATGCTTAGGAAGAAAGCCTCCTAAGCCTTTATCTGTTAATAAGTCAGATTACAAACATTCGAAATGTTACTTTTGATGTCTATTACATTTTGCAGATAATATAGGAAGCTGGTAATCTAAATTACATCACCCACAAGTATTTTGCTTCATTTCGACATGACTTATATATTAATTGATATAAATTTCATTGAAAAATGAGTAAAAATATAATTTAAGATATGTAATAAAAGTACATCATGGCATTTGTTTTAAAATTTGAATTGTAATTTATTCACACAGTGTTGCAGCATCAACAAATTCTAATCAAATATTGCTAATTTCAAAAGTAGTTAAAACTGAAGATTAAAATGAATTTATTTTCGAGCTGCTGAATTATGTCATTTGGATGTATTACTGAAACTTGTACTGATTAACATTTTGAGAGTATAGAGTTACAAATGTAACTGATATGGTAAAAAAAGGTGCCACGCTGAAACTGCTGTTGGACAAGCTCAATCATTAAGTAGAACAGATCTCGTTCGCAACCGGAAGTGAATACTACACATTTTTTCTTTAAAATTTAATCTATGACTCTGCTTCAGTATTAGATATTTATTGACTGCGATATGTCACTAAAGTAGCAACTGTATATGGCAGAAAAAGGAAAAGAACGAAGTCATGAAGCGCTTATCAATTATGCCTGTGTTTAATTCACGTCTTATGCCCACACAATTATCAATGATTGTTTGGTATTTATTTAACGTTAAGTGCATCAGCAGGTCCTAAAAGTCAGCCAGTTACATCTTTTAATCGACAATCCGACACCTGTGTTTAGACATGTAAGCTATGACACAATCTATGGCGGTCATGTATTAAATTTACACAACATAGCCGTTGTTTTGCTATGTTCCGCCTGTATCCAGGAAGGGATAAAGAACTGTACCGTGCCCATCCGTCTGTCTAGTCGTATGTGTGTTAGTCACTAATATTTTTCAAGGTATAACTTTGAAATTATTTATCGGAGTTCCATTGTCTGTACCATAATTTCTATCCATGGCTAAACTTTGAATTTATTTAAACTCAGAGAGTGTGCAGACAATATTTCCCAAACTATCCAACAGATTAAACCACGATGTCCAGTTGCAAGTTGCAGTATCGTCAATTGTCTCCATAGGAATCGGGATACCTCGCTGGACGTTTAATTTTTAAAGTTCAGATTGTGGCCATAGGGTATCTTCCTAGATAAAATTATTGTTTGAGTTCCTAAAATCCACCAAGTCTAGTTGTATCTTTTAGATTTTCGATTTTCTTGAAGGGAATGTAGATAAACTACTAGAGTTGAATTCATTTTGCCATGCGATATCTGTATTACTACTTGACTGATGAATTTCTTCTTTGATACACGTAACAACCACTATACCTAATTTGACTGCACCTGAATGCGGATATCGACAGTTTGGAGTTTAATGTGGAATCCATATTTCTTAATTATATGAACTTATTTTGTCCAAATGAAGTCTCAGTTCATGGGACTTAAATCTGGATCCATTGTGTTACATCGATTTTGTTCAACTGGGATTTTACCCAGGCCATAACTCTAAAGCTACTACACAATTCAAATGCATATAAAATACATATAACAATCGCAAAGTCTAAATGCATCGTTATGGGGTTTCGATTGACTGAATCTGAATCTGGCTTCATTTGGGAGGGGGGACGTTGATTGCTCATCTTAGATTTTCTGTGGATTTTGTTCCTCTGATACTAAATTGATCATGTTCACATCTGATAAATGTAATAACCACAATGGCTATATTACATTTTAGGAGTATTGCGAGATTGGATCCTAATCCCTATCCATTATAGTACTTTTTTAACACAATCATTCTGCTTTCTCACTCTGTGTAATATCTCCTGGACTACTCAACGTATCGATTTCATATCTGATACAAGTTACTAAAAAATAAATTGCTTGTAGCAATAAAAGTGCATGTGTTGATTTCCTGTATGTGTGTATGCACTCAAATGCTCAAGCTAGTTTTAAATTAACAAAGATATATGTTCGGTTAATAATGGTCTTATCTGACCCTTTCTACACTTTGATGCAAGCAGTAAAGCAGTTAATCAAGCAGTAAATACAATTTTAATATTTTTTAAATATTAATTTTATCTAGCATTTGTGAGTTTGGCTAAAAGGTATTAAGTGGGCCATTAGACAACGATCAGGCTTAAATCAGGTTTAGGTGTATGTGGTGTCTTGTTTTATATATTTCATGCTGAGGGTGTGATGCCTAGAGTATTAAAATCGAATTTAGAGGTGCATGTGGTGACTTTTGTCACATTTCATGCTGCACGCCTTATGACTAAAGTCTTGAAATTGGATTAAGGTGTGTATGTGGTGACTTTTGTCACATAATTCATTCTGCCTGCCTGATGCCTAAAGTCTTGGGATCGAATTTAGGTGAGTATATGATGATTTTCGTCTCATATTTCATGCTGCATGGCTGATGCCTTAAGTTTTGAAATCGGATTTAGGTGTGTATGTGGTGACTTGTCCCATATGTCATGCTGCATACCTTATGACTAAAGTCTTGAAATCTGATTTAGGTGTGTGTGGTGACTTTTGTTACATATTTTATGCCGCACGGCTGATGCCTAAAGTCTTAAAATCGGATTTGGGTGTGTATATGGTGACTTCTGTCCCATATGTCATGCTGCACGCCTGATGCCTATAGTGTTGAAATCGGATTTAGGTGTGTACCTGGTGACTTTTGTCACATATTTCGTGTTGAACGCCTAACCCCTATAAAATCATGAAATCGGATTTAGGTGTGTATGTGGTGACTGTTGTCACATATTTCATGCTGCACGCCCGATGCCTAAAGTGTTGAAATCGGATTTAGGTGTGAATGTGGTGACTTTTGTTACATATTTTATGTTGATAGCCTGATGCCTAAAGTCTCAAAATCGGATTTAGGTGCATATTTGGTGACTTTTGTCATGCCTTAAGTGTTGAAATCAGATTTAGGTGTGTATGTGGTGACTTTTGTCATATATGTCATGCTGCGTGCCTGATGCCTAAGGTCTTAAAATCGGATTTAGGTGTATATGTGGTGACTTTTGTCATATATGTCATGCTGCGTCCCTGATGCCTAAGGTCTTAAAATCGGATTTAGGTTTGTATGTGGTGACTTTTGTCACATATTACATGCTGCACGTCAAACCCCTATAAAGTCATGAAATCGGATTTAGGTGTGTATGTGGTGACTTTTGTCTTGAAATCCGACTTAGGTGTGTCACATGTGCCATGCTGCACGGCTGATGCCTAAAGTCTTGAAATCGGATGTAGGTGTGTGTGGTGACTTTTGTTACATATTTTATGCTGCACGCCCGATGCCTAAAGTCTTGAAATTTCCTTTCTCAGCTTTTCTTGAGCAGTGAGCAGGAGTCTCATCCGCCATGCAACTTCTTAATACTTGACCTTTTTGAATCCTTAATGTTTAATGAATATGTGTTTTCTTTTCAAAATAAAGAAAGGAATGAGTCACCATTGTCGTAAATAATTCACAGAAAGATTTGAATGAACCATCGATTAAAAGCATAGTCCTATCTGTTGTTATGTGTCACTAAAGGTTTTTACTAAAGGTTATTGACTTCATGGTTGAAAAGTAAAACTCAGATAATATTCCCTTTACTTAAAGCCAAATTGTTATCTTATACACAAGTAGCCTATTAAATATCAAAGGTTTTTAGGATATAAGAAACAAATATTGCTAGAGAATAAAAGTTCTGAAGAGTTGTGTTACTTCCATTAGAAATTATAAAGCGCAGGAATTAAAAAAAAACGCTTGGGATCAAAGACAATAACTGGGGGGGGGGGGGGGGGGGGTGGGGGGCGGGGGGGCGGGGGGGAATATCAATGTCATGTAGAAGTAGAACTACTGTTTATTCACCGGAAATAACAATACTGCATTGACTTTGACGTCAATGTGACTTAAGTTTCCCAATATTTAAGCTGAATAGAGAAAAGTTGGAAAGAGGGGTCTAGGACAATTCCCCCCCAGACAACTCCCCCCCCCCCCCCGACAATTCCCCCCGAACAATTCCCCAGTAGGACAATTCCCCCCGAGGACTATTCCGCCCCCCCCCCACTTAATTTTTATTTTTATTTTACTTTGAATGCCAAAATAAAAATAAAACAACCAGATATCATTTCTTTATTTGTAAAATACCTTAAAATCAAAAACGCAAAATTCTTCTGTCTGGAACGAGAGTCTTTTCTGCCATTTAAAACCTGATGTTGTGGGCAATTCAACTCAAAAGTCAACAGTCTGTCGGTTATCGAAGTCGCGGACTATTTGGTGGTGGCTCGGGCAAGTGACCGCCCATAATTTGACCAGGTGCACAGCGAACATTGCGGCGGATCCGACCGATGTACACGTAAAAAACCAATGACTTTGCTGGCCCTGAGGTGGCCAACTTGAAGTTCATTGGTTTGGATAAGGCATGTAAATTGCAATTGCGACAATGTTGAAAGAACAATCACACGGTCTCCAATTAGAATATAAAAGGGCAATAATTTGTAAAAAAAAAAAAAGAAAGAGAGAGAGAGAGAGAGAGAGAGAGAGAGAGAGAGAGAGAGAGAGAGAGAGAGAGAGAGAGAGAGAGAGAGAGAGAGAGAGAGAAATGCAAAGAAAAATAAAAATGAATATGGGGGTGGGGGAGGAATAGTCCTCGGGGGGAATTGCCAAACTCTTTGTTGAATAAAATCAACTTTGTTTTTACATATAAAAACAACTGATGTATATCTAGGTAAAACTGGGCTTGTGATTGGCTGAAACAACCTTCTAAACTCGGCCGTGATTGGCAAACTTTCAGCACTCTAAATTCTCGACAATGAACACACACAATTTCCGTCCCAGACAACACGTCACTATATATCAGGCCTTATATCTTTTTCAGGCTTTCAATGCCAGACTCAATCATACAATAGATCATGGCTTGTAACATTCTAGCATTACTATTTCACAAGACGGAAGGGCGATAACAGATTGAATTAGCTGTCACAGGGCTTCGGGAATGGGCAAAGAAGAAATACATGACAGCAACGACTGTGCAAGTGCTGATAAGGGAGAACTTCTCCATGCAGATATTTCAAAATTAGATTAGATAGATATATCCTGCAGATTTCGCCGGCGTGGCAAATCTCAATAAATCTCGGATATAAGCATATCAATTTCTTAAGAATAATTTCAACTTGATGTAAACCCTGCTTCTAAACGTTTGTTCCAAAGGACAAACCAGCCCTACTAAATCTTCTAGAACGAACGGGATTTGAAAAGAAACATGAAAGTTTCATTTTTGAACAATTTATTATTTAGTTTTATGCACTGTTTTAATAGTGACTAAATAAGAAAACATGAAAAACATGCTAAATGCGTCATATAACATTCAAGTGTGTAATCTCATCATACCGCAGACTCGGCACTTCAGCATGAACGTTCTGTAAACAATTTTGTTTACAAATATTATACATGTACTGACAAACAAATGACCATGTTAAGGTTATTTTTTATATTAAATATAACATATAGTCAAATACGTAAAGAGTTTAGGGTTATTTTATGTTAAATAAAACACATAAATACAAGAAGCACAGGTAAAAGTTATAAAATTATGTAGCAAATATTCGTCTCAAACACAGTTTTGATGTGGAGGAGCTTTCAGAGGTTTGCGTGTACCATGACGTCATCAACTATTTTGTGTGGATGAGTGAAAAGCTACCTATAGGAGACACATAAGCGAATCTTAACTACATACATTTCATTGCAGCAAAAAATTAAACCGGAAGTAGAACAGGACATAGGGAAATGTAACCACGCCTGGCTTATATTCCTTTTCTTTGTCGTTGCGTGGATTTAGGTTATATTAGTCCTGGACACACGAACCTTGCCCCTTCCCTCCGCTGTCCTAAAACGCTTCCCGGAAGGAGGAACCACATGCATCCACGGACCTCGTATTCTCGTAACTACAAATACCACTATAAAAAGGTGAAACAAAAGTAAAACAAAGTATTTTGACATATGAATAAAAGCCACTGAAGTACCTTAGCAACTAATGTATTGTTGTAACAAAAAATGGGGTGTATAGAGAAGAACCAACAATTCGCTCTTTCCGCAGCCATAACCTTCATATAAGTACTTGTTTCTCCGGTTATACTGCCACCGCGTTAGATGATACATAAATGCCAACAGTACCAGAACAGTATCATAATCCATTGCCATTAGCAACTGCTTTAGTATCGCTGTTTACTTGATATACTTATTCGAAATGGTTGCCATAGAAACACTGCTATAGCGTCTGGCATAATTTCAACATTAGAGCGGAATCCTACAAGGCACTGATAAAACATTACATTCTAATCGAGATACTGTCTTCAAGTTTGCCCTTAGTTCTCATTAACATCTAACAAATTCCCAAACGTTTTTTTAAATAACAGGGATGGCCGAAAGACTCAATGGGCGATAATTTGTAATTCCGTGACAAGTGATCTGACCCACTGCGTTCGCCTAGCTGAGATTATTGGAGCGAAAGTTCAATCCCCTGCTTACCACCTCTGACCCGATTCGAACCCGTATCCTTGGATTATACTGGACCAACGCTTTAATCAACTGAGTGAGCCATCTCCGCCCTTCCCCCTAACCGTCACCCTTGGTAAACCTCACCGCTCCTAACGGCCACCCCTCCCAACTGTCACCCCTCTTAACTGTCACCCCTCCCAACTGTCACCCCTCCTAACGGTCATCCCTCACAACTGCCACCCTTCCTAACCGTCACCCCTCCAAGCTGTCAGCTGTCCTAACCGTCACCCCTCCCAGCTGTCAGCTGTCCTAACCATCACTCCTGACAGCTGTCACCTCTCCTAACCATCATCCCTCCCCGCTGTCACCTCTCCTAAAAGTCACCAGTCCTCACCGCCACCCCTCCTCAAAGTCACCCCTCCCAACTGTCACCCCTCCTAACGGTCATCCCTCCCAACTGTCACCCTTCCTAACCGTCACCCTCCCAGCTGTCAGCTGTAAAAACCATCACCCCGCCCAGCTGTCAGCCTCCTAACCATCACCCCTCCCCGCTGTCACCTCTCCTAACCGTCAGCCCTCCTAACCGCCACACCTCATCAAAGTCACCCCTCCCATAAGTCAGCCCTACCTAAACCCCCTTACATCAGCGTAACATTTGGCCCACCCTGACTGGTTTTATATAATTTCTCCCATCACACCCCGGCTTTTTTTTAGATTAGTTCAACTTTCTCTGACTACCAGTAGCAAAGTCACAAACCACGTGATCGAGATTGAGGTTGTGCTAAAGACATTTCAGCGGATTTTCTCGATTTTATTTCATAATTGCATACTTTTTACGGATCAACTTATATCTTATCTAATAACTGAATTATCTTATCTAATCAGATCTGTAATCTATATGGAGACAAGTTTACAACTGAGTGGGATTAATTCAGTTTGCTTTGACTTAATTCCACATTATGCATAGAACCTTCCATAATGAAATTTTACTCAGATTAGTGTTGTTGACTTTGTGTGCAGGGGGCGGGTGGGGGGGGGGGGGGTGCGGGGTGGTTAGCAAGTCCTGAACAAATTCCCCAGTTAAAAGAAAACGATATCAATGGTGGTTTCTACACTACTCCGTGCTGGGGGTGGGGGTTGGGGAAGGGGGGGTGGGGGTGGGGGTGGGGAAGGAGCAGTTGGTATCATATGTGTTACCATGCATGACAAAAGCTCGGAGAAAGGGGTGTGGATTGGGGGGAGCGGGGTATAGTTTTGAGGTTAGACCCAGTCCTCGCATATCTTTCAACAAGAGGAGGTAATCTTCATTCAGGACTCCTCGTTTCCCCATAGAGGTGGGGGCGGGGTGAGGGTGGGGGCGGGTGAGTTCTCTCCGAACTGCTTTGTTTGGCTAAAAAAGGAGTATTATTTCAAACTGAAGACTCCGCGATTAGGGGTCATGGCAACCAGTTGGTACGTAAATGCACCCCCATGCCCCGCCCCGCCCCCACTCCCCCTTGCACGTATTATAAATATAGACCCTATACTACTGGTAACGCTCTCTCTTTAGGAGAAAAAAACAGAGATAACAATATAAGACAAGCCTAGACGCTGTGAGTGGTTAATTACATATTTTGTTTCTTGTGTATCAATTTTCTTACTTCAAGGGCAAAATCGCATCTGTTCCACATTGTTTCTTTTCTTGTGAGGAAAAATATCTAGAAACAGCTAAAATTAAATTTTCAATTGTTCAATCAATTGTATTTTAACGTTCGTTGATAATGACTAGAACAGGTCTGCATTTTCTCTCAAAGGCTTGTGTTTCAAAACTTAGTTCTATCAGAGGAAAAGGTAACATTTTTGTGCGAATCCTTTTGGGTGATAAAATAAAATCGTGAAAATTACTTCAATAACCCAGTCCAACCCTACCGCCACCCTCCCCCTCCCCCCCCCCCCCCCCTCCCCCCTTAGCAATCAAATTGCTCAGCGCTATTGTTGTAATGAAGACGGTTCTGACGGTAACAAATGAACGACTTATTGCACAAAGGGTATCACATAAATAAACTCGAAAATAAGCCTCGTATTGTGTTACTGTTCGATCGATAGCACACGGCGTCACATTTACTTGAATCTGTATTTCATCATCGATCTGGCGATACTTTCTTTTGCTCTGTAGTTATTGGATACCGCTGTTCTGTCCTCCTCTTCCTGCATAAACAAAGAAGGTAAAATAAGAGGATAAACATGTCCACTGAAGAAAACAAAACACCAATATTACAGTTCTGCTGCAATTTTTTTTTCTTTTTGCATTATTTATAATTGATGGTTAAAGTGAAGTCATGAAGAAAATTTAGAAGCAATTTTTTCACTCGATTTATTTAAACTCAGTAGGCTCACTTCTTTTTTTTTGTTTTTACTAGTGATTTTACTGACCCCATTGGGAGATCAAAAACAAGTTTTTTTTTGGCCTTGAATTACGAATACAACAGACACACACTACAGCTTTTACTCTAGCAAACAATGTTGTTAGGCTAATTGCAATCACTTTTGTAGTAAAACAATTTGTGTCTTTTTACAGCAGAACTATGGAAATAGGACCATTGGGATTGAACTAATGTGATCCTGTTTCCTGGATGGTCCGCTTTGTGAGGGTTTTTTTCATTAGGGAACCTTTTCAAAACTGGTTCCTGTTTGGGAACTTTCCTTTGCCAGTTCTGCCTTTCCTGATGTAATCAATGAAAACCAGTTAATTTCTCTTCGGACATTTTTTTTCTTCAAAATACAGTAGAACGCCGGGGAAAAGACCATATGTGAACTAGAGTGGTCTGCCTCCAAGGATGGGACCATTTGTGTGACGATTCATAATGATGGGCACAAGGAATAGGGTCGCTGAACAGTGACCCTATTTGTGAGAGTGCTCCTCTACCCCCCTCCCCCATCCCCCTTCCTTATTTGTAGGGTGCTCGTATCCCAGAGATCTCCCGTACATGTTTGCTATAGCATATGTCCTTTCATAAAAACAACAGAAAGATTAGCTTTTTTCTAAGATAGAAAGAAACAAGTCATTTCAATGGCTTTTGAAATGAGAGAAAATACAGAGGTTTATGTAATGGTTTCAGATCCTACAAAAGCCGGTCTAGTTTACATCTACTTGCCGCTAATGGTGAAAGGGGTTCTACTGGAGCCGGAAAAGGCTACCGGAAGCAAAGAAAAGTCCTACCCCTAGAATAGCAAGCACGCCTTCTAAAATAGGACTAAAAGTAGGACTAAAAGTAGGACAAAAAACAAGAGTAAATAGGACTAAAGTAGGAGTAGAAGTATGACTAAAATAGGAATAACGTATGACTAAAATAGCACTACATAATAGTATGGCTAGAAGTAGGATTAAAGTAGAATTAGAATAGGGTTAGAAATAGGAATAAAAGCTGGTTTATCAATGTATTAAATTCATATAATGCTTCATTTCAAATCTATACATGCAAGATTAGATCCTAAATATATAAAAAATATTAGGTACATTACATAGAGAGGTTAAATTATATAAATTAACATAATGAAACCATGTCTTGAAAAATATTAAAACTCTTAAAAGGAAATTCATACTTTCAGTCTCAGTTTTACCCAGATAAAAATTTTCATAGAGGATTGTTTTTAAAACATTATTTCTGTTTTTTTTTGTTTGTTTTTTTTTTTTGTTTTTTTTTTTGTTTTGTTTTTGGAATAACAATAAATCAAGTGATTCACAGAATATTTACTTAAGCTTTGTTTTTGCATTTTGATTTTTTTCTCGGCTTTGCTTCTTATTGAATTCGATCATCTGGGTAAACCTGATCAATAAATTTTCGTATTGAAAACACCAGGTTCCCACACACACAAGATTAATCCACCTGTCACCCCTTCTACCCCCCCCCCTCCCCCTTCCTCTGCCCTACCACATTTCCCCACATCGTGCTTGCTAAAGGTTAATATTTCTTGTAGCTGCAGTTGGCGTAACTTCTCATCAGGCTGGAGGCGGCATTTGGCTTAGGTCCCGCCCCCTCCTCTCCCCTACCCTCCCCGTACCCTCACCCCCTCCGCCATCTCCCCCACCCCCTCCACCACCACGCTATCTACAGTCATACGTTAGTGTTTCTTGTAGCGGTAGTTGGCGTAACTTCTCATCAGGCTGGAGGCGGCCTTTGGCTTAGGCCCCGCCCCCTCCTCTCCCCTACCCTCCCAGCACCCTCGCCCCCTCCGCAATCTCCCCCGCACCCTCCACCACCACGCTATCTACAGTGCACTTGTCATACGTTAGTGTTTCTTGTAGCGGTAGTTGGCGTAACTTCTCATCAGGCTGGAGGCGGCCATTGGCTTAGGCCCCGCCCCCCTCCTCTCCCCTACCCTCCCAGCACCCTCACCCCCTCCGCCATCTCCCCGGCACCCTCCACCACCACGCTATCTACAGTGCACTTGTCATACGTTAGTGTTTCTTGTAGCGGTAGTTGGCGTAACTTCTCATCAGGCTGGAGGCGGCCATTGGCTTAGGCCCCGCCCCCTCCTCTCCCCTACCCTCCCAGCACCCTCACCCCCTCCGCCATCTCCCCGGCACCCTCCACCACCACGCTATCTACAGTGCACTTGTCATACGTTAGTGTTTCTTGTAGCGGTAGTTGGCGTAACTTCTCATCAGGCTGGAGGCGGCCATTGACTTAGGCCCCGCCCCCTCCACGTCATTCACTCCCTGGATAGAACAGCCATATTTCTCGCACTATTTTAGTATATACAAACATCACAGCAAACGAGCCATAGGCATGAGTATTCGTATGAGTAGAATAAGTGCGAGTGAAGACCACTTCTGTCTCGGGGGGGGGGGGGGGGGGGGGTGGGACACAAAAAAAGCAGAGAAGGGGTGGGAGGATGAGTAATTCTGAGATGCGACACGGACAGCGCGGAGTGTCATTTTTTGCTAAAAAAAAAAGGAGAGCGCCGTAAGTGCCATTCAAGACTCCGCGCTTTCCACGACAGGGGGCATTGTTTTAGTAAGGTGCAGGATAACTGGTCACCGGACAAGTTGTCACCAGTCACAGCGGCTACCGGACAAGTGGTCTCAAGTCAAAGTGACCACCGGACTATTGGTCACCAGTGAAAACAAATGAACATTTCTTAAGATAGAGTGGCCACATGTGTGCTGTGACAGAAATGAATAATCATTGGTATAAAGTTTCAGTCTAATATGGTGCGCATTTTGAGCAGAACTGTGAGTATGCCCAGTCTCAGCAGAGTGAATTTCTGCTCTTGGAAATAATTAAATAGTTTCGATCATTCAACCTTATTCTGCCTTACCATTTCAAAATTTAAAAGCTCCATTTAAATATAGACTTTGGGTCGGGTTCGGGGGGTAGGGGGAAATCCGAAAATTTGAATAATAGTAATAATAATAATAATAATAATAATAATAATAATAATAATTATAATAATAATAATAATCGTAATAATAAGGAAAAGGCGAAGCTTGACAATTTTCGGGTTTTGTAAAATGCGGTGTCAAAAAAGGCCCTTTGCCGACTGATCGTTTGACACAGAAGTCGTTTAAATTGTTTACATTTTTTCCTTTGGGTTAGAATAAATTGAAGCAAATATTTACGCCAAGCTACATACAATATAATAACAAATAAAAATAAACATGTTTTCATTTTAGTAATACAATCAGCCGCTATGAACAATGACTTACCGTTGCTAGGACAGCCCCAGCCCCTGCAACGGCCACTTTGGGCTTGGGCATTCGGAGCGGTTCGTCCTTGGGTGGGGGCGGAAGCGGTGCCTGTGTAAACAAGGGGTGTTTACTGTATAAATATGTCCCAAACTAGTGGTTACATAAATAAATAAATAAATAAACAATAATGTTGAAATAAAAAAGCATACGGATCAGCACAATAATTGCACTGAATAATTCTATATAATTCTAATAATTATAATAATTATAATAATCCTACATAACTATAACAATTCTATACAATTGTGAACTAATGCGTGTGCTTTTCAAACTTGTTTTTAAGGGAAGAATTTAAGTAATACATATATAGCTTATTTCAATATACAATAATTATTCTTATTCTATTAGGTTTAACCAAGAAATAAAAATGTCGTGTGATCAGTTAATGGCGTAAGAGCAAATAATTATTCTGATAAGGCAATTTTCGAGACAACTAATTAATTAGAACTAAAAGTCAACATTTTTCCAACTACAAGCTGATTCTGAAGTTCTGAAGTGGCCTCAAACTTTGCTGCTCATTGAATTTCCATAAAATTCATATCCTCCGGTTAGGGATGGGGGGGGGGGGGGGAGGGGGGTTGGGGAGTGTGCTGGTTGGCCTGTTTACACATTAGTGTTATATTCAATGAAATGACGTCACCAATTGTTTGCGGATGGGGACGGGGGGTGGGAATGTCATGATTTTTTCATACCGCCGCTTTGCTTAGGATTAGCCTATAGGGTTTGCTTAGGATTTGCTAACTTTATCCTGAGAAAACCCGCAGTATGAAAAGTGCACACTCAGGATTAACTAATCCTGCCTGGATCGATTAATCTCCAGCAAAGCCGCAGTATAAACGCTCACCGGATTTGCGTAGGTTAGCTTAAAGATCTTCATATTTTGATGACGTAAAGCTGAAGAGTGACGTCATGCCCTAATGAACAGCGTGGATGCTAATGCTTAAGAAATTCGCACCATACAAGGGAGCATTCAATATTTGCATTTCATATTTTATATATGGTCCCTTACCGGTTTGGGTGCAGCTGCAGCTGCTATGACAGGTGCAGCAAGAACCGGTGGTGTTTCTACTTTGGGCTCCGGTAGCTCAGGTTCCGGTGTCGGTACCTTCGGCTATAAATAATAATGAAAGAAAATAAACAAACTGAAGCATCCACTCGATGCATATTTCAACTCATTTTAGAAGTTTGTGGTATAAAAATTAACTTTGCTGCCTGTAATTATATTTTTAAATATCTAAATATATGTTTGATCTCAAAAAGTATGTCGTAGTGGTATTAAATGTATAGAATGCCATTTTCACATTTATTAGGCAATTATTGACTCAAGATTAAATTTTTGATCTCAAAAGCTCATTTTTTGACATAAAAATTAATTTTTGCTATCTGTAATTATATTTTGATATATCTAAACATATGTTTGATCTCATAAAGTTATTTTTTATACAAAGAAATATTTAGAAATGTAAAAAAGAGTTTTATGAAAATGATTGAATTATATTTAAAATTAATTTTTAGAGACCAAAAATTTAATTCTTGATGAAATTGAACTTGAAATAAAATATTTGACAGCAACATCTCAATTTTTAGCTCAATAATTTATTTTCTTTTTAGTGATGTCAAGAATTTATTTTAGATATTTTTTAGATTTTTAGAGATATTTAGAGATATCAAAAAATATTTATTGATATCAAGAATGATTTTATGACATCTAAATTTCTTTTTTAGAAATCAAAAGTTCAATTTTTGACAATAAACATAAAATATCTGAAAACAAAATCTAAATTTTGAGCTCAATAATTTATTTTCTGGATTCACCTGAGCGGCGGCAACCGGTGCTGCCAGTAGCGGCGGCGTCTCGACCTTGGCCTCCTCTTGTACCGGTTCCGGTGTCGGCGATTTAGGCTGCAAACATGAAACAAAAATAAGTACTCGAAGGGCACGTGACTGTTGATTACGCTATTGGTGGAGTGTCTTTTTTCATTAATATTGCATATTATTATTCACACTTGACAAGCCTTTGGCTTGCAAGGGTTATATGAATTTGTGCGAGCAAAATTCGTCCTTTTTTTTCTCCTTGACAGTTTTTTCCGATTTTTTGTGTCTTCTTCTTCTCTGACACTATGGGCCCTACGACCATGAAACTTGGGACTTATGAAGAGCTTGATCTGAACATGTGCATGTCTTTTTTTTTTATTTTCGTCTTTGATTTCGTTTTCTTTGTTAAAACGCCATGTGAAAAGAGTGTATTTTTTGCAAGTAAATGCGTAGCATTTAACGGCAGCACAGATTACACATTTGCTCAGTGAGCTTTGTGCGAGCTCTCACTGCGTAAATAGATAACAAGGTGTATGCCTGATCAGTCAATAAAACCTTAAGTCAACAGAAACCAAACACTACTCGGCTTATAAGACGTATTCAAGCTGTGTTGTTTGCAATATATCATTCAAGAAATAACCCATTGAAGGAAGTATTTTTGCGTTTTAATTTTTGTCAAGTGTTTAACATTTCGCTAGCGGAATGAGCTTCTCGTTTTTTATTTTACATTAATATTTTATAAACCTTGAATATTTGCACCAACATCAAAGTCTTCGTTTGAGTAATTAGTATGTGGCAATTCATATGACATTTATACACCCATATGGCATTATGCACCTAAATGGCATTTATACACCCAATACAAGTTTTTCAAAGAATAGCGCATCATTATGTTTCTGTAGTTATGTTTAAGTTAAACAAAGTAAATAAAGACAGGGAGAAATTTAAAATAGTTTTGTTTCTCATATATTTTTTAAACTGCCTAGCGGGTTGGCGATGTTTTTAATTTGTTTCTCGAAGAATTTAGACCCGATCGGGGCCCGCAAATTTGCAGTGAAAAAAATGCTTGTGTCTTTTTGTTCTTTTTTGTGTTTCGGAAGCTTTGGTTTATTGATATAATAAAACGTTTATATGAAAAAACTCACTTATATTGCCACTTATATTACCATTTACATTACCACTTATATTACCACTTATATTACCATTTATATTAAAACTTATATTATCACTTATATTACCATTTATAGCACCATTTATATAACCACTTTATAATTCGCTACCTAGAAGTGCATCAAAGCGCAAAATGTCATTATATATGTCTCATGCATAACGCCATTTCCGGTACTTTTTCTGTCTTCCGGTACTTTTTCTGTAGAAA
>OX457030.1:67075038-67089987 GCA_949752745.1 Protula sp. h YS-2021
CATATGTGTTAAGGTGATTTTCTTATTAAAAAACAACAACAACAACCACTTTTTTCTCTGTTTTTTTTTTTTTCATTGTGATTGGAAATATTTCATTATTTTATTAACTATAGAATTGTTATTTTGATTATTCACTTTAAGTTGGAAAAATACGTGGGAAGGTACTGAAAGAGGGTACTCAGGGAGAAGCACCCAGGTAATCAAGTACCAAAGTAATCATTTCTATGAAAGTTTATATACAAGTACGTTTTCTTAATTTTTTATTTACGTCATGGAAAGACCTACCTCTTTTTCCGGCTGTGGGGTGGGCGTGGGCTCTTTCTCGGGCTACAAAAGTAAAAAAAAAAAGACAACAAAACCAGTGCCTTCTTTCCAAATGCTGAAATGGCAACGCCGTGCTTTTGTGAGAGTGAAACATAAACCTTGGTGGATGGTAGGGGGGTGGGAGTCACCTACCATCTGGTTACCATGCGTATCCGCGGCTTTTTAAGACGCGGAGTGAAGGTCTGAAACGGGGAGTATTGAATAAAAATTGTTCGTCGTTTTCTAAACGAAACACTCCGCACGGGCCGCGTCTGGCTTCAATATTACTCTACCGCCTTTCTCTGTGTTTGTTGACACGCATGGTAACACGTGTGATACCAGGTGTCCCTCCCCCACCACCCTACCCCCATCTCACCAACCTCTGCACTTAAACTGGAGAACTCCATGCTTTTTTTTTTGGGGGGGGGGAGCTCAACAAATTACAGTTTGGGCCATACAATAATAATATTGCTCGGATGGCGTTCTGTATAGGTGGCGGGAGATTTGTTTGTTTAATTTATATAGGTGAAATGATGCTCTCTAGACCTGTTAGGGTGCGAAACAAGAATCCGCTTACTATCTTATTTGATTTTACTTAATTTTAAGCCACTTCCATGGTGGCTCAAAATGACCTTGAGTCTTGACTCTCTCGCTTAACACTGGACCCTTGTTGTGGGCAGCGGGATAAATGTTTGCTTGTGTAATTTAAAATGATTAAAATGAAGTACTTTAGACATGTTGTGGTGAGGAAAAATGTTCACCAGCTATCTTATTTAACTTTACTTAATTTTAAGCCACCTTCTAGTCCAGACGCATTTTGAGCTTAAGATTTACTTACTGAGTGAGTGAAGCTCATGCTATCCTCAAATTTAGAGTTTGAGCGTAAGTTTGAGTTTAGTCCCGTTATTGAATATGGGCGCTGGTGCTTTTTCCGAGCTGGTCCCATTTCCGAGGATGTTCAGATCTAGAGGTCTCCTGTGTTTGAATTGGTACAAATTTCTGCTGATTCATGTGAAAAGTGAGTTGTCCGTGAAAATACTACAAGAACTAGGGGAGTGTGTTTCACTCTTTCTTAACAAGTCTGTCTTGCGACCGTATTCAACAACGCAGTTCGAATTCATACTGAAACGCAAACTCATACTCGAACTCATACTCAAGCTCAAATTCTGAGTCCAAAACTTGTGTTTCAAACTCAGTTGAGCATTTGCTCAAAATATGAGTTTGAACTTTTTCAGCGTGGAAACTGCGCTAAGCGCCACGCCAGTTCTGTTGATGGCAGGAGATTTGTTTGTTTAATTAATATGAGTGAAATGATGTACTGTGGTCCACTTGCTATCTTATTTGGTTAGTCCCTCTCCGCCGCGTAGCGCGAAGCGGGGAACTATAGGACTCTGGTCAGTCCGCCCGTCCGTATGTCCGTCCGTTGACACTTTTTTATCGGCGCTATATCTCCGTAACCATTGTAACCATTGAAGCGATTCTTTACACGTAGAAAGAGTATATAGTGGATCTATGCAACGAGGGATTATTTTCAGATTTTTGTACAAAAATGGGAAAATGGAAAGACCGTTAAAATTTCACCGTATTGATTTGTACAATGGCTGCTTAACTGTTCAAGCTAATCAATTGTTATTTTGCACATAGAAAAGAGTAAATATTAGAGCTGTTCAAAAAAACAGGTTATTTGTAATTTTCACAAAGCATAAAAATTGGAAAACCTAAAAATACCCTATGGACTTGTATTTATTGTCACTGTCATTTACTATTCAAATTAATCTTGTTTTGTACTAACTCAATAATTTCTGACAAAATTAGCTGAAGATTACTGCTTTCATATATTTGTTGAAATCCTGTGATTGGAATCCTGCGGTGGACTTAGTCAGTTTTACTAACATACTTGTTTGAATTAATTTCAAACCACTTCCATGTTGGCTCAAAGTGACCTTGAGTCTTGACTCTCTCTCTCTCTCTCTCTCTCTCTCTCTCTCTCCTTCTCTCTCCCTCTCTCTCTCTCTCTCTCTCTCTCTCTCTCTCTCTTTCTCAAAACAAAAAAAAAAAAAAAAAAATAATAATAATAATAAAATAATAATAATAAAAAGCGCGCAAACCTCGGGTTCTTCCTCTTTCGGTTCGTCAGGCTTCTCCTCATCTCTGGGATACGAATGACGTCTTTTGCGTGGTTTGTTCTTGTCGATACTGTGCGTAAATCCATAGAAGTTCTTATTGTTTAACCTGTACGGATCCTGCATTCCGTAACCATAGTGTCTGTATTTATAGTTACTGTTATAATCCCTGTGTTTGGGTATTCCATGAATACTGCCCTCATAGGCTGCAGGGTAGAAAGAACCATTGCCCTTCTTCGTGCGTTTCCGTGTGTCCGGCTGTACGTCGGAGCTGCTTCGTGATACCAAGGCAACGGGTGCTATGGCCGGTAGGGAGATGTCGCTCTTAGAACGCTGGTGAGTCAAGCTACTGTTACTTTTTTCTTTCTCAATGGGCGGCAGTTTGTCTTCGTCGTCATCTTTTCTAAAGATAAACACAGAAATGTAGTTCGGAATAGAAAATTGTGTCTAAATTTTCATTTAAATGTTATTTTTCTTTGCTTTTTTTATATGCATCGGTTGGTACCGTGTGGGAACGATAAGTTAGGAAACAGTTAAACCTTAGCTGAATACTATTCTCACAAACCTTTACTCAGATTTGAAGGTTTATACCTCTGTCTGCACACGTCGACCTTCCTCGCCCCCTCCCTCCCGATGCGAACCACCCTCCCAATCAACATTCCCACACAAACCAACCCACCCCCTCTTCTCCCCAATCCCTGCCCCTCCTCCCGCCCTTCGGACCAGACTCAAAGCTATTCGCATCTTCTGTTCCACACAATCCAACCCACAAGCCAACCCACCCCTCTCCTCCCCACCTGCCCCCAACCCCCGCCTTTTTTTACCGGTACCCCCCCCCCCCCCACCCCCCTGGTATTTCAGGCTTTGTCCAGAATGAGGTTTTACTGTACCTTTGTCTATTTTAGAAGGTAAAAAAAATGCAAAGCATGAGAAAAAGGTGCCTACTTGTTCTCTGGTGGAGGCTTATCGTAATCCACTTTGTTTGTCCCACCAAAATATAGATAATTATATCGCTGCTTATCTGCTACGAAGTCTTTTCTCTGATAGCTGTGGGCGCGGTTATATTCGCGCGGTTTCTTCGTCAACGGGTCTTTATATTTTCCGTAAATCTGTGCCTTTCGTTTCTTAGTTTCTTCATCGTCCGGTTGTTTATTTCTTCCGTCTTTCAATCCAAATTTGATATAGTCCCCACCACCGTTGTATTGGCGGACTTTGTAGTTGCCGATTGGCATTCCTGGCTTGTACTCATGGAACTTGTATGACGTCATCGTTGTGTGTTAGTGAAGGTTTAAACTCAAAATAGAACTTCAGTTATCACTGATAGGAATTTCCTGAAAATTAATAAAAAGTAACTCAATATACATAGTTATGAAACGATAATATTATCGTCACGTTTTAGTTATTTATTTAAATTTTTTTTGATAAACTTCGATAATTTCCGGAAACATTCATCCGAAAAACTATTTACCATATCATCTATGTGTTATTTTTGTATGGCATACCGATAATTTCAAGTACCCCTTTATCATATATTTGACAATTACTGATATATCACGTATCATTACTGATTTCCAACATTTTCCGGAAAGTGCCGAAGCATTTTCCGGAAATTTCCAATACATTGCCTCACAACGAGGAAAGTCATATTGGTCACAAATTAATAGGGGAGTGATTTGCGACGTACAGTACCATTATTTCCTGGATTAGATTTTTTAAATATTACTAAATATAAAACACATCTGAACATTGCGACTCTGGATCCTGCAAAGACTCCAGGAACGTGTTGGTGTCATTCACAGCTATGGAACATCTATTTGAAATACGTACACTCTTTAAAAATAAAATCAGAAATCTGCACCGATGGATATCTAAAGCTAAGTTCATAGCGGATTCGAAACGTCAGGAGTCACCAGAAGTATTGATATATTAAATAGGCGATTTCTAATATATACTGCGGGTTGTGGATGGAGGGGCGGGTGGTGGGGGGATGGGGGGGGGGGGGGGGTGGGCAGCCATGGCAAATCAGCCGAATGGTCGATGACCCCGTCCAGCCGACTGCTTGCCAAGAATTACGCGGACATTCATTATCTTATCATTTTCTTAGTACAACAAAAGGATTTCGTTTCTTTAGCGCGTACTTAATTGTCTTAGTTCAATTCTACGAGGCTCTGGCTTGTCAAGTAGTGCGTCAATTTCACTGCCACAATGAGACAAGCTTAGCCAGGGACATTGTAACACAGCTCCTTAAGTGGAAGGTAAACTTGAGATTGGAATATGTAAACAAGCTTGTTTGCTCAACGTAGAATGTCATTCGGCTCTCTCTGTGTGTTGTTGTTGTTTTTTTTTTTGTCTTGTGGCGTGATTGGAAGAATTGGTCTTGCATATAATACATAAATGCCACAGAATATGGACAGCATGGATCCGGGATGGACGGTATGGAACGGGATGGACGGCATGGATCCGGGATAGACGATATGGAACGGGAATGGCGGCATGGATCCGAGATGGACAGCATGGATCCGGTCACCATCCTTGTGGAAGATTGTGTGTCAGAACTTGGCAAGATTACGCAACATTGGCTTCAAACTGTACTTAACGCAAACGAAGTGGCTTGAAGTCATTTCATACTTGGATATGCGCTATGTGAGTTTTGTGCAAACATCACTGTTTGAAGGGAAAGAATATACGCGTTACATCAACATGAATGATGGTGAATGGGGGACATTGCTTCAGGAAATCCATAGCATAACCTCAACCTTACTGCCATGTACGGAATGTCATGGGAAGAAAACTCCTATCAAGCTGCAAAAGGACAATCGAATGAAAGTGTCAAAGCTTTCCAAGAAAAGACTGGCTGAAGTTCGATTGGAGAATATGGATGTGCAAAATCAACTTGGACTTACCTGTGAATATTGTGGTGCTTACGGATATGCTGAGGATTATGATTGTCACTGCCACAAGTACAATTGCAAGTTGTGTGAACCTGACAACTTCTGCAACAAGTGTGGCTCACTAACAGTATCTGCCGAGTAAGACTACAAGTCATTTGCTTACCAGTCGTCAAAGTGTGTAGACGTGTCATATGGATATGTGAAAGATGGATGTAGAAACGTTTTTCAAGGAGACGTATGTGGACTACATGATAAGTGAACTGGCGCGTTTTGGATCTATTCAACAACAACTGGAACACTTTGACATCTATTGGGAACTTGCTCATTCCACGCTGAACGTACCGAAATTACGTGAGGATTTCATCAAAGAGTGTGTGCTTTCAAACATTGACGGAGCTGAGGAGTTTGATGTGGAAGCAGCATATCACTTTGCTCGATTTGATCCAAGACTGTTTTATGAAGTGAGAGAGTGGCTAATCTACATTGCAGTATAATGACAGACATTACATTGAGACAATATATTGTGCAAAAGACATATTGTGAAGAAATGTTATTAGCTGTAAAAAAGTTTGCATGTTTAGTATGTCCTGCTTGTCAAAATGAAGAGTGTTCAGAACATACTTGTCATTCTGCATGTGTCTATACATATTGGAATGAAGCTAAATATTACATTCATTTAGATAAAGTGTTAGATAATGCAAATCAACGTTGTGAAAAATATGGTGTAGATGCTATCACATTTGATGAATTAAGTAGTTGGTTAATGTACATTGAAGATCAATGGACTCCAATTATTCACACCATTGTATCAATACTTGATTTGTAAGATATGTTGATAAAATGCAAGATGTGTTGATAAAATAAAATACAAGATATGTTAACAAGTGTTAATCATTTAGTGTTAACATGTCGACGTGGAAAGACTACTTAACCAATATTTATTTTAAACCTGGTCAACCCGGGGCATTTGCTGGTCCTTACAAACTATATCACATATTAAGAAAACATGATCAACCAGTCACTCATTCACAAGTGAAGAAATGGTTACAGGATCAAGATGCCTTCAGTTTACTACAACCTGTAAAATATAGGTTTAAAAGGCAACGTGTCATTACACGTGGAATTGATGACATGTGGGATATTGATTTAGCTGACATGGGAAACATAGCTTCCTATAATGATGACACCCGTTTTTTATTAGTTGTCATTGATGTGTTTTCCAAATATTTATGGGTGCAACCAATGCCTAATAAATCACATACGAGTGTCATAGAAGCCTTTCAAAAGATTTTTCATGAAACACAACGAAGACCACGAACTCTAAGGTCAGACAAAGGAACTGAATTTAAAAACAGATGGGTAAAAGCATTTATGAAGAAGGAGGGAATACATGCCTATACGACAAAGAATGAAACCAAAGCCAACTTTGCTGAGAGAGTCATTCGTACTCTAAAGGGAATGATGTATCGATATTTCCTACATAATCAAACGTATCGATATATGGACATCCTTCCAGACTTAGTGTATAATTACAACCATAGACCTCATGGCTCCCTCCCTAATAAGTATGCTCCTGCAGATATTCGTAAAGACAACGAATCGAAAGTGTGGAAGTATATGTATGTAGACAAATTGAAATTAAAACCAAAGAAGAAAAAACCCTACAAATTTAAAATTGGTGATCAGGTTCGCATTTCTCACATGAAATATGTATTTCAACGGGATTATCATATAAAGTGGACGCAAGAAGTGTTCATTATCACACATCGTTGTAAGAAGCAAGGAATACACTTGTATCGTGTGAAAGACTTTTTAGATGAAGATATTGACGGACATTTTTATGAAGAAGAACTGCAGAAAGTGACAAAAGATATTGAATCAGTCTACAGAATTGAAAAGGTTTTGAAAACACGAAAAAGACGAGGTGTTAAAGAATTATTTGTGAAGTGGTTAGGTTGGCCAAAGAAGTTTAACAGTTGGGTGAAAGAAACAGATATTCGAAAATGAAGCATCCATTCACGTGTTTGGTCTCTGGACCTACAGGCAGTGGTAAAACTTCTCTAGTTAGAGAAATTCTAGAACAAAAGTTAATTAAACCCTCTCCAAAAGTCATTTTATGGCTCTATGCAGCAGATCAGCCTTTGTACAAGGGAATGAAAGGTGTGGAATTTTACCAAGGCATTCCAGATGACATTGAAGAGCGTTTTAACCCGAAAAAACCAAACTTACTCATCATTGATGACTTAATGACCAAATGTCATAGTGATGAACGCATGACACGTCTATTTAGTGTTGGTAGCAGTCATCAAAATCTAAGCATTATTTTTATTGTGCATAATTTGTTTCATCATGGTAGAGAAATGCGAAATATTAGTTTGAATACACATTACATCATTCTGTTTAAAAATCCTAGAGACAGTCAACAAATAAGTACATTAGCGCGACAAATGTATCCTGGAAAATCTCAATTTCTCATAGAAGCCTATCAAGATGCTACCAGCAAACCTCATGGCTATTTATTCATTGATTTGAAGCCGAAGACAAATGATCAACTACGTATTCGTACAGGCATTTTACCAAAAGATACACATTACGTCTATGTTGATAAGGTGGCGTATGAACAAGAACCAAGTCACTTAACCATTCGCAACCAAGATGTCTAAACGTATTCAAGCGAATCAACCATTTCTTCACTTGCTCGCACGCAGCGGGCCTAAACGACGTAAATCCTTGCTACAACAAGCTACTAAGGAAGAATTAACTAGCTTGTTTGAAATTTGTTTGAATATATTGCGAGGACATTTACCCTTAAGCTCAAAAAGGTATAAGGTATTCAAGCGTGAACGTCATACCCTACGTACACTAGCAGATAAGAAGATATCACTTCGAAGAAAAAAGAAGTTGGTTAATCAGAAAGGAGGATTCATTGGAGCTATTGCTAAATTTGCATTACCCTTGTTAGCTCAGTTGCTGTTAAAATGAAACATACTATGAAAATGGTCCTCATTCCTGAATATGAATATAAAATGTTGTTAGAAAAGAAGGGAAAAGATGGTGAAATCAAAACGAAAGTGAATAAACTTTTACGTGGGAAACGAACTCGTGAAAAGGCAATAGAAATGTCTCAAGTTCTTGGTCGTCATTTACGAACAATTCAGTCGCAACAACAGCGGCAAAAGTCTGTTACATCATCCAAAGCAGAAAAATCAGAAAAGTCCCAACAGTTTCTAAGCCATTTTCAACCTATTTATCATGTAAAACTAACACAACTTCTAGCAGAACTTAAGAAATATGGTACGAGATGGACAGATAAAAATGAACTTGTTTTAAAAACGGGTACTGTCATTACAAATTCCAACATTATTGATTTGTTGAAAGAAGCATTGGTTGCTACAAGAAGAAAAGAACGACGAGAACCACCGCATGGTTGGAAGCAGTTTATTGAGGAAATTGTAGATGCTAATATTCCAAAAACTGTTTTTGGTAAAAAGACAACTCGTGAAGATATTACAAAAGAGATACAACAACGTCAACAAAGGTTGTTTCCAGAAGGATGGGAAACTTTTTAACATGGATTAAAGAGCTATGGTGTTGTTGTTGTAAAGAAAATGGAAATAAAAATACCATTCCTGTAAAAATTAGGTGTGTTAGTGCTTGTTGTCAGGGAGAAGTAGTAGATACCAATTTAGATCATGTAGATAGCAATTTAGACGACAATGTAGACAACAATGTAGACAACAATGTAGACAACAATGTAGAAAGTGAAGATGAAGAGTGTCAAACATGAAGTAATGTATATACACATCTAGTCTATCTACATCACATAAACGATTTAGCCGCCATGGAGTCAACAAGTTTTTACATTACTTTACCCAGCAATGCTAGTATGAACTATTATCCCAACAACAAGACTTCAAATTATCAAATTCGTATGCCTCGAACCATCTATCTGAACGGAAAATATGAAGTGGCTTTAGCTGAAATTCAATATCCACATACATGGACAACCATGAGACATGGAATGGACTATTCTATTC
Organism: Protula sp. h YS-2021; assembly: GCA_949752745.1. NCBI lineage: Eukaryota > Metazoa > Annelida > Polychaeta > Sabellida > Serpulidae > Protula > Protula sp. h YS-2021. Next base: position 67,084,393 of record OX457030.1, read on the forward strand.
AGTATCGACAACAACCACTGAATGATATTGTTCTTGACACAATCAATATTCCTTATGGTTACTACAGATCCATACAAGAAATATGTCATGCAGTCAATGAAGAAGCAACTAATTCTATGAAAGATGACCTTAAAGAAGGTATTCGGATAAAGTATGATAAAATTAGACGACGCGTTTTTCTATATCTAAAATATGGCTTTGAAGTGTCATTCTCCACTGGATTAGCTGAGATTTTAGGATTTATCCCAAATCAATGGTATACTGAAACGTGTACAGCTGAATATAAAGCTGATGTGAAACAGGGGTTTTATACACTTTATGTGTACTGTAGTATTTGCGAGCCACAAGTTGTTGGTGATTATTATGTTCCTTTGCTACGTTCTGTTGCAATACAAGGACATGATGGAGACATTATCATGAAAACTTATGGAGAACCTCATTATGTTCCTGTAAACACATCCAAATTTGATGTGATAGAAATGAATATTAAGGATGACACAGACCATAATGTTCCATTTCAAACTGGGAAGGTGATCTGTAAACTTCATTTTCGACCAAAAGCATTATGAAAGCATACACACACAATCCATCTATTTATCGCAACCATTTTCTTCGTCAAGTGGGTGGAGAATTACCAGGATTTAAAGGAGCGCGAATACAATATGGAGATGGTATTGGTTCAATACTGGGATCATTGGCTCGAAAAGCTATTCCACTGCTTAAGGCAGGGGCTAAAATCGTTGCACCACATCTTAAAAAGGCTGCAAAAGATGTCGCGAAAGATGTTACAGGTCGAGTAGCACAACGTATGTTTGGTGATGAGTTAGGAGGACAAAAGACAGCGAAACCAGCAAAACCTGTCAGAAGGCGAAAGGCAGCTAAACGGATAACATCAACAAAATATAAGAAAGATATTTTTTAATCATGTCTTTAATTCATAATCATTCTTGTGAATGTAGTCTTTCTCCATTAGAATGGTTTCACATACCACCAACGCAAACTGCTGTAGAAAAAAGCTATAATGTAGACTATCAACCACTAACTACCATTAGAGAAGGTGCTCCAATAGAATTCTACATTCCTGCGAGTACAGAAGAATATCTAGATTTAAAGAACAGTAAACTCCATATTGTATGTCGCATTGTAAAGGTTGATGGAGAAGCGTGTGGTGTAGATGATAACGTATCCTGTATCAATGATTTGTTCAATGCGTTATGGTCTAATATTGAATTATTTCTAAATGATCGATTGGTATCACATAGTAACAATACCCATGGTTATACCAGTATCATATCTCATCTCGTTCATGACTCGGAAGAAAGTCTCAATTCTGAGCGCTCTATGCGTCTCATCTATAAAGATACTGCCGGGTCAATGAATACTCATGAGGTGAAAAGACCTAATCATGAAAGATATGTATCAGGTTTTCATGTAAATATTGAAGGTGGTGATATAGCTGAAACAGGAAATAATGGTTTACATAATCGCTATTTGTATACACGTCTAAGCCGTGAGTTTATGCTTACAGGTGGTTTAAGGGTAGATTTGTTTGAGCAGGATCGTTATCTTCCCAATGGTGTTAGTATGAAATTACGCTTACATAGACAAAAAGATGAATATGTATTAATGGCTGCAAATAATGGTTTTAAAGTAGAAGTGAGAGAAGCGTTTTTAACCATTCGCAAAGTGAGGGTTAGTCCAGGTATTCAGTTGGGACATGCAGATGCGTTGATGAAAAGTCCTGCTAAGTTTATTGTTACTAGAAAAGAATGTAAAGTTTTAGCTATTCCAACTGGATTTCAATCTTTTGTGAAAGATAGCATCTTTTTAGGCCAATTACCAAAACGTATTGTCATTGGAATGGTTCATAATGAATCCTTTGCTGGAACAGTATTGAGAAATCCATACAATTTTGAACATTTCAATCTTAACTTTATGCAGCTTTACTCTGATGGTGAACCAGTCCTATCAAAACCTCTCAAGCTTGATATAAATCGAGGCAAATATCTTGATGCTTTTGAAACACTTTACAAATCTTTTGATAGACTGGATGGTGAGAAAAGTTCCATTATAAAACGGGAAGATTGGCCTAGAGGTTATTCTTTGTTTTCTTTTGACTTAACACCTGATTATGATGGTGCTGATCATTATGCCCTTATCAAACATGGGAATTTGAGACTAGAAATGAATTTTGCTGGTGCCTTGCAAAATACAGTCAATGTTATAGTGTATGCTGAATTTGATAACATTGTTGAAATAAGTGCAAATCGTAGCATTCAATTCGACTACCAGTCATGAACACGAAGCAGATAGAAGCCATCCTATCCCATGATGCCACGACAAAAGACTTGTTCCAAGGTGTGTTTGCCATGGACCAGTTACCATCTTTACAACGCGGTGCCTATGTCATCAACACAGACGATCATGATGAGCCAGGAGAGCATTGGGTGGCAGTATATTATGACGAAGACCCTGCAGAATATTTTGACTCTTATGGACTTTTACCTATAGACAGTCGTTTGAATAAGTTTTTAAAGTTTAATTTCATTTATAATTCAGTTCCATTACAAACACCAATATCCTCTACATGTGGATTTTATTGTGTGTATTATATAATTCAAAGAGCTCGAGGACATAGTCCTTTTAAAATCATTGATGTATTAAGAAGAAGTGATGGTGATTTTGTTGTAAAGGATTTTGTATATAGACATTATAAACCATTATTTTATTGATGTTGTATTAGTTAATTTGCATTAGTTAAGTTGTTGGTAATTGTGAATTGTATTATGAATATTGTAAATAAACAAGACAGTTTTATACAACATTCTTTGTTTATTGTGTTATACATTATTTACATTTTAACAATTATTTTACATTGAATTTTTTATTTTACAAATACATTCAATACATCGATAAACACATGCCATTCATACCAATCTAAATTAATATATGTATCATAGACATTACATCCACGTTTGTAAATGCTATGAAAACTAGCATAACACTGTCCATTACCAAACTTTATTATTTTAACATCTTTGTGTTCAGACAGTTTCAGTTCAACTCCATGATCATTCATGTCAATGTCCATCACCATAACACACATGGGATGCGTCAGTTCAATGGACTTGGTGCCTCGCATGAGTTGCACTCCTTCCTCTTTGAATTCAAGCGTCAGGTTCTTTCCAATCCAATGCTTGTAACAGAGCGTACCATTCCACTGTGTTGAGGGTGATGTAGTCGTAGCATTTTGTAAGCTCGTCATATTGGCGAAATCGTACAAACACGTCTAAATAGTTCTCAGTCACACGCACTTCTAAATCCTCTGAGAGTTTCAGGAGAAAGCCAGGTATCCTCAGCTTCTCTAGATGGTCTTTCAACACAGATTGTTCGTCAGTTGATAGAATGATATACTTTCCAAAATGTTTTAGCACGATGTCATCATATACGTTTCTCAGATATGAGAATCCATGCGTAATGGGTTCATATTCCGATAAAAAGTCTTCCATCTCGTTCAACAGTCAGATGAACTATGAGCTGTCTCCTTGTCTGCAAAGACGTTTTTTATGCTCGCAAGATGGCGAAGAGTGGATGTTGTATCACTTCTAGGAATCGTAAGACTGCGCGCCAGTTCTTGATATCAAAGAGGATCAAATCTGTATATGGTGTATCTGGTACAACTCCCTTATAATCCTCTGGATAATCCTGTAAAAGATTTCTACAGATTTCTACACGTATGTTAGAATCATATTCAGCCACCGTCACTTCCACTTTATTTTCAAGTCTACGTTTAAACCCATGTTCAAGTGGTATGTTTTTAAAGTCTTTCCATACTTCAGGTTTAAACCGATGATAACTTGTCTGAGAATCTAGTATCACTTCATTCCTATCATTTACAGTAAGGTAAGCACCACCGTTCAGCATGAGTGCATTCATGTTTTTACCTTGTTATGAGCCGTCTTCTTGTCTGCGAAGCCTTTTATCCACTTCTTTCACTTGCTTCTTCAGCATTTTCCATTCAGGTATTGTCAGCAAGATACCCTTTTTCGTAGGACGGTTTTTTCCAGTCCCCTCATCTCTCAGGTACTTGCGAATGTTTACCACTCCTTCATTGCTTTGTTTCATAATCTTGATATACTTTCCATTTCCTAGAGAAAGCATTCCATCCCACGACTGTGGTGTTGGTGCTGTCTCCACTTTCAATTTCTTGATGGTAGTGGTAGGATTTTTCACTTTTAAGTCTTTAACTGCATCTGCAAGAGTATCCATATCAGTTGTAGATCTCTTACGACTTTCACGTTCCATGTTAACACTTCAATGTTCACACCTCAAATAACTCTTCCGTTGGAGGACCTCCCCCTTTATACCATAGCCTTGTAATGTCCATGCGCTAAGGTGGAATAGCCATCACTCATCACATATCGCTTGTCGTCATATGGGGAGAGGGCTACTTTCCTCAACTTCTCCGAGAAAAGCTGGTGACTATGACTTCGGATAATGTGTCCTGTAGCCATCGTTTGAGTTTTCTTAAACAAACTGTCTCTATACTGCACATGTTTAATGCGTCTTTGACAAGCTTGAGTGATGCCTTTAGCTGTATGTTTTTCTTTCCCACCGCACAATAAACTGTACATTTTCGGTCTGAGTCCAACAAACTCTTCAATAGGGACGCCTGCCGTCTCATCCTTCATTTTCCCAAGCACTTTTTTGTTCACGTTGGAATGTAGGAAGTGATCTGGCGGATAGTCACTTGTGTCGAACAGGTCAGCATCTTGCTGCATATCCTTGTAGATATCTTCCGTTTCTATGTCGTAACAAAGACTGTCGGTGTCGCTGAACAACAACTTGGCATTGGGATACTTGACCATGATGTAGTTGTAATGAAAGTTGAACATAAGCACTTTGCTGAGGTCGAGAATGGTAAAACCAACTTGAATGGGTTTATCCAGAAGCAAATCCACTTTGCGCAAATGTATCGCGGTCAAATCTTCGTTGAAAATTTTGAATTTGTGGAAAGAAGGTTTGGCCACAAGTTTCTTGAACCGCTTTTCCTTGTGAACAAGTTCAACATTGATTCGCTTTCTCACATTTTCCATGGTTTTGCCAAACACCGAGTTGTTCATCAGTTTGAAGAAGTCTTTCTCAAATGGGTTCTTGGCCAATTTTCTCTTTTCCGTGTTCAAGGCAATGTATTTTGCCAACCATTTGCTCTGTTCAAACATGATGGCGCGATGTACTTTAGTGACTTTCAACCCCAGTGAGACGTACTGTTGCAAATTCCTGTAATGAAGTACATATTTCTTCTTGTCAGACAAGTTAGGAATGAGCTTTTCACTGGATTTCTCTTTCATGTTTAGATCTTTCCGCAGCTTCTGACTGTACTCTGACAATTCTTCAACTTTGACACATTTCCGTTCTGGAGCCACTGGGTAGTGATTATGATGATCATGGATTGAATTTGGATATTCTAAATCCACTTCCAAAATGAATCCAATGTCGTCATCTTCATCCACATCCATGAAGTCAATGGATTCTGGCTCACTCACCCACATAAATCCTCTTTGTGGCATGCTTTGTGACATGGCCCAACCATAC
>OX457030.1:67090187-67422687 GCA_949752745.1 Protula sp. h YS-2021
TAATAATAATAATAATAATAATAATAATAATTATATAATAATAATAATAATAATATACAAGCACAATACATACATGAGGGCACCAGATGTGTGACACCGTACGTGCCTTGGCGATACATGATTTTTTTCGTCAAGGACAACGTTTTTTTTATACATTTTAATAGATTTAATAAATTTTAATTATCATATTTCAATGGAGAAACTTTTGAAATATTTCAGGCTTTTAAAAATTTTCTAAGGTTGAGATATTTTCAAATTCTATGTAACTGTGTCTTTTCATATCGTTTCTATAGCAACTAACTTGGACCCGCAACCCCACGAGATTACTCTCATGACTTGTGCACACAGCACATGTTTACATTACCTACGTTTAGTTGGGCTAATCTTGTGACGTGTTATTATCAGATAGGTGAATAAACTTGACAATTCCTTCAAGAAGCGAGAAATAACAAAATGTTTTTTTTTTCTTCAAAATAATAAAGAACGATTATTTTTTATCGTTATAGCAATCCCCCGCCCCCCACCAACTCAATAAAATTGAAATATTTCCACAACACACCGCGAGGAAAACAAAGTCTTGTTTCTCAAACCAACTTAAAAACCATATTCGCCCGGTCGGCGACTTTTTTATCTCGTAAAGTTAGACCTGGTCGAGGCCTAGCTTTAATAACATTGCAAATTTCGGTGACCAGGCATTCTTTTTCTTTTTTTAAAGGTTTAATGGTTTTATAAAATGTCAATATGATAAAGACTTGTATTATCAGTTTAGAGCTTGTTGTTCTGAAAGGGATACATACAAATTGACCAAATGCAATTTCACCCACCGCCATTTCACCAACCTGCAATTGACCAATGGACATTTGACCGACCCCTTAATAAAAAAGGGAATTTGACCAATTTTCTTAACAGGATTCACAGAAAAAAATATAAATTCAAAGAACGGCTCAACTGCATCAAAGAGAGATTGTGCTAATCCTCTCTCTGTCACTGGTCAGTCTTCTCGCTCCGGCGTAACAGTATGTCCCCTGTACAACTTCCTCCTGGGAGAACATAGACTAGGCTATCTCCCCCCTCCCCCCGCCCCCCCCCTGAAGGGAGAAGCTAGACTAATCTATTCCCCCTGCTATTTTTCCCCCTGTTCAGCTTCCCCCCCCCCCCACCAAGGCTAGCCCTGCCCCCCCCCCCCCCCGATTCTTTTCTGTTTTTTTTTTCTTTCTGCCCCCTGTGAACCTCCCTCCCCAAACCATTCTAGCCTTCCCCCATTTTCTCCATTTATTTTTCTTTCTGCTGCTCAAGCAAAGTCACTCTATGATCACCAAACTTAGTAAGGTTAATCTGATCGTCTAATTCCCTTTGTGTTTACCAATATCAATCACATCGCCGCTGTATTGAAGTCAAACGAATCACATCTCATTTGTTTTAATTATTATTTATGTTTTGTAACAGACATTAAAACAGCTAGATAAGAAATCTCGGGTAATTTTAAGTTATCACTTTCTAAATGGAAGATAAAGTTGAACACACAACAAAGCGCTTCTTGGATGATGCGGATGTTATTTATGACAATCTTAGCGATCAGAAGTATCCATCTGTCTCTCTGAAATGCTAGAAAGGATATTAAGAGAAAAGCAACGAACTTCATGATCAAGGGTGCCTTTTTTATTTTTGTTTGAATTATGTTGAGCTTAGTCAATAAAGTAGTTAAAGATAGTTTTATACAGATCAATTGAGTCCATTTACTCACATGAACAACTATTATCAAACTACATTTAACCCCAAAAAAGTTCGTGGTTGGCAGTAAATGCACTGGAGGAGGGAAGATGGGTTAGCCTAGCCCCCCTCTATATACGGGGGTTGGGAAGATAGCCTCTTATACCGGCGTTATACCAACAGACCCAGATCAGGTGAACTCTGTAGTTTCATCTTAGGTAATTATTTTTGTTTGTTTGTTTGTTTGTCTGTCTGTTTTTATATAAATACCGGCATTTTGCAACCAAAAAATTAAACAAAGTGTGAGTGCTAATTCAACAACAACAACAACGACAACAACAACAACAGCAACTGGCGATACGGAAATTTGCTTAGACTGTATTTAGATGGCTATACTCACGTTTTATTTCGTAAAACGAGCTTTTACGAGTAAAAGCGCAATTCGCGTTCTGCATTTTAATGGGTTCCCTTCCAGTAATATTTACCACGCAAGATAAAAAAGAACTTTTTGAGTTGCAGTTCGAGATCACTTATCCTTTCCATCCATCCTTCGACCAATCAGAATGCCCGAGGCGTCGTCTGCTAGTCTCGTAGAAACGACATTCCCTTTTTAGCCCTAAACGGCGTTACAATATGCCCAGGCTAGTTGGGGAAGAATGGGAGGGGGTAATTAAGTTAAAAGTGGAGAACGCGAATTGCGCTTTTACTCATAAAAGCTCGTTTTACGAAATGAAACGTGAGTTTTACTTCGCAAAAGTTTTGAATTCGCTTCTCTCCACTTTTGATGGGATTTGAGTCCGGAGCAGGGGAGCCTGCCATTCTTGAACTGCCCAAAAATAAAGTCCGGAAGAGTACCATTCCGGTCTTGTAACATAAGGTAAAATCAGAAACAAAGTAAAATATCACAACAACTGTCAGCCGAGATGAGAGAGGCTTCCAGCCATGCCTTAATCTTTGAGAACTATCACCATCCCCCTCCAATCGCCCACCGGATGGATCCCTACCTCAAGTTCTCACTATTCACTTGCTCTATATTCTTGAACAATTAAGTTTATTAGCAATGCTACAATAAGATAGCAAATCCAAAGGATTCACGCAACTAAACTCTTTGACACTTCTAGTAACGAGACTGAAGTGCCTTAACAAAACATGCTACTTAAACTTGGAAAAGAGACAGACTCCGTTGTCTAGCTTTCTTTACCCAAAATTCTAATAATTTACCATGTTTTTTTTGAAATAAACCTGTACAGATTGACTAGATTGCTCTAAGTCTACTGAGAATCGGCATAAAATGAAATACAGACAAAATTTCAGCTAATTTGTGACTGTTTCCCTATATGGAGCCGTTATGGTCCCATGGGTCCATTATGATACTATGGTACCCTGTATCATGATCAAGAGGCCGGCCTTTCGGTCTTCCGGGCACAAACGGGTATATGGTCACTACGGTACCTTTGGGACCGAAACGGTCTCCCCCTTTCTTTCTGAAAGACTTGAAGAAAGGAGTCCAAAAACATTTTTAAACTCGAGTAGCCGTAAGATCGGAGACTGGGCTGCACCAATTACACATACTATCATAAACATCTCGGAATATATAGAATGCTTAAATAAGAAATACTCGTCCAGCGATTGCCCGTAGCTTAATATAAGCACGGGACCGAAACGGTCCGAAAGGACTGGCGAAAGGCGAAATGTCCAGAGTAAGAAGGAGAAATCCTTCTTGCGGGATGTTACTTTCGTGGCTTGTTGTTGTTGTTGCTGTTCCCGTTACGGCCCTTGGAAAAGTTGCCCTTCTGCTTGCCCTTGTTCTTGAACTTGGGGGACGCAGATCTCCAACAGAAACCATCAGCCTGTAATGGTCGTTTCCGAAGCCACAAACGGCCCCAAAGAATATAGACCGGACAATTCATCCTGTGAAACATCTTTCAGATAATATTTAACAAAAGAGTTAGGGGAAGACCAACAACCTGTTTTTAATATATCTGAAAGGGACACATTACGTACGGCCCTCAGGGAATTAGCTACTTGTCTTACCTGATGGGCCTTGACGTTAAGTTCCCCGCAAGGATTCGGGTTAATTTGTGCCTCGTCATAGGCTGCCAAAATGATCTTTTTGATATAATTTGAGAGAGACTGTTTCGAAAGATCTTTGTTAAATTTCGGCATGAACGAAATGATGAGTGCCTTTTGATTTTCTGTTCTGTAGGCATCTGACATTTCTAAATACTGACATAAAGCCTGGACGGGACACAGACAGACCAGGCCGTCGGCCTCGGGGTCATCTGGTAGGGAAGGAAGAGTAATGTGATCGAACGTTCCCATTCCTTGAGTCAAAATATGGGTTTTTCCCATGAATCCTGCCCTCGGAACTAGGGTGATCTTCTCCCAAGTGCCCCTATCTTTATTTACCTTCCTGTCCAGCGCATAAATCTCGCTTCTTCTTTTGCCCGACGCTAAAGCCAATAAAAACGTGAATCTTAGAGTTGCATTTTTAGCTGAAATCACGTCTTTACTAAAAATGTCTGGGCGTTGGAGATATCGCAAGACTAAAGATAAGTCCCACTGCGCTATGCTGAATGGGCAGAGTGTGGAGTTTACCTTAAAATGTCTTACCAGTTGTGAGAGGGCTGCATCTTCGCCCGGGTCGTAGCCTGTTGATGCTTTGGGTCTTGACCCTATAGCGGCCCTATAGCCCTCGATGGAACCTATCTTCAACTTCTCATCTGTGAATAGGTGATCGAGGAAATCCGCTACCACTGCTGGGCTAGCCTTAAACGGGTCTAGCTTAGAGCTACTACACCAGGTGGCAAACTTATTCCACTGAGATCTGTAAACCTTGGCCGTAGAGCCCTTATGACTGTTTACTTTTTTCTCCCTCACCTGCTTGGAGAAGCCTTTGATCTTCAAAAAGGACTGGTCAGACACCAAAGGTGCAGATTCAGTAAGTGAGGGGAGGGGTGGAAGTGTTGAAAGTGGGTTGTGATAGCAATTCGCTGTGGCATGGGATCTGTATCGACCTCACTACCTTGCAATAGAGTAGGAGGGCGAACCATGGAGCTTCCGGTGCCCACTGGGCAATGAGTAATAGATACGGTGGTTTCAACTCGGTTACATTTTGTAGGACTTGGCCTAAGATTGCCTGTGGGGGGAAGGCATACAGAACTTCGTCCCGTGGCCACTGACAATTCAGGGCGTCCACTGTCCAGGCTGCTCGATCCGGACAGGGAGACACGTGCCGGGGCAGTTGGGCGGTCATAGCGTTTGCAAACAGATCCAGAGTCGGAGGACCCCATGGGCACTGGTGTATTACCCATTGAAACGACCGATGGGATAGGCACCATTCGGTATTGATAACTTGACCCTGTCTGGAAGCTAAGTCCGCTAGGACATTTAGTTTCCCGGCCAGGTGACGGGCTGAAACCGTTACCTGTTCCTCTCGGACCCTGGTGAGAATCTGAAATGCTAGTTTGGAAAGGGACCGTGATTTGGTACCTCCCTGCTTGTTGAGATAAGCTATGGCTGTGGAGTTGGCTAACCGAAAACGGACTGCCTTGTTTCTGAGTTGGTTGGACAGTTCGGTCAGGGCAATCCAGACTAACCGGAGTTCCAGCCAATTTATGTGATAGGTCTGGAGCGAGGGTGGCCACTTGCCCTTCCATACCTGACCGTGCCAATAAATTCCCCAGCCCGAGTGTGAAGCATCGGTTTGAATCTCCATCTCTGGGATGAGGGGGCTGAAACGGCATCCCTTCGGACATGACCTGCACATCGCACCACCACTGTAGATCTTGTAGGGTTACCTGTGAAACTTTGCTGTGGCTGAACGACCCTGATGCAGTGCCCATCTCACTTGGCTGCAATGGAGACGGCCCAGAGGGACGATCTTTTCTGTTGCCACTAGCAGGCATAAACGGGATTCTATGGCCTGTAGTCTTACCTCTTTCCTGGGGAATATCCCTTATGGCCTTCGCAATTCTCTGGTAGCGTTCTGGCGTAGGGAATTACCTTGCTATTGCTAGGTCCCAAAATTCCCCTAGAAAAGTAATTGACTGTTTGGGTGTTAGTTCGGATTTGGCCAGGTTTACTACTAGACCTACCTCTAATGCCTTGTGAACTAATGTCATCGTTTGGTTCTTGGTTACCTGCCTGTCTTGGTTTGCCAGGAACCAATTGTCTAGGTATTGGAAGACTAACATCCCTTCTAGGCGTGCTCATGTTTTCAACACTTTCATAACCTTGGGGAAAACGTACGGGGCCGTAGCCTGACCGAAGAAAGTTCGCCAGAAACCAAAACCATATTTTCCTTACTTGAAAGGCTAGAAATTTTCTTGCCGAGCGGTGAAGAGGGATATGGAGATAGGCATCGGAGACATCTATGGAGGTACCCCACATCCCTTTCCTGGGCCGTGTCCATCTGAAAGGTGACCACTCTGAGAAAACCGTTTATGGGTGAGAGGTCGATTACTGACCTCCACCCCCCGGATTTCTTGGGAACCAGAAAAACCCTGATGAAAAAGCCCATTTGATTTTCTGGCATTTTCTCTATCGCCTGTTTTTGTGTCAAGCTCAACAACATTTCCTGAAGAGCTAGGTTCTTTTCCGACCCCTTGGGGTAAGAGGTGACCAGTTGCTTTGGCGCATGGGTGGTTAGAGGAATAGGACACTTGAGCCCGTTTCTGTCTCGCTTGAAAGGTAGAGATTAACCCCTCTTTAGCCAACGCGTTACCCTTCGAGACGCTCCCATTTCTACCCATTGTTGCCAAAACTTTCCTAATCTCCCTCCTACGGGCAAGGAGGCGTTTAATGAGAGTAAATTTTCCAACTCTTTTAAGTTTGTTGAAGCATCGCCAGGAGATGAGAGAATCTCGTGACGGTACTTCGATTGGTTGCTACCTGAATGACTGTGGAGACGTGCCCTCTGTTTTGCTGCCGGAGTTGGATTTCGGTCTCTTAACAGGGGGCTGTTGTGGTTGAACACTCGGTTTGGCTTGTGTCGGTGAGGAATGCTGTGGTCCATTCCTCTCCAGAGGTCGCTTGAACAAGGATCGGGACATCGTGGACATGAGGGCATAATCCTGGGAAAGTGAGCGACTCTCCTGGTTCACCCTTTTGACTTCGACGGGGTGAAACAGCTCTCGTTCCCCTAAGATAGGGGCATGCCGTAGACCTTTGACACTGGACCAGCAGTGCTGGAGAAAGGCGTCTCGACGTAGGTAGACCATTGGCGTCATCAAAAAGGTGGAAAGTTTGACCAGAGACTTGGCCCGAGGGGGGGCACGCCCACGGAATCCTCTTCAATGATGGTGACCGTCTCGGGAATTTCCGAGTTGGCATCCAGTGGGAGGTGAGGTGGGGACGAGCCCGACATCGCTGCCACTGACTGATCCTCCGGAGGAAGGCGAGAAACCGTAGCTGACGGTTTGGGCTTCTGTTTCAGACTTAGCAGATTCTCCTGCTTCTCTACTTGATATTGTAAATCCAAAAGTTGCTTTTGCAGTTGCGACTGCATGGACAAGAACGCTGAAAAACACTCGGAAGACGCTGTAGCTGGGGAGGGGGGATAAGTTCTCTCGTGGGGAAATGCCTAGCTGGCCTGACACCGCCGGAAGAACTGTTCCCGTGTCCTTATGGTAACAGTCACTTGTTCCACGGACGGAGACTTGAACGCACACTCCGGACTGCCTGTGGGTTTCACTCTGGGAGATGATGCCCATGCCTCACGGAGAAGATCCCGTTCTTTCCCTTCCGGGATATCCACTTCTGCTACCGTCTCAGAAAAAGCACGTCCCTTACTCTTGGATTTTTTATGTTTCTTAGAAGATGATGTGGCATCCGATTCTGCTATAGTGTCAACGTGGACGGGAGTGGAGACCTGGCTCCGAATAACGGAGCTAGCCTTTTCAATGGTATCCTGAATGAATTCACCAGTAACAAACGAGGCTGAAAAGAGAAATTTGCGCTTATCCCTCCTGCGGTCGTTCTTGGCCCTATTTCGTAACAGGGCTTTCCAATCCTCTGGGGTCAGATGTAGACACTCCACACACGGGCTGTCTTGTTCGTACAGAGGTATTCCGTTGTTCCGTCTGCAGCGATCGCAGAAGGAGTGACGGTTAGACGAGGTTGGAGGATGTATACACTGAGGCAGCAACGGTGGAGACTGCAGACTGGCCTCTGTCATAACTGCAACGCAAGCAGAGGGAAAACAACCGTAAGAACATGTAGCAATCGAGCATAAAATACTACAATTTCTCGGTGCTCTACTTCAACTTCAAGCTTTATCCCTCCAAACTGTGTACACAATCGCCCAATCTCTGCAATGACTCAATTGGGTGACTCACGACGAAGAGAGATGCTTCCTGGAAGCAAGAGGCGTTCCAGGACCGTAATGGGCTGGACCGTAAAGGGTCTTCCCGTTACGGGCATGGGTCTGTCTTGCCTAGATTGGAACCCTAAGACCATCGGATCATAACGGGCAAATGATCCCGTTAGGTCCAGAACGGTCGTCTCGTACCTGTGACCGTATGACCACAACGGGAAAACGGTCCTGGCAAGGAAAACGACCCTCAGACGTCACAGAAAACGTCTCTTTTTGTCGGAAAACGCTGTCAGACTTGCAGAACTTGCTCTACGAAGACTGAGAAGCGTCCGATAGAGTAAAGCTTAAGCAAAACTGGCCATTTCCGCGATGACACAGCTGGCTGGTAAAGCTTGGAGTCTAAGCAGGCACAGCAGCCTGAAAAGATCCTACTCCTAGACGAAATGAGGTGGAACTGGCAAGTTCCTCGATCTGAAAGATAGTGGAGAAAGAGGCGCACTTCCCAGGACAGTAAAAATGTCTCCTCGATCATGCAAACTCAACCTAACTTGACCGAAGAACAAAGTGTCGAATTTATATCACTTAGGCTCCATAAATTTATCCCAAAGCACAGTAATAGATCAAATAATCCATTAGGTAGTGAATTAAATAAAATATGAAGCAATTCGCACCTTAACCTAGTTTCCTTGCTGCAAAAACCGGCAGCACACAGAATGGCGTGTGGTAGAGACGCCACGCAAAAAGGGAATGTCGTTTCTACGAGACTAGCAGACGACGTCTCGGGTATTCTGATTGGTCGAAGGATGGATGGAAAGGATAAGTGATCTCGAACTGCAACTCAAAAAGTTCTTTTTTTATCTTGCGTGGTAAATATTACTGGAAGGGAACCCATTAAAAGTGGAGATAAGCGAATTCAAAGCTTTTGCGAGGTAAAATGCACGTGAAACCGATGGCAACAGGGCAGACTATTAGGTGATGTTGCAGCAGAAAAGAACAAGCTTAAAATACGGAGGGGCAGTCACTGAAAACATAAATGTAATTCTTCTCAATTGATTAAAAAATAGAAATGTTATAAAATACAAAGGATTTCTTGGAGGAACGCAAACGGCAGCAGGATTTCTTAAGAGGAACCGGAAACGGTGTTTGGCTTGGACATCAATTTCAAAGCAGTAATAATTGCAGTGCTGTGAATGTTCAGTCGTGAGACTGAATCCAGCTCGGGTTGTTTGGCACAATAAGTTTTCTTCTTTTTTTTTTTGCAGTATTATAACTGCTTAGCTGTTGCAGTTCTGGGACGATTTTGATCGCAAATGTGTTACTGAGAACACAATAAAATAATATAGTTGATCAAATGTCTATTTTTTCATCAAGGGGTTGCTCAAATGTCCATTGGTGGAATGGGGGTTGGTCATTTTGCGGTTGGTCAACCCAGCCGATCAGTTTTGTTGTAGTCGAAATTTCTAGACCCAGCTGGATTGCTTCCTTTTTTTCACTTGCCTGTGACCTCACGAATTCGCGATACTTTAACGAGCCCTCGCTCCCTTGGAGGTGCTGTGGGGGGGGGGGGAGTAACTTAAACAAAAGTAGCGAATTTACCACTCAAACCATTTTTGTGAAAACATGATCGAAGTTTATCAATCGCATTTTTTTGTTTGCATTTGGGAGGAGCCCCTAACCTCCCCTGGAACCTCCAACGACGACGATAGAGTTGCGGCTATTTGCGCAACCTAATGCCACAGCGAATGAGTCACCTCACAAATGGTACGCGCGGCCGGGAAGGGGGCGGGGGCGCGGGGACAGTAGAGATGGTTAAAACCCAAAAGCGTGGATTTGGGACGTAAAAGCGCGATGAAAAAGACGTAAATGTCCGGATCTTTTTCTGTAACAAAAGCGCGGAAAATCACAGGCTTACATGTAACTGGTAAAAAGACAACGGTGGTAAACACAAATTATACAGCTTTTTAACCCTACTATCAGTGTCCATCTACAGCTGAAATTACAAACACAAATTACACAATTCTTTTATTATATTGAATTATGAAAAAAATATAACAAAAATTGCTAATAATAGGGGAATCCAGTTCACCAAACAGAAAGACATTTTAGAAGAAGCCGCTCATTTTTATGAACAACTGTACTCTGCCGTTAACAATAAATTTTATCAATCGTTTCTTCATAAAGAATGTGAAAATAAAATATCCACTAGCGATCAACTTTATTTAAACTCTGAATTTACTAAAGAAGAATATATAACAGTTAAAAACATGGGAGTTAATAAAACCCCCGGATCAGACGGGCTGTCTAAAGAATTTTATGACTACTTTTGGGAAGGTATATTGGACATGCTATTACAATCTTACAAATACAGCTTCGCACAGGGCCATCTAACTGTTGAACAAAGAAAGAGGAATTACACACTTAATCTCAAAAAAGAATAAAGATTTGACAGATTAAAAAAAAGAAGTAATAAATGTGGACATGAAGATTTTAACACAAACTTTAGTGCATAGATTTCAAAAAAGTTCTCCCAAATATTATCGGACCTGAACAAAACGGCTTTATCATAAATATATATATAGATATATAGGACTAAATATAAGACCATTAATAGATTGGATAGACCATTTTATTAGAGAACAAAAAGGAGGGTTCCTCTTATTCATAGATTTTGAAAAGGCTTGGAAATTAGATTGGAAATTTTTAGACAAATGCTTAGAATATTTTAATTTCGGCCCCAATATTAGATATTGGATAAAAACATTTTACACCGGCGTAGAAAGTTGTATAATCAACAATGGGACCACAAGTAGGGCGTTCAAAATTTTAAATCGTGTCAGACAGGGTGATTCCCTCTCAGCGTTACTCTGTATAATAGCGGGTGAAATTCTAGCGTTTGCGGTTAACACTAACAGACATATAAAAGGAGTTAAAATAGGTTGTATTGAAACTAAAATTAGCTTATTAGCCGATGATACGACGTTACTATTGGCTGATGTGCTCTCAATCCAAAATGTTAAAAAATTTTCGTGCTGTTTTATTTCACATCAAGCTTCAAGGTGAATCTGGATAAGACTAAAATCTTACAAGTTGGCAAACAAAGAATTATGTACCTGGACAAAAACCCCTTTCGTATAACGTGGTCCGCAAGGGGATGTGGTCTTGCTAGGTATTGGATATTTTAATGATATAGCTAAAACAACTGAGGTTAACCTGAGAGATAAACTACAAGACATGAAAAACTCATTATGTGCTTGGTCGAAATATTATCTCTCACTTAAAGGAAAAATGACAATGATAAAAAATCTTTTGCTGCCCAAAATAATTGTATGTAATGAGTGTAATGAACCAGATTGGTTCATCACGGAAGTAATTAATGAATTTAGTCACTTTATATGGGATAAAAAAACCACATCGCATAGAAGCCAACGTATTAATTCAAGATTACAAAGATGGCGGAAGCGGTAGCTTGGACTATATATCATTTTTGAACACCCAAAAGTTAACTTGGTTCAAAAGATTAATTGAACATGAAAATTCTCTTTGTGTCAATTTTTTTACAAATATCTTTGCCCAGACTTAGCTTGCGGAAGGTTCTCAATTTATCCCTTAATACAGATAAACTATCGAAAGACATATCAGCCTTTTATAGAGAAATATTATACAGATGGTATTTGCTGAAAACCCCTTTATTTAACGTTCACAGTATATTGAAACAGTGCCTTTGGCACAATCAATATATCTTAACACAAAATAAGTCTGTTTTTTACACTGAAATGGAAGAAAAAATATCCTATGTAGGTAATCTAATAACAGAACAGGGTACCTTTATAAATCCGTTTAAAATTAAATATCAGTATAAATTTGATATTATAACAATTATGGGCCTTATTAATGCTATTCCTACCGAATGGAAATCTTATGATATCACAACTTTAAAAGGATATACATGAGATTTGGCAAAATATCGCTCCAAAGAGGTATAAATCTCCAAGAGCTAGAATGGAAAAAATGTTTTTAAAGACACGTACCTAACAAGAAACACCAAAAATAGCATGTTTTATACAAAATTATACACAAAAATTATGCTTCTGATGACATCGTTGCTAACTTGTATCACAGCTGTACAGACAATGTAATGAAACACGACATTTAATTCACACCTTTGCAACATGCTATAGTTTAAAGCTTTCTTTGGCAATCCTCGAAAAATGGTTGAATAAAACTTTTTTAGAGAACTCTCATCAGATTATCTTAAATACTAGAATAAAAATACTAGGGTTGCTAAAAAGGAAACAACAGAAGCTGTAAGATTTATTCTTGATTATGTTCTCCTTCAAGCCAAGTTGTATATTCATAAATGTAATAACGCCAATGAAGAGGTTTATTTCTATCGTTTCTTAAAATATTTAAAACATGCAGTAACAATTGAAAAGATGGTGTATCAGAAGCTGCACAGAAACCAAAAAAAATAGAGACTTCAGACTGCGTCATTAAAAAAAGGGAAAAAAGGAAAAAAAAAAAGAAAAAGGTTTGAAATTATATATATGTTTTATGTGTCTATGCTAATCTAGTAGTATATAGTAATAATCCATGAAACTGTTTTGAAATACTTTACAGCAAAAAAAAAAACACTTTTGCGGCTTGCTACATAATGTATATTACTGTACTAGCAACTTATTCTTGAAGGAAATAAAAGCAAAAGTGTTAAAAACACAAATTACACAGCTTTTAACCCCACTCTCAGTGTCCATCTACAGGTGAAATTACAAACAAGTTGTACCATCTACAAAGCTGTAAATCTTTAAATGTCTCGAACTGTCTCGAGTGACTGAAATTACTGCTTCAATATTTACAAAGTGATTTACAAATTTACAAATTTGCGCGCATTTCGCGATTTGGCATCTTCGCATGTTGTCAGTAGTTGAGAAGTGACAGTTCTACGACACTCCCCCTCCACCATTTAAGATACTATGTCAGGAACCCCCCACCCTATGAGATACTATGCCAGACCTCCAACCCACTGTATGGAAATGTTAAGATTTTTGCATATTTACACGTTTCAGACGAATCTAAACATTTTTGATTTTTTTACCTACCGACCTCTACCCCCATGGGAAAATTTGGTGAGTTTTACATATTTACACGTTTCAGATGATTCTGAGTATTTTTGGTTTTTTGACCTCCAAACCACTACCACCCCCCCCCCCCCCCCGCCATCCTTCGTGGGACAATTTTGTGATTTTTGCATATTTATCCGTTTCAGACGATTCTGAACATTTTTGGTTCTTTTACCTCCCGACCCCAAACGTGGGAAAATTTTGTGATTTTTAATATTTATCCGTTTCAGTCAATTCTGAACATTTCTGTTTTTTTACCCCTCCTCCTAGGACTAGAAATTTCAGTAAAATTTGGTTTTGGATGACATATTGTGGTTGGTTGTTGTTGTTGTTTGTTAGTTGTTGAATGGCGCGTTCTTCCCACACAACCAACCAAAGAAAAATATAACAAATAAACATAAATAACAAAGAATTTCACTTACCTCAAATTTTCACTTCCCATCTTCCAACAAAACCCAACCAACCAACCAACAACCATCAACAACCAACCACGACAACCGACAACATCCAACCAACCACAAACAACTATCAACAACCGACTAACCAACAACCAACCAACAATCAACCAACAGCCAACAACATCCAACCAACCACAACCAACTATCAACAACCGACTAACCAACAACCAACCAACAATCAACCAACAGCCAACCATAACCAACCAACAACAACCAATGAACAACAACCAATCAGCCAAACAACAAGAGCAACAGCCAACAACTAACTACCAATCAACAATCAACAACTACCAATAACCAACAACAACCAACCAACAACCAACAACTACCAACGAACAACTAACAATAACCAGCTACCAAAAATAATCAACTAAAAACGACCAGCTGCCAGCAACCAACAAACAACCAGAATATGTCATCCAAAACAAAATTTTATTAAAATTTCCTGTCCTGGTGGGGGGTCAAATACAAAAATGTTCAGAATCGTCTGAAACGGACATATATGTAAAAATCACAAAATTTTCCGAAGGGTGGGGTCGGGAGGTCAAAAAAGCAAAAAATGTTCAGAATCGTCTGAAACGGATAAATATGCAAAAATCACAAAATTTTCCCGGAGGGGGGGGGGGGGTGTTGTGGGTCGGGATCGAGGTCCAACAACCAAAAATATTCAGAATTGTCTGGAACGTGTAAATATGCAAGAAATCACAAAATTTTCCCACGGGGGGGGGGGTGAGGGTCGGGAAGTCAAAAAAACAAAAATGTTCAGATTCCTCTGAAACGTGTAAATATGCAAAAATCGCAACATTTTCCCACGGGGGGGGGGGGGTCTGTCATAGTATCTTCTAAGGGGGGCGGGGGTCCTGATATAGTATCTCCTAGGGGGAGGAGGGTGCCCTTGAACTGTTATTTCTCAACTACTGTTGTCTCTGGAAAAACTGAAGTTTTTCTTGCTCTGTTTTTAGTTGCTCGTTTTGGCGTATCCAGGCTCCTAATGGTGAGGTAATTCGTGGATGGTATATCGCGAGCGACTTGCAGAAATTCTAAAACGGAAGGGTTATGTGAATAAAACTCCTGATTGAAATGAGAGTGAAATGATTCGGACCGATTTATGTACACAACTGTGTTAACCAATTTTCCTGGTGTGTCAAAGCATCACCCATTTTACCAGGGGAAGGGATCTACGCATTTGACTACTTTCTTTCCGCGCTTTTAATACCTTTTTCTCAATGTTTATTCCGCGCTTTTACGTCTTCGCCGTAGAGGTAGAGATGGGGGAGTGAGGATTGGGTTTGAAGCTTTGCATACTTTTTATGCTACCACGAATTCATAAATGTCACAAATTGTATTCACATAGGGGAAAGAAGGAGCTGAGTTCAGATGCACAGTAAACTACATGGTTTTTAATCCTTGCTGGCTCCCAAAGAATCACGCCTATTCCTGACCGAAACAATCTCCCTGCTGTACGCCTCGCCATCCTCCTCACAATCGATCTTCACCTGGTTTACATTTTATTACAGAAAATGACCTATATTTCAAGTGAATTTCGCTGAATAAAACAATCAAACCGTAATAAAATGTGTCTACTGTCTGCATAATATTTACCCAGCGCATCTGGTTACCCGGCGTTAATCTAGCGAGTCAGCTGTTTCAATATGCTCAGTGGCTCAAAAACGGGACACGTGATGCTCAAGTGTTTCAGGGCAATCTGTAGCAGCACGGCCGATCAGCCCAATTACCCAAAGAAAAAAAGGAATGGATTTAATTTGATGTATGGCATTTTACGGCGGATTTCAAATGAAAAAAGAATAGTACGTGATCGCCCCCCCTTAATTCATCGACCCTCTATCCGCTGCCGAAAACAACCCTTTCAACTCATTTACAGAATGGAAATCAGCGTCTGTGACCATCTCTCCTGTACTAAAGATCCAGTGAAGTGACCATCCCTCCTGTACTACCGATCCCAGTGAAGTGACCATCCCTCCTGTACTACCTATTCCAGTGAAGTGACCATCCCTCCTGTACTACCGATCCAGTGAAATGATCATCCCTCCTGTACTACCGATCCCAGTGAAGTGACCATCCCTCCTGTACTACCTATTCCAGTGAAGTGACCATCCCTCCTGTACTACCGATCCAGTGAAATGATCATCCCTCCTGTACTACCGATCCCAGTGAAGTGACCATCCCTCCTGTACTACCTATTCCAGTGAAGTGACCATCATTCCTGTACTACCGATCCTGTGTAATGATCATCCCTCCTGTACTACCGATCCAGTGAAATGACCATCCCTCCTGTACTACCGACTCCAGGCAAGTGACCATCCCTCCTGTACTACCTATTCCAGTGAAGTGACCATCATTCCTGTACTACCGATCCTGTGTAATGATCATCCCTCCTGTACTACCGATCCAGTGAAATGACCATCCCTCCTGTACTACCTATTCCAGTGAAGTGACCATCATTCCTGTACTACCGATCCTGTGTAATGATCATCCCTCCTGTACTACCGATCCAGTGAAATGATCATCCCTCCTGTACTACCGATCCAGTGAAATGATCATCCCTCCTGTACTACCGATCCGAGTGAAGTGACCATCCCTCCTGTACTACCTATTCCAGTGAAGTGACCATCATTCCTGTACTACCGATCCTGTGTAATGATCATCCCTCCTGTACTACCGATCCAGTGAAATGACCATCCCTCCTGTACTACTCACTCCAGTGAAGTGACCATCATTCCTGTACTACCGATCCTGTGTAATGATCATCCCTCCTGTACTACCGACCTCAGTGAAGTGACCATCCCTCCTGTACTACCGATCCAGTGAAATGATCATCCCTCCTGTACTACTGACTCCAGTGAAGTGACCATCCCTCCTGTACTACTGACTCCAGTGAAGTAGCCATCCCTCCTGTACTACCTATAAACTGAAGTGACCATTCCTCCTGTACTACCGACGCCAGTGAAATGACCATCCCTCCTGTGCTACCGATACAGTGAAATGACCATCCCTCCTCTACTACCGATCCAATTAAGTGACCATCCCTCCTGTGCTACCGACTAAAGTGAAATGACTATCCCTCCTGTGCTATCGATTCCAGTGAAATGACCATCCCTCCTGTACTACTCACTCCAGTGAAGTGACCATCCCTCCTGTACTACCTACCCCAGTGAACTGACCATCCCTCCTCTACTACCGATCCAATTAAGTGACCATCCCTCCTGTGCTACCGACTAAAGTGAAGTGACCATCCCTCCTGTGCTATCGACTCCAGTGAAGTTACCATCCCTCCTGTACTACCTTCTCTATTGAAGGGACCATCTCTCCTGTACTACCGACCCCAGTGAAAAGACCATCCCTCCTGTACTACCGATCCAGTGAAGTGACCATCCCTCCTGTACTACCTACCCCAGTGAAGTGACCATAACTCTTGTACTAATGACCCAGGTGAAGTGAGCATCCCTCATGTACTACCGACCCCAGTGAAGTGACCATCCCTCCTGTACTACCTATTCCAGTGAAGGGACAATCAGTCCTGTGCTACCGACTCCAGTGAAGTGACCATCCCTCCTGTACTACCAAATCCAGTGAAGTGACCATCCCTCCTGTACTACCTACCCCAGTGAGGTGACCATGCCTCCTGCATTACCGACTCCACTGAAGTGCCCATCCCCAATGTACTACCTTCCCCAGTGAAGTGACAATACCTCCTGTGCTACCTATCCCAGTGAAATGACCATCCTTCCTGTACTGCCTACCCCAGTGAAGTAACCATCCCTCCTCTACTACCTATAAAGTAAAGTGACCATCCCTTCTGTGCTACCGACTCCAGTGAAGTGACCATTCCTCCTGTATTACCAATCCAGTGAAGTAACCATCCCTCCTGTACTACCTACCCCAGTGAAGTAGTCATCCCTCCTGTGCTACCGACTCCAGTGAAGTGACCATTCCTCCTGTACTACCGATCCAGTGAAGGGACCATCCCTCCCGTACTACCTAATCCAGTAAAGTGACCATCCCTCCTGTGCTACCGTCTCCAGTGAAGTGACCATCCCTCCTGTGCTACCGATCCTGTGAAGTGACCATTCCTCCTATGCTACCTAGACCAGTGAAGCGACCATCCCTCCTGTACTACCGATCCTGTGAAGAGACCATCCCTCCTGTACTACCTAGCTCAGTGAAGTGATCATCCCTCCTGTACTACCGATCCTGTGAAGTGAGCATTCCTTCTATGCTAACTAGACCAGTGAAGTGACCATCCCTCCTGTACTACCGATCCAGTGAAGTGACCATCAATCCTGTACTACCTAGCCCAGTGAAGTGATCATCCCTACTGAAATACCGATCCTGTGAAGTGACCATCCTTCCTGTACTACCTAGCCCAGTGAAGTGATCATCCCTCCTGTACTACCGATCCTGTGAAGTGACCATTCCTCCTATGCTAACTAGACCAGTGAAGTGACCATCCCTCCTGTACTACCTAGCCCAGAAAAGTGATCATCCCTCCTGTACTACCGATCCTGTGAAGTGACCATTCCTCCTATGCGACCTAGACCAGTGAAGTGACCATCCCTCCTGTACTACCGATCCTGTGAAGTGACCATTCCTCCTATGCTACCCAGAAAAGTGAAGTGACCATCCCTCCTGTACTACCGATCCACTGAAGTGAACATCGCTCCTGTACTACCGATTCCAGTGAAATGTCTAACTCTCCTGTACTAAAGATTCCATTGAAGTAACCATCTCTCCTGTACTACCGACTCCAGTGAAGTGACCATCCCTCCTGTATTACCGACTAAGTAAAGGGACTATCCGTCCTGTACTACCGATCGTGCGAAGTGATCATCCCTCTTATACTACCGAATACAGTGAAGTGACCATCCCGCCTGTACTACCGACTGCAGTGAAGTGACCATCCCTCCTGTACTACCGAATCCAGTGAAGTGACCATCTCTCGTAGACCACCAACTCCAGAGAAGTGACCATTTCTCTTGTACTACCGGCTCCAGTGAAGTGACCATCCCTCCTGTACTACCGACTCCAGTGAAATGACCATCCCTGCTGTACTACCGACTCCAGTGAAGGGACCATCAATCGTGGACCACCGACTCCAGTGAAGTCACCATACCTCCTGTACTACCGTCTCCAGTAAAATGACCATCCCTATTGCACTGCCGACTCCAGTGGAATGACCATCCCTCCTGTACTAACGACTCATCTGAAGTGACCATTCCTCCTCTTCCGCCGACTCAAGTTAAATGACCATCCCTCCTGTACTAAAGACTTAAGTAAAGTAACCATCCCTCCTGTACTATTGACTCTAGTAAAAGGACCATCCCTACTGTACTACCGACTCCAGTGAAATGACCATCCCTCATGTGCTATCAACTCTACTGAAATGACCATCCCTCCTGTAAAACAGACTCTAGTGAAATGACTATGCCTCCTGTACTACCAACTCGATTGATATGACCATCGCTCCTGTACTACCGACTCTAGTGAAATGACCATCCCTCCTGTACTAGCGACTCCAGTGAAATGACAAACCCTCCTGTTCTAACGACTGTACTGAAATGACCATACCACCTGTACTACCGACTTTAGTGAAATGACCATCCCTCCTGTACTACCGACTCCAGTGAAATGACCAACCCTCCTGTACTAACGACTCTAGTGAAATGACCATCTCTCATGTACCACCGACTCTAATGAATGATCATCCCTCCTGTACCACCGACTCCATTGAAATGACCATCCCTCCTGTACCACCGACTTCAGTGAAATGACCATCCCTACTGTACTACCCTGTACTACCATCCCTACAGTGAAGTGACCATCCCTCCTGTACTACCGATCCAGTGAAGAATCCCTCCTGTACTACCGACCCCAGTGAAGTGACCATCCCTCCTGTACTACCGATCCAGTGAAGTGGCCATCCCTCCTGTACTACCGACCCCAGTGAAGTGACCATCCCTCCTGTACTACCGACCCCAGTAAAGTGACCATCCCTTATGTACTACCGATCCAGTGAAATGATCATCCCTCCTGTACTACCGACCCCAGTAAAGTGACCATCCCTAATTTACTACAGACTCCAGTGAAGTGACCGTCTCTACTGTACTACCTACCCCAGTGAAGTCACCATCACTCCTGTACTAATGACTCAAGTGAAGTGACCATCCCTCCTGTAGTACCGACCCCAGTGAAGTGACCATCCCTCCTGTACTACCTATAAAGTGAAGTAACCACTCCTCATATGCTAAACACCAAAGTGAAGAGACCATCCCTTCTGTGCTACCGACTCTAGTAAAGTGACCATACCTTCTGTACTACCTACCCCAGTGAAGTAACCATCCCTCCTGTGCTACCGACTCCCGTGAAATGAACATTCCTCCTGTACTTCCTATCCTAGTGATGTCACCATCAATCATGTACTACCGATCCGGAGAAGTGACCATTTCTCCTGTACTTAGTACCCTAGTGAAGTGGCCATCCCTCCTGTGCTACCGACTCCAGTGAAATAACTAACCCTCCTGTACTATTTAAAACAGTGAAGTGACCATCCATCCTGTACTACCGACCCCAGTGAAGTGACCATCCCTCCTGTACTACCGATACAGTGAAGTGATCATTTCTCCTGTACCACCGACCCCAGTGAAGTGACCATCCCTCCTGTACTACCGATCCAGTCAAGTGATCATCCCTCCTGCACTACCGATCCAGTGAAATGATCATCCCTCCTGTACTACCGACCCCAGTAAAGTGACCATCCCTTATGTACTACCGATCCAGTGATGTGACCATCCCTCCTGTACTACCTACCCCAGTGAAGTGACCATAACTCCTGTACTACAGACTCCAGTGAAGTGACAATCTCTACTGTACTACCCATCCCAGTGAAGTGACCATCCCTCCTCTACTACCTACCCCAGTGAAGTCGCCATCACTCCTGTACTAATGACTCAAGTGAAGTGACCATCCCTCACGTACTACCGACCCAAGTGAAGTGACCATCCCTCCTGTACTACAGACTCCAGTGAAGTGACCATCTCTACTGTACTACCCATCCCAGTGAAGTGACCATCCCTCCTGTACTACCTATAAAGTGAAGTAACCACCCCTCATATACTAAACACCAAAGTGAAGAGACCATCCTTTCTGTGCTACCTACCCCAGTGAAGTAACCATCCCTGCTGTGCTACTGACTCCAGTGAAATGACCATCCCTCCTGTACAATTGAATCCAGTGAAGTGACCCTTCCTCCTGTACTAGAGACTCCAGTGAAGTGGTTATCCCTCCTGTACTACCTACCCCAGTGAAGTGACCATCCCTACTGTACTACCTACCCCAGTGAAGTGACCATCCCTCCTGTACTACCGACTCCAGTGAAGTGACCATCCCTCGTGGACCACCGACTCCAGAGAAGTGACCATTTCTCTTGTACTACCGACTCCAGTGAAATGACCATCTCTACTGTACTACCGACTCAAGTGAAATGACCATCCCTCCTGTACCACCGACACCAGTGAAGTGACCATCCCTCCTGTACTACCGATCCAGTGAAGTGATCATCCCTCCTTTTACAGCGACCCCATTGAAGTGACCATCCCTCCTGTACTACCAATCCAGTGAAGTGGCCATCCCCCCTGTACTACCGATCCAGTGAAGTGATCCTCCCTCCTGTACCACCGACCCCAGTGAAGTGACCATCCCTCCTGTACTACCGATCCAATGAAGTGACCGTTCCCACTGTACTACCTACCGAGGTGAAGTGACCATCCCTCCTGTATTACCGATCTAATGAAGGGACCATCCCTCCCGTACTACCTACCCCAGTGAAGTTACCATCCCTCCTGTACTACCTACCCCAGTGAAGTTACCATCCCTCCTGTACTACCTACCGAAGTGAAGTGACCATCCCTCCTGTACTACCGACCCCAGTGAAGTGACCATCCCTCCTGTACTACCGATCCAGTGAAGTGATCATCCCTCCTGTACTACCGATCCAGTGAAGTGATCATCCCTCCTGTACTACCGACCCCAGTGAAGTGACCATCCCTCCTGCACTACCGATCCAGTGAAATGATCATCCCTCCTGTACTACCGACCGCAGTAAAGTGACCATCCCTCCTGTACTACCGATCCAGTGAAGTGACCATCCCTCCTGTACTACCGACTCCAGTGAAATAACCAACCCTCCTGTACTAATTAAACCAGTGAAATGACCATCCCTCCTGTGCTACCGACTTCAGTGAAGTGACCATCCCTCCTGTGCTACCGACTCTAGTGAAGTGGCCATCCCTCCTGTGCTACCGACTTCAGTGAAGTGACCATCCCTCCTGTACTACCTACCCCAGTAGAGTGACCATCCCTCCTGTGCTACCGATCCAATGAAGTGACCGTTCCCACTGTACTACCTACCGAAGTCAAGTGACCATCCCTCCTGTATTACCGATCCAATGAAGGGAGCATCCCTCCCGTACTACCTACCATAGTGAAGTGACCATCCCTTCTGTACTACCTACTCCAGTGAAGTGACCATCCCTCCTGTGCTACCGACTTCAGTGAAGTGACCATCTCTCCTGTACTACCTACCCCAGTAAAGTGACCATCCCTCCTGTGCTACCGACTTCAGTGAAGTGACCATCCCTCCTGTGCTACCGACTCTAGTGAAGTGGCCATCCCTCCTGTACTACCTACTCCAGTGAAGTGACCATCCCTCCTGTGCTACCGACTTCAGTGAAGTGACCATCTCTCCTGTACTACCTACCCCAGTAAAGTGACCATCCCTCCTGTGCTACCGACTTCAGTGAAGTGACCATCCCTCCTGTGCTACCGACTCTAGTGAAGTGGCCATCCCTCCTGTGCTACCGACTTCAGTGAAGTGACCATCTCTCCTGTACTACCTACCCCAGTAAAGTGACCATCCCTCCTGTGCTACCGACTTCAGTGAAGTGACCATCCCTCCTGTGCTACCGACTCTAGTGAAGTGGCCATCCCTCCTGTACTACCTACTCCAGTGAAGTAACCATCCCTCCTGTGCTACCGACTTCAGTGAAGTGACCATCTCTCCTGTACTACCTACCCCAGTAAAGTGACCATCCCTCCTGTGCTACCGACTTCAGTGAAGTGACCATCCCTCCTGTACTACCTATAAACTGAAGTGACCATCCCTCCTGTACTACCGACGCCAGTGAAATGACCATCCCTCCTGTACTACCGACTCCAGTGAAATGACCATCCCTCCTGGACCACCGACTCAAGTGAAGTCCAAGCCACACAGTAATATGTAAAATTATGCAAATGTACAGTTTTAAAAAATGACCAACAAATCCACAATTTTTGACAGTCGCTAAAAAAAAAAAAGCACGACCGCGCATTCGCACCGCCCAGGACAAGTCTCCGGCAAATCTGGAGAAGATGAGTTCAAAGTTACACACGCACGGACATAAAAACGGATAGCACTCACTCACCCAGAATAGCAAACCTATCCTGGGTAGGCCAGATGGGCTAAGGTTAGCTTGGGAGTTACGAACACAGCCGATCCAGTGCGTGTTACATTGTACCAAAATGAAGGCTTGCCTGCTATCTAGTTCAGGGTTGCAAGCAATTTGAGGGGGTGTGGGAGTGTGGCTCGAGAGGGTTACAGCGCAGGTTGAAAAAAAATTGAACCAATTCCATGTACAATCACCGTTATGATCATTTAGTATATGGTTCCGAAATGTTACTACGGATCAGAACCTCACGCGGATTGGCCCCAACGTAGCCCCCCCCCCCCCCACCTCAATATATGTGCCAAGGTGGCGGGGAGGGGGGGGGGTACTCAACGATTGCAGGCGCGGGGTCCGCATATCCCAGACGCGGATTGGCCCTCAGTGTGTGTGTGTGTGTCAAGGCAGAGGATGTACTCAACGAGTAGACGTAGCATCAGCACCTCCGTTTTATAAAAGAGCTGACCTCTGGTGAGATCCATCTGTTATGCATAAACACAGTGCGGATGGATATGTCTGTCTATCTAGCCGTACTGCATCCCTCAGTGTTGAGTATTCTCGCACATTGGTGGAATAGATCAATATGAGTGTCCAAGACGCACAAATCTATATTTAAGTGACTTTGTAAAGAATATAGGCATCGGAGTTGCAGAGCCCTAAGCCAATAGTGGTTACATCACTGTGGATCAGTTACTCTTTTGAAATACCGCCCGGACAAAAACAACATACAAGGTGCAACGGATGGAGCGACGCACGGGTCTTTGCACATCTACACTATATATACTTCTTTCCTGTAAGGTTTGGTGATGATCCGACGGATAGTTTATGAGATATCGCCCGGACAAGAAAAAATGTTTCAAGTGCGACGGACGGACAAGAGACAAATTAAAACCCCCGTTGAACATCTACACTATATATACTTCCTTCCTGTAAGGTTTGGTGATGATCCGACGGATAGTTTATGAGATATCGCCCGGACAAGAAAAAATGTTTCAAGTGCGACGGACGGACAAGAGACAAATTAAAACCCCCGTTGAACATCTACACTATATATACTTCCTTCCTGTAAGGTTTGGTGATGATCCGACGGATAGTTTATGAGATATCGCCCGGACAAGAAAAAATGTTTCAAGTGCGACGGACGGACAAGAGACAAATTAAAACCCCCGTTGAACATCTACACTATATATACTTCCTTCCTGTAAGGTTTGGTGATGATCCGATGCATACTTTTTGAGATATCGCCCGGACAAAAAACGTTTACGGACAGACAGATCGATAGCAATAGCTTTCAGCCAATATTGGCTTAGGCTAAAAAGTAATAACGCTCTTTTACGAGTACTATTTTGAGCGGAATCCCCAGTGGGTTTGCGGAGTAATAATGTGTTATACACGCCGTAGAGGTCGGCTGTTGGACAACAACGCAGCACCTCAAGCGGAATCCCTTTCAGTGTGTGTGTCAAGGCGGAGGGGGAGGGGGGGGGGGGGCATTTAACACGTGCAAGCGCGGGGTCCGCATATCCCTAACGCGACGGGCCCTTTAACGTGCGTGCCAAGCCGAAATAAAACAAACCACTCACTTTATATTAAGAAATTTTATATAGCTATTTTTCTTTATAATATAAAAATAAAATATATACAAATGCTGATATGAAAACATGTCAACGGAAAAGCCATTACGAATGTACAGATTCACGCACGATTGATTTCTCCCTTTAAGAATCAGACAAAGCGGGAATGTACTTGATTCAAGCTACCACTAGACTGGAATGTTTCTTTTTATTTTTTTACAACCTCATGTGACGGGATGTGTTATATATAATCTACTCTCCCGGCGAGCATAATGCAGGTACTCCGCGATTCAAGGAGGCGGACGGGTGCGGGGGCGTGGGGGGGGGGGGGGGGTGGCGTGGATGCCAAATTTCCTCGGAAAGCTCACGTTCTTCACGCCATGTCGGTCCGCTCAACTTTTTGGCTTTCATTCAGATAATTAATTTCCAATATGCTCTCGCACCGCCATTTTTTTATTTGATTAAGACTTCGCTTTATTTTCCTTTTTTTTATTTGAGAGTGAGGGGGAGGGGGGGAAGGGGCGTTGTAAGACATATCTTGAACAGAACTCCAAGGTAAGAGTTGAAAAAAAAGCTAGTCCTTATTTTGAGAACGATTCACTTCGCGAGAAATTACAACAACTAGTTTCACGAATTGCAAGGAGTCTGAACGAGAAATATTTCTATGTACAGTGCTCGTTTCAAAAGTTATCTACAAGTAGGGAATGTGGCGGGGGGGGGGGGGGGGGGGGGGAGGGAGGAGACAGAGAGAGAGAGCGTGTGGGGGTGCTCGTCTGCTCGTAACGTACCAACAGAGTGCTAGGAATACGTGGAGGGAGGTGTGTCGGTGGCGGCATGGAGAGAGAGGGGGCAGGGTAAAACGACGTTAAGCAGAGTGCCAAGCCAGTAATAAAGGCGTCGTTACTGATCTCTCCTCCCCTCCCTTGAAGAATTTTGCCCCACAACTCCAGCCCTACCCCCCGCAACCCTCGACACTACCTGCAAGAATTTTGCCGACCCCCCCCCCCCCCCAACCCCGCCCTCTTCGATACTGCCTTGAAGAATTTTCAATTTCTGGAAAGGCCCTATCTGAGACTTGGTGACTCAAGAAATACCTGTTAAAGCCGCATCGAGAAAAAACAAGATTTGAAAACTACGAAAATACATGACACCTGGCATTAACACAATCACAAATCTTATTAATCCTAGCGACATTTTCATTACACTTTTCGATGCATAATTACACTCTTATTTCAAAATTATTTTTTGTAAATACACCTAAATATATATTTCTATACACTTTTACGAATGAAATTGTTATATTATTATACTTTTGCGGGAAAAAAAAATTATACTTTTTTTTCAACTTAATGGCAAAAAAATTCAATTGAACTATTCGACACAAAGCACAGCTACCCTGATAACAGACACAAGGGTTTTTTTTCCTCTCCGCACACAGAACACGATAACACTGTTGACATTATCTCACGCCACACGCATACCTCAAATACAAAAAGTCCCTTATGTTAGTTTTCAGAATTACACTTTGCATGAACAATTGTCACGATGCAACATAAAATTTTAATAATCAACAATACTCGAAACAATGATTTTTTTCCCCGTTAAAACTTCACATCGGAGAGAGGCGATTTTCGAAGGAATATGTATTTATTAATCATTTTGACCTTAATATTCTGAATTTGATTTTTTTTACGAAACTTTTGTTTTTCCTTTCTATCACAGTTTTTCACTACCAACCAGTTTGCAAAAAAAAAAAATAATAATAATAATAATAAAAAAAAAAATCACTTTGGATTCCGTCTCAAAAGATGGACCAGCGATCGCGAAAGCGACGGTTACTGTCGGTCAAGAAGCCTCAAAGTGACTCTTCCAGCGGTGTATCCAGGCAGTACTAGTCACAGCTGCTAATATCACACTTTCCCTGGTCCCACGTGCGGTATGACCGTATGTTTTTGTCTTTTTCTTCTTTCGAAATTGTGTTTAAGAAATGTCCAAAGGCACTTCCCGGATATAACGTAGTAGGTGGTGATATTTACACGCGATGCGCATGCGCCGCTATAACTGTCTTCTCAGTATCCACAGACCAATAAGCGAGCCAATCACTGTTATCAGACTTGCTTTTATATTCCCGGCTCCCATCTGAAACCGCCACAAATGAGAACCAATCACAAAATACAGTTCCCGCAATTATTTTTATTTACTATTTGTTTTTTTTAAATAAAATTTTTAATATTCCTATCCTTCACATTATTATTATTATTATTATTATTATTATTATTATTATTATTATTATTCAGGGTTCGCGCTGGGTTCTCAGGAAAGTGAGTCAAAAAAGCAAAGTGTGACTCAGCTGGGTCCAGAAAGACCCGGTGGGTTCCGAAAAAGTGAGTCATTTCGTAAAAAATGCCCAAAAAGTGGACAAAAACCCCGCCAACGCGAACCCTGATTGTTATTATTATTATTACTATTATGCTCATACTGAACTTTCCTATTCCTTGCCGTTCTACTGCCTCTCCCCCCACCCATCTCCCCCTTCAAACGTTTAATATTTAATGTATAACTTTGCTTCACTGCCGGACAGGGACTATTCAATGTCTGCAGGGTACTCGGTGTACTGCGTATATTTCAAGTACCGCGTATATTTCGGGTACCGCGTATATTTCGTGTATCATCGTAACGACAGCACATTCCCGATAGGACTGAAATATTTATTATACACAGGTGTTCACTAACGAAAGGTGAAACTCACAAAGAACGAGGACCTATTTCTTAAATGCGAAATATTAAACACCTGGCCAAAAAAATAGGGTGTTTGTAAAATACAGGGTGTTCACTATAATTGAGGTTCGCAGTACTGAAAAAGTTGTAGTGCCTCCCCCACCCTCCACTCACCTTCACGAAACAGCGACCCCCTCTTCCGTATTTACCTTCGACGAAGTAGTGACCCCCCCCCCCACCTCCTTCTCACCGTGATGAAACAGTTATAGACATCGCCCTCGCAACACTCCACGCACGCCCAGTCGTTACAGTTATCGCGCTGACCCCCCCCCCCCCCCCCTTCGCACTCACCTTGATGCAATAGTGACCCCCCGCCCCCCGCACTCACCGTGCCGAAGTAGTTACAGAGGTCGCCCTCGCAACACTCCACGCACGCCCAGTCGTTACAGTAATCACGCTGACCCCCCCCCCCCCCCCCCCGCCCCCCTCCCCCCGCACTCACCGTGATGAAGTAGTTACACAGGTCGCCCTCGCAGCACTCCACACACGCCCAGTCGTTATAGTAATAGCGCTGACACGCCATGTCGGTTTGCGCCTGGCGCCGCTCACAGCCCTGCTTCGTGTCGCAGCCCTTGGAGATGTAGTAGCGCCGGTCGCTCTTGGCGCTCCACTCCTCCGGCACTGTTGCGCATAAAAAAGCGCTTTTGAGTTTTGACACGTCATTTAAACAACCCCCCTATCCCAAACCCTAACTCCCATGCACACACCCTACCTAGCTGCATCTAAAAATACTTCAATAAAAATGCAAATATTCGCTACAGACGACATGGCGTATTGTAAAATAAAGAATCAGTTGCTATAATAAAACTTTCAAATTCACCAATGGTCTTCACTGAACGATTTCAGAGATGCATTTTTAACATAATACATCGCTGAATTTAATATTCATGTTGTTAAGCTATCAGCACCATCACAGGAGTGCAGGAAGAGTTGGCGGGGGAGGCGGGGGGGGGGGGGGGGGGGGGTTGACACTCACCTCCCCATCTTACATACGAGGTGCAGGCGTCTTGAAAGTCGTCGCATCTTTGCCGCTTCCTCCGACAGTCACTCGTCGGTCTGTTGTTGCTCTCGTTCTCACAGTAGTAACATTCAAGAGCACATACTGAAAGCAAAGTCACCATGCACTCAATCACGCCAGCACGTCAAATATCGGAAACAGCCGATTGGTCGGTTCGGAAGCAGCCCTGCGGCTTTTCTAAAAGGTTATTGGCCAAACGCAATCTGTGTAAATGTTACGCATTTTTATCAAAATAAAAACAGGGATCGTACAACTCAAAATCGTGACGCAATTCTAGGGAAATTGGGCCAGGGCCCAAATCTAGTTTACGACCACCTGATTATCTATATACATATGTGCTCAAATTAACAACCATCTGTATCCTAAGTATAGCAAAATATAGGTGGTGAGGAGCTTTTTCGAATGAGAAGTCAACGTTACGACATGGTAAATCCGGAAACAGGAAAACTCCCCCCCCCCCCCCGTCAACACTGCAAGCTTTCAATCCTCGCAATTTTGGCCCTCGAGTTGTTGAAATAACAACCCATGGTTTTTGTTTCTTGGAGCCAGGTGAAAGATACAAAGAAGTGTATTAAAAGAACACATTTTCAGTTTTGTCAATTTCATGTTTCTCTCCTTGTGCAGAATGACATGTGAAAATCTGGCGTATATGTTGTCTTTGATTGGAAGCAAAACTCGTCCAAAGTGAACACGGGAGTCAAAAAGACGAGACCTATTTTTTTTCCACAAACGAGGACACATATCTTAAATTTGCTTGGGATAAGCTAGCACATTAAGCGGAATCCTACTTAGACGTTTGCCGGAAAGTTTTTGCTTTTCGACTGAATTCAGTTGGGATAAGGATATTAAGTCATGATAGAAATAAACTTGCAAAAAAGCAACAAAATTCCATTTTGCCAGAAACATACTCGCATGTTGGCGATTAAAGGGGCTGAGCAATATGTAAACTACGCTATAAAAATGATGTGAAGGCTTTTTAAATTTGAAAGTGTGCGGTGTTGAAAGAAAATCAGAATTTTGATGTTTTCCCCTTACCATTTCTTTATAAGTTATCCTAAAAAATTTACAGTCCTAACTACTACTCCATCGGAAAGATCCGTAAGAACGAATTGGATTACAGGCAAATCAAACTTTGGGCGAATACAAACTAGCTGGGTAAAAAATGAAAGAAATGATAGAGAAATTAGCTTAAATATCAAATTTCTCTTGCACCAAAGGTCCATCTAGTTTTTAAAAACCTGTATGCTATTATAAAAATTTATTAAGAACTTTCGGTTTCAATTTCTTTTGTTCCGAGTATAAGCCAGATCACACCAGGGGTTCCCAATAAAAATGTGCAAAACTTCTACGTTTCAAAAAAAAAAACAAGTAAGTATTTGTGAAACACACGCAGGCCCCAACCGCCCCCAAAATTCATAAGGGTATAAAGCGATGACGGAAAGACGGACGGACACCCCAAACCTATAGGCCCCAATCCGAAGGGTTGGGGCCTAATAACCCGAGTGAAAATGAAAGAAATTATTGAGAAATTTCGCCTAAATGTCAAATTTCTCTTGCATCACAGAGCAATCTGGTTTTTAACAACTCGTATGCTATGTTTTAAATTTATTAAAAGTTTCAATTTCTATTATGTTCAGAGTGTGAGCTGTTTCTGCGATACTTCTTCTATATTTTCCTACCATTTCTTTCATTTTCACCCGGTTCCCTCACAATCGAAATTCAAAATTCTTGCGCATTTTATTCGAAACACATAAGATGTGATTTAGTTTGTTTTGCTATGAATGTATATTTCTTCTATCATTTCTTTCATTTTTACCCGACTCCCCTGCAGTCGAAATTAAAACTTCTTGCGCATATTATTTGAAAGACCCGAAGTGTGATTAGTCTTATAGGAATCGAGCAAAAAACTTTCACTTTCCAGGTGAAATCTGCCAATTCGTCTTGGGGATTGGTGTTCAACTTCTGGCACACTGTGAGCAACACCTTATGGATAGCACCTCTGGTCTAAAAATGGTTTCTAAATTGCTTACCTGAAAAGCTAAGAGAAAGTACTGTGAATATCACTGTATATATGTACTTCATAGTGATTTTTTTCTTGTTTTAAAACGGGTCGGAAATTAAGAAATAACTATTTTGTGTTTTTGTTGGCGCAGCTTCTGTTGACCACAAAATGTGTGTAAAACTTGCAGTATTGCGTAACATAACTTAAATAATAGGAATGTCTATTCTTTTTTGATTAACTAGATCTTTGAATTTACTAAATTCAGCGAATCTGAGAAGGTTAATTTTGCATTTGTTTTTAAATCTTTAACCTAACACCCCCTTCGTTTTGGCATCATCCAAAGGTACATTACTGTGGTTATTGGCAGAAAACTGAAAGGTTTTCTTGTTCAAGTTCAGATAGACCGTTGCTATTTACTAGCCAACCTCTTCGGCACTTCGTCTGTTGTTTATCACCTTTTTACTCTGCAGATGTACTGGGGATTCCCGCAAAAGTAATTCTCATAAAAGAGAGGAATTACTTCTTAAAAATATTTAACAACCAACCCCTACGGCGAGTGAATGTGTTGTGTATACTACCTTTTTACTCCTCATACCCAATGGTTATTCGGCGAAAATAATACTCCTAACAGAGCGGAACTACTTTTTAAAAAATCCATCTACTCTTTTATGTATATAACAGATAGATATAATGTGCATAAGTTGAAACATTTTGCGGACAGTTATATGTGTCTGATTATAAAAATTCCATCGATATACGCTCTAGTTGAAACTGTAACAACAATATGGTTGTAAACTGGAAAAAAATTAACAATAGAAGATTTACAAAGATATAAAGAAAAAACCAGAATTCTGCTGAAAGATATAGACACAGAACAGCATTTTCTACACTGTTTCGACTATAACTGTAAATCTAAGGAATGTAAAAACTCCATCGTAAATTTTGTGGATGAAATTACAAGTTGTCTTATAAGCGCAAGCAGTAATGTCTTCTCTTCAAAACAAGCTAACTGGAACAGCAAGGCAGTATCTGGTTGGAACGAGTTTGTTCTCGAGGCATACAATATTGCTCGAGATGCGTTTCTAAAGTGGCGTTTTCGTGGGAAACCCAGGCACGGAGTAGAAGCTGAGAACATGAGAAGATCCAGAGCAAACTTCAAATATGCATTCCGCGCCTGCAAGAAAAATAATGAAAGAAAAGAAAGTGATAAACTGGCAGAAAAACTTATGACTAAAAACCCAAATGATTTTTGGTTCGAGATTAAGAAAATCCAGAATGATAAACCTCAAATAAGTTCAACTGTGAATGGCCTTGTAGGAGATAAAGAAATATGCTCATTTTGGAAAAGTAATTACAGTGCAATCTTCAACTGTGTACCCAGCAAACTAGAAAACTTTACTTACCAAGAAGTCGTAGGTCCTGATGAAATTTTGAGCTTTTCCAACAAAGAAGTTCTAAAAGCTGTAGACGACCTCAACACAGGTAAATCGGTAGACTCTCGTGGTCCTTCTGTTGAACACATAAAATATTGTGATGATACATTAAGTGTACTTTTAACTATTTGTATTAATACGATGTTTAGACATGGTTTTTTTTTTACCAATTTCTTTAATTGAGTCTATAATAACTCCTATTGTAAAAAACAAAAATGGAGACATTACATGTGCGTCAAATTATCGTCCAATTACTGTTGCATCTACAATGCCTAAAATCATTAAGAATCTTATTCTTCTAAAAATAGAGCCTAATATCTCAACAACTTGTAATCAGTTTGGTTTTAAAAAGCATCATAGTACAGATTTATGCAATTTGATATTAAAAGAAACTGTTCGACACTACAATAGTCTTGGTTCAAATATATATGCCTGCTTCATAGACGCATCCAAGGCTTTTGACAGAGTTAATCATGCTAAATTATTTCAAATACTTGTGAAATGAAATATTCCAAAAGTTTTGTTGCGTTTATTAATTTATTGGTATACAAATCAAAAGGTTAGAGTCAGGTGGGGTACAAAATATTCAGAATGGTTTGAAGTTAAAAACGGGGTTAGACAAGGTGGTATACTATCTCCACTGTTGTTTAGCTTGTATGTTGACGTAATCAGCAATGAACTGAATAAAACAAAAATTGGGTGCGCAATAGATAACATTGTTATAAATCATTTATATAATGCTGACGATCTCATATTATTTAGTCCTTCGCACAAAGGTTTGCATAAACTCTTAGATATATGAAATGAATGTGGTATTAAACTAGACATAAAATTTAATGTATCTAAAACGTTATGTATGGTCTTTAGTGCGTTAAAAGGTAAAAAAAGTGAAATATAATTCATTTCAACTAAATGGTGATACGTTGAAGTTCTGTGTGAATTATAAATATTTAGGGCATATTGTTGATGAATTCTTCAATGATAATGACGACATTCATAGACAAATGAGAAGTATTTATGCCAGAGGTAATAAGTTAATTAATACATTTAGACATTGTTAATATGATGTGATGGTTGTTCTGTTCAAAACATTTATTTCAAATTTCTATTGTGCTCACTTGTGGTGCAATTTCAACCAAAGTGTATTTCAAAAGTTCAAAGTCGCATACAACAATGTTTTTCGTAAATTTTTTTCAATAAATCATATATGTAGCATTAGCAAAGAAATGCTTGATATGAATATTAATGTTGCGAATATGGTTATGCGATCCTACATAAACAGTATGATGAAGCGAATGTATAAATCAGAGAATGAAATAATAAAAAGCATCGTGGGTAGTGATTTGATGTTAAACTCAAAGCTGTTTATGAAATAGTATGACATGATATATATAATTTCCAAGCGTTAACATTACTGAACTATATTTGGTAATCGCTTCATTGTATCAATTTTTTTTCTCTTACGCCACTGTGTGTAATGTCTTAGCTATATCTTAAATTACTATGTTTTATCTTTTTAGAATTATATATCATATATGTTGCCATTTAACATATGGCTATTCTGAGTATACTAAATCATCAACTAAATCTTTATGGACCCAGGAGTCTGAAATAAAAAGATAGAAAAATAAATAAATAAAAGGATTCGTTGGAAGGTCGGTTCTTGTGCTCTAGGGTCTATGCCGATGCAAAAAATAGTATATAGTAAAAGGGTACATTAATATGTCAGGTGTTATGTGGATAGAAACGAAATTAAAAACGAATTTTGAGGAGCAAATTAAAAATAGAAAACTTACCACCTCTTGTCAAGTCAATGAAATTTAAGCACCTCAGTAACAGTAACAATTACGCTCTCAAAGAACTTTTGCATATAAATTTTGAAATGAATCCATTCTTTGTAAAATCAAAGCTTGCACAAGACATAATATTAAAAAAAGAGCTACAAATGTTTATATGGAGATGCAATTCACCCAGGGTGACACAGAGAGTTCAGATAGGCAAACATGAGGAGGGTAAGTTGAGCAGTTTAATTTAGAATGCCAAACAGTGTGACTGCAAATGGCATGGTTATGGCCCATTATAACAGACTTCGGTGAAATGAAGTTGTACGCTTTCATTTTAAATCAGTATAGGGCTGTGTGTTCCACGGAATTCTTTTATGCTGCTAACTTGTTACACCACATCTCTGAATTTTGCGAAAAAATTTATAGTATGCGCCAAGATTAACGTGCTGATACACTTTAAATATATTTTCTGAAATAACAAAGTAATCTTAGTTCGAAAAAAGTATAACTTTATAAACTTGAGATGATAATGAAGTAAAATATATTCAAGACGTCTGCAACAAGCAAGGAAACTGGCTTTCTTTTACTTAGTTTAAAAAATATGATATAGAAACAAACTTTTAATATATTGGAACTCTATTTGCATTTAGTTAGAAACGTTATCATAATGTGTGCATTCTTGTTAAATATTGTACAGAGGAATGATCTACGATATATATTTCGAGTCTAAATTAGTTAAATTAGTTAGTGGACTAGTATTGACTAATTTGAAGTTTCATGACGAGGTTTTGTTGTTTAAGGCTGAAGCACCCATAAAAACGAGGAATGGTTTCTGGAAGATAATATTGCGGAACACGTTGCGTATAACAATTATCCCTTTACAAGAAGTTGCATCAAAACGTAATTTGCTTTTTATGGAATTTAAGGTGAATAATGATATTATTAATTTCCATCGTAAGATGGAAAATAAAGGATAATGACATGTGTGAAAGGGGTGACAAAGTTAAATGAGATACATTATTTCAAGCTTTAGCAGAATGTAAGGTACCAAAATCATGGATGATTGAAAACTGATAACTTGACCTCTCAAACAATATTTTTAGTTGTTTAATGAAGAGACGTTTCCTTGTAAAATGGAGTGGTTTTTGACAAGCTGTTGAAAGAAACTGAAGTAATTTTTTTAAACATTCAGTAATAGCAAGTGGGGTGTCCATCGTGTGTTGGGTTAATGTGGGTGAAAGTGCATGCTTACTGCAATTTCTACTGTAACGTCCTGGTCTATGTTTACTGTACTTCGCTATATTCCTCTGCCTGCCCAGGGCACTGTTCTCTAAAGCATCATATATGTTTTTATAAATATATTATATGCAGATTGTTGTAATCGTCTAACTTGCTTAATTTTGCATTTTCTAACGAAGACCTTTTGCTGAGTGTTATCATTAACTCCAGTTTTCTATTGAATATATTAAATGTGGTAGGTAATATTTAAATTTTGGAATTTGTGTATTATATGACATATGCTAGGTTTAAATGTAAAATGTGCAACTGACTTTCTTAATTTTAAGCCCCATTGAAATGCGATCTTGGTTGGCGTGTGATTTTGAGATATCCAAAGCTCATTAATTTTGCACAATGCATTGAATGGCAAAACTATCTGGATAGCTTTTAATGTCAAATGGACATATATTTGCTTAAAGTGTGAGGTAGTGTCTAGGAAAATAGGGATGCCATAATAACACTGAATGATTTGGTCTATAAATCACTATCCACAAAATATCGTTCCGAAGAATTGCATCTTTAAGGGCAAGTTTTCATTTTTGACTCGTTCAAACCAAAGCTCATACTAGTATTCACGTGACCCTGAAGTCTAGAGCTGCATATAACATCAAAGCGATTGCTATGCCTGGAGCAAGAGCACCGGATATGTTGTGGGAGACCGGTTCAAAGTGACTGTAGTAGTTACATTTCATAAAGTCTTACTCAAAGACTAATTTTCGTGGCTTCGAATTAATGAGCTCGGATTCTCCCAAGCCTAATGCTTGCATAGACATTTGAAAACATTCTTCAATTCATTAAGCACCATAAGAAAAGCAAAATTTTCAAGTCCTTGTGGAACCATTGACCAGGAAAGTGCTAACCTATCCAATTATTGTTCTTTTCTGCACACTTATTGCAAAGAGAACACATCCAAAACAATATTAAAAATATTAATTTACATGATCATCTAATAATGTCAGCCATAAATTTTCAAATGATACAGAAAATGCGTTTGTTTAAATCTAAAAAGCTCAATTTCGACAAAGCCAAATCAATTATCTATTTGCTGTGTAAGAATTACGCGATGTGAAAAAGTGTCGGCTTACTCATAGGAACCTGTAGAGTAAAGAGCTTTTAAGTAAAATAACGAGGGAGGGGATTGTTTGCAGGGGGTTTGTTTGTCCTGACCACGGGGCCCCTGAACAGCAGTTGAACGTGCAGAATGACGTTTGGCCTACTATTTTCCCATCCTGATGTTATGCAAGATGTTGAGAAATACACAAAATAAAAATGAAATCTTAAGTTTATATGTACACATTATATTTTTTGTTCATACAGACGTGGTGTTTTTGTTTCAATTATTTTTGTAAAATAATACAGTTGTGCTAGCGAAGCAACGCTGTGCTTAATTTTATCTATGCCATAATTAGAATACAATATGCTTGAAATTGAAAAAAAAAAACGCTTTATATGAAATTGGTCAATGAAATATAAAGAATGCTTGTTTTTACCTTATATGCGCAGCTACATGTTTCACAGTTTATCTTGCTGTCTTGCTTTATAATTGTCCCGGTTTCTAATCTTCTACAATTCATCATTACTATCATGTATTATTTTGGTGTGATAATCTTATCGTGTTTCATTTAACCTGGACAAATTTAAGTCTGTCCTGTTTTCATTGTTACGTCAATATCGGAATAGCTTAAATTGTACTTTTTGGATCAGATAACGAAGAGCACGGAAGAAATGAATAACTAAACAGAATGTGGAAGAGTTCACTGGCCTTCCACAATGTCTGTTGACACTTTTACAAATTAAATTATATAACCGAATAGCTGCGTATTTCATAACAGGTTCAAATTATCAAATCGAAAAGGGTTTCGTCATT
The DNA here is from genome assembly GCA_949752745.1 of Protula sp. h YS-2021. Taxonomy (NCBI): domain Eukaryota; kingdom Metazoa; phylum Annelida; class Polychaeta; order Sabellida; family Serpulidae; genus Protula; species Protula sp. h YS-2021. The sequence continues at coordinate 67,127,014 of OX457030.1, forward strand.
TGGTCTTTTCCAGTTTATCCCTAAGGTTTTTTATTCTTTGACAGCGAAACGTTGTCAGCGATTATAGAACGCCACAACTTGATGTTAGGCATTTATACCAGGGAAGTGGTTTAATATGATAAGTAATGAAATAAACAAAAATTTTTAAAATTATTTTGTTAATAATTTTTTGCTAAATACGATCTCGTAAGTTCAAAAGTACTAATGATCTAGTTTCATTATTTAGAAAGAATGCGAAGAATATCGTTATACATTCAAATTTCTAAGAGCTGTTATGCTAATAAAGTTGTACATTTTTGTTTTAATCTGTTGGATTTGCTAGATAGCTGGGAATACCCTAATAAATTTCGCAGCTATATATTTCAAGAACCCATATAGAACAAATAGATGATATAGGTAAAACATATTGATAACAATATCTCAAAAACTTTAAATCTATAACCATGACACATGGTACAATTGTCAATGCCAGCTAAGCACCGGTGAAAAATGAACATGTAGAACTCTTTTAGGCGGAGCTACAACAGTGAAATGTTCTATTATCTTAGCGACTGTGCAAAGAATGTGAGGTTAACCGTATTTAAGAAACTTGTTTCGAGACGGTAAAGTTAAAATAAACCCTATACTATATATAATTTTTAACCATAAATTGTATAGAAACATTTCTTTAATTCATTAAAGCAAAATCATGAAAAAATCTATGTAATACGTAAAATACAATTATTAATGTGGACAAACAATTTTATTAAGACAGTGATTAACTAATCGACCAACGGAGACTAAAATCTACTATTTTTTGAAATTGCATTCAAAGTAAGCAGTGAAAACAATATTCATTGCTGGTGCTATGATACCTCTGTGCATTATTAATGTACTTTAGTGCTTGGGCATTATGAGCCGACCATTCAAGAATAAATGAGCTCGATCCTCCAGATCACTCTTTCCTGTGACATTGTACGATAAGATATCACTAGGTGGACGACCGGTTGATTGTTAAGGCTGGCTTGCAATTAGTTGACGCAACCCACCTTTTAGAAGAGATATGAGGTCTTCGCTACTTCTGACGCCAAAACAAAATCTTTAAAATGAACTTTTAACAACAATTTGAGCTCAAACATCAAGGTCAATCAAATTCTGGATTTTGCATCGATCTCAGCCTAGTTTTAGTCTGGATTCAACCCACAAATCCGTCTCGGAGGAGTAATGTGGGAAAAGCTGAGATTAAAAAAAAAAAGACGAATTCTAAACTGACCAAAATCAATAGTTAAAAAAATGAAATAAATCAATGCAACTTACAATGCATAACTTTGTGAAGGAGTCGGTCTACTTGTGCTTCAGTTCTCAAAATGTACTTATATTCTTTATAGGTTAGGTTTTTAGAAGCTTTTTTGTGAAAGAATTCTATTCAATTTGGAATAATTTATTTCAGCGCTAATTTTAGTAAGAAGCTATTTTGTAGTATTTTATACAGAACCCTGGTATGCGCATTTCTTTTATAATATATCAATTATCCAGACTTCTCCCCCAGAAATACGAACATTCCCATGTGACGTTATACCTTACAAAGTCTATTATAATTGTCATTTAGCTAGATTCCTTTTCCAGCAGAAATGCGGAAAGTTCCATTTTACGTCATGTACTGCAAAGTTTGGAAATCCACAAGAGTATTGTAAGGTCGCTTAGTACAAGATACCTAGTGTAAACACAGTTTCACTCTAGTATAACCCAATTCAAATTACAGAGTACGACCACACTGTGGAAATAAATACTGCATATGTTAAGCATTGTTAGAGTTGTTTAAAGTGAAGGCATTTGAAGTTGCTATTATTGTTTCCTACCTGCACTTGATGCACAGAGGTAAGTTGTTTATACTTAGTTGTTTCACAGAAATCCTCTTCAGAAGACAAAAATGAAGTTTGTAGCACAATGAGGTCGTGTTCTATGTGGAATATTACGCACAATTAATGTACATTTTAAATAAATTTTAGTTACTCATTTATAGCAAAAACACAGTGAACTAGTTTTAAAGGCCGAACTTTTGACTAAAAGAAAATATACCTGTTGTCTCCTTGTACCTTCCTGATTCAGTTAGCTGGTGAAAATACAAAGAAGTCACGTTTCTTAATTACCAAGGCATTAAATATTAACTTACTGTTCCTGCCCATTTTATTAATATACAAAACACACCTCACTCATTTATTTAAAAGTAATTACATCAACCGATAACGCTTGACAGAACTAAAAAAAATCCGAATGATTTACAATTCAGGTACACGGCGATCATTTTAATTGGAGTGACAGTTAGCTCAGCAAGTCAGAGTTTTGATCACTTAATTGCTACTGCAGAGAGGGGAGGGATTAAAAAATACATCACGGGATTCAACTCTTGCACTCATTGAGTCTTTAGACCATTTTTCACAAGAAAGTATTCTTCATCTTTTATTCATCATCGTTATTTGTAATTCAGTTGCATGGGAACATCACATGTGTTTAGTGAATAAAACAAGCCAAGTTACCTAAGTTATCTAAATTACCTAAATAATACGATTTGACCCAGATTCCATGTTTTTATTTTTCTTATAGCTCGCCAAGATTTACTAAGTCCTCTTCTTTCCCCAAAATAATAGTCAACATGGTCTATCACACAAGATAACATGAGGAAACATAAAGGTCATTCGTAATACTTATTAGAGTAATTTAGCAGTCAGACTGTGTAATCTCTGATCCTCACTTGTACATATGTTTGTTCTGTAATTATCAATGCTTGATATGCGACCTAAAATTTGCTCACATAGTAGGTCAAGCAGTAAAGTCTTTTCGTTTGGAATTTTCATAGTTATTCACTAGTATTCCATTTAGTGTGAAAAAATCGACATTGCTAAAGATTTTAAAAGCATTAATAGCCATCGGTGAGAAATGCAGTGCATCTAATCTTTCAATATTTTTCTACAAATCAACGAGATCTATGTTATCATTTTGTGACGGATCTACTCCTACTTAAGGGAAATAGTTCAAAAACATGAATTTGTTGAGAAATGGCATAGTTTCAAGAAACTCGCCGAAAGTTAACCAAATTGTGATTTCTTATTGGAACACTTAATTTTGTGTTAATTAGTGCAGTGTTAATTGGTGTAGTTCTGTATGTAACGCTAGACGAAATGTAAAATTTCCTTTGTTTGATCAGATACAACAAATCGTATTTGGAGGCAAAAAACTCCGCTCTAAAGCGCTATAAACAGTCTCCGTGATATACCCTAGGAGGATAAGTTATGAACACTTGATTAAGCATTTACCCACTTTTTATATCAGCTAATCCACTACTTTTGTCATAAATAAGATATTTATCTCGGTAATAGAGTATAACTTTATAAGATGACTATAGTAGAAGTAAATAAAGTTTTAAGTCTGTTCTTATTTAATGCATTGTGGATCCATGCTCGTGGTATATTATGGCGCTCATTTAAGTATTGCATCACGTTCATAGTGAGATAATGTGACTCATTTAATCATCACATAACGTGCATAATTGCCTATTGTAACGTCATTTAGACATCACAGCCTATTCATTGTGACTTAATGTGACGTTATTTAAGCATTACATCCCATAAATACTGTTCTACTTTGTTGCTATTTTTAGTATGACATCATATGCATTCTGGGATATCGATTAGATTTAAGCACTATATTCAAAGACAAGTGGTTTAATGTTACATTAAACTTAAACACATCATCCAATACATAGTGGTGTTTTGTGACGTTATTTAAGCATTACATCCCGTGTACCGACCTATTTTAGTTGTATTTATTAAGCAAAGTACAAAAATAAGAATTTTTATTACGCAAACTGTCTTTGTTAATGTTATTTTAAACAATAGATAACTGAATTCCGCAATATTCAAGTAATGTTTACATGTATCTATCCGTGTTATATTTCTGCAACACTTTTAACTATTACAAAAAACTCATCAAATAAACTATCTTACTGAGAAATTCATTTTACAGCTTCTTCTTTAACAACTAATATTAAATATTGATTGCTGAATTCATTGGTTCAACTAAACTTACTCCATTTTAATTATGTTTTCATGTGATATTCGCTTTCTATATCCCAGACTAGAAAAAGTTACTCTATATTTTTTACAAAGTTAAGTTTAGTGACCTACTTTTGACCGATAACGGCATACCGACGTCACTTTTCTAGACTATTTTAATGCATAAAATAGCGTCAATGCCTAAGGCGCTTGAATTTGATTCGATAAAAATATCTTAGCTAACTGTGCACCACTCGGCCGTTTTGATACTGTTACGTTGCGGTCGTACTCACCTCCACTTTAAATGCTGCTTAAAACCAGTTTGTCATAAACATATGAATTGTTCTTGATCTGTATTATTGCCATTTAACACACAAAATAGAATTCATCAATTTTTCACAATCACCCGTACATGAGGCAATTTCTTACAAACAGCTAAGAACTTTGAACTGCAAGTTAGAATGCAAATTATCTTTTCTATTTTTAAGGTATATTTTTATCTTCTTTCATTTTAGAACCTTGAAAAACCACCAACTCTCATTGTCTTCTAGATGCGTGAAATGATGTTAAAAGAAACTCTAAGTGATCTTTAAAATAAAACCAAGAGCAAAGCCATAACGACGTGGAGTTTATGGATTCCATCGGCTAAAATGTCACCTTAGTGGGAACTTCTTTGCAGCTACTTTGAAGGCATTCCTTATCCATGACCCCTCGTGAACAAAACTGTGACGTCACCAATTGACCAATATAACGTTAACGTGAGTGCATTTGAAGACACAAACCACCAAGCGTAGGCATTTTACTATCCATACCTGACACATTCGCAAGGTATATTTTAGGTCTGACCCATCGTGGGGTAGAAGATGCATCTTTGCAATTAGAATTCTTCACCCGATGCATATTGGAATGGCTTATGCTCATATCTAGCCACAGCAGATTGATGGTGGCGCATTACAGTTAGATTTGTGGAATTTGCAGAGCTTTGCGGCAGCGTAAATTTACAAAATAACGAGGTTTACACTATATTTCCCATACAACCATTGGATATTGAATACTGTACATTCATACCTATTAGAGTATACTTAAAATGTACTCTATAGTGTTGTACATATGGCCACAAGAATATGAAAACACGTCCGTCGTGAGAATATCAAAACATTTCAGCTATTTAGAAGTGTAAAATAAAAAATGTGAATCAGCTGATATTTGAAATATTTGGCTAAAACTCTATTACGTGCGCCTTCCATGGAGCTTCTAACTAGGAATCCAAGGAAAATTATTGACATTAAAACAGTATAATGTCCATGCACAAATGATTGAAAGAAATATCAATAGACTACAAAAGTTATAAATCTATTTTGAAACAACACTTTTCATCAGTTGCACATGTATGTTGAGAGTTCCACACTAGCAAAACGTTTTTCATGCGTTGATCTATGCGATTCTTAAGCAGACTCCAATAAAATGCTTTTATTCAAACATATGTTATGTCTTATATCCAATACCAATTGAATATTGTCTTTGCAATAAAAACATACTATCATCATCTTTTATCAATTCTTGCTAAAAATCTTTCCATATGTCACGTCCGACATATCATATCATATCATATCATATCATATCATATCAATGGAGAATGTAGGAATTTAAGACATAGAATGTCGCAAATCATTGTTGTTTTAAGATGACGCCATGACTTTACTCCAATAAGATTTAGATGTATTGCGTGTGCTATTAATGCTTTTGTACGATTTCAGTCCTATTTGTGAGCACGTGGAGTACTTGGAACTATGACGACATCTCTGAAAAAGGTAACCTAACGGCTTTATGGTATTTAGAAAATAGTGTGTTTGGAGTCAGTATTGCTCTGACATTTCAAACCAGGAAGACGCCACGTTAATACGCTCAGTTAGTATTTATAAAGGCAGTAAGAGCACAAGTAATTAAAGTAGTGCTGGTGATTGAGTTTGATTGTTTTGTCTGAACCTGACAGGTTCATCGAGCTGGCACTATAATTTTTTCAAATTGCTCAGAAATTAACCAGTCTCCTATTGACATCGTTAGCGCTGACACGGTAGAGATTGAAAGCGTACCCTTTACTTTTAGAGATACAGAAGGTATTGCCATGGAAATGTCAAGCCAATCAACGACCTGTGAGTACACATGTATGATATCTACAATGTTGCAGATCACTGTCACAGCGATTCAACAACATACACATCTAACATTCTATATTGCGTCGCTGTGTGGTCGTTATGTGCTCGCCGTCATGCAGCCTTTAACTAAAGTTTGCTAAACATTCCTATTTACGTGTTTCTGACTGAGACTTCTTAATTTTGAATTTGCTTTACGTGCATTTCTGTCATGTGTTCAAATAAATGACAGCAAATGAAACACGTCCATGATCTTCTAAGACTAATTTTACTCTACCCAAAATATGCATGTGTAGCGAGAAGCGCGTGGGTCTGGATGCTATTTGAGAGGTCGTCTGAAATACTACATTTCTCGCCGGTCTCAGTTGGATTAATTAATCAATTAATATTAAAATTGAGCTCAAAGATTTTCTTTTCGAGGAAACTACTGCTTTTGAAATAGCCACCATACTAGCACGAATTAAACACTTCTTTAGAAGAATATTCATTTCAGACATGAGGTTTTCTAAGTTTAACAGAAACCAGCTAAATGCTTCTCACACAAATATTTGTTAATCATAAAACAATTAAAAGGAGATATCCTGAGATAACCTTGTAAATGTCCACACGTTCATTAACGAGATGCAGTATATACGTCTAAGTAATCATCGATAACTAAATAACTCCCTTTTTACATGCCTTTATGCATTTAATTTCAGCTCTACTTTTTAATTACTTTCAGGATGTTATGTCCGATATTGAACAACCGTGTCTATCTGGGGCTTTTCTCTCTCTTGTTGATCTTCTCACCATGGGTTGTTTGATGTCTGCGGAGTCGCGGAGGTGCTTTGCTTTTCAGATGTGCTGTGATGCGTGTCTGCATTATCGCGATTTTTATGGGTTTCGGTGATAATCACCTGTCTACTTAAGCTATTTTCGCGTGATGGCTGCAGCGGGTGGCAATATCCAAGCAGGAATCGGTGTTATTTGGGCCTGTATTCACAATCTGATCTGCATGCCTTTTCCAGATATAACCTTGGTCAGTTTCAATTTACAGGACTGCGTCTTTCTGATAACTCCTGACTGCCATTTAATTGGCTGTTCCCCTGTAATCTCTCATAAGAACACGCTGGCCTGTGTTGGCCGATCTTAACTTCAGCTGGTTTTTGGGCGATTTTCCTTGCTGTTTGTTCACTTTGTCGCTGTGAGGGGGGGGGGGCAAAACAAATCAAACCTTGTGCGCAGGGTTCTGTTAAATATCAACATGCACGGCTTTCGTGGGTACTGCAATGCGGGGTATTTCTGTAGGTGATTAGGAAGCTATCCATCTTATGACGTAATGAAATTTGTCTGTCTTTCCTGTATCGTAGCTTCTGCTTAAGCGCTTTTACTGCTATTTCGGCTTGCCCATTATTCTTTGGTGAAAAAGGTGGACCACTTACGTGTTTGATGCCGTTCTTTTTGCAAAAATCCTGAAATTGGAAGTAAAAGACATGGCATTGCCACTTACAATAACTTTTGGAATTCCGTATGTGGCGAAGGCGGATCTTAGGGAGTCTAAAACCCCACTTGTTGATGTTGAGGTCTTGGTGACAATTATCGGTGACTTGCTGTATGCATCGATAATTACCAATAATTGCTTTGCCTTGTACACATTGAGCAATTCTGGATTTTCTCTTCAATCATTTTTTCCATGCCTGGAAACCATGCATAAGACCTTGCGATGGCTTTGTTTTCACAATGCCTTAGTGGTAATCATAGAGCTCGTTTAGAATACGCTTCCGGTGAGCAGATGGTATAATAACACGGTCCCCCACAACAAAACACCTGATTGAGTGCTCATTTCATTTCGCCTAGTGTAAAATGGCTCGAATTCCTGATTTTTCTATGACCACATTCCGCTCTGAACTGCTTGATACACACGACTCGACAAGGGGTCTTTTCGTGTCTGTTTGCGAATATCCTGGTTGTTTAAAGGTATTGCATCTAGTTGTCGCAGTTGAAAAACCTCGGCGCGATTATTTTTCAGTTTCCTTGATTGGGAGAGAGAGTCGGGAGAGTGCGTCACGGTTTGAATGTTGTTTAGATGACCGGTACTTGATGGTATAAATGAGATCTGCAAAACAGTGCATACCCTTGAAGCCGGGCAGCGGTCATCGCTGGGTTGGGTTTCTCTGGATGGAATATGTTCGTTAGCGGTTTGCTATCTACCACTAGACAAAAGTATCTCCCGTAGAGATAATTATACAGTCTCTTTATTCCCCATACTATGGCTAAGGTTTCTTTCTGAGTGTGACCGTAGTTTTTCTCAGCTACTTTCTGAGAAAAATAACAGGTCTTTCGGTGTTATCTGGCATAATGTGTGACATAACAACACCAAGTCCATTAGGCTCAGCATCACACTGTACATGCAGAGGTAAATCTGGGTTGTATTGCGCCAGAACGCGGTCGCTTGCGATCTCCTTTTTGCACGCACGAAGGCATTTTCGTGTATGCTCTTCCATGGCCATGTCGCCTGATCTGTTGTCAGGCCATACAATGGACTCAGTATTTGGGAAATATTGGGTACAAAGCGGTGATAGTAGTTAACGAGACCGAGGAATCTCGACAGTTCCTTCTTGTGTTGTGGTCTCGGGGCTTCTGTTATTGCCTGTATTTTGTCCTCCATTTATTGTATTCCGACTTTGGAGATTCTGTGTTTCACAGAAATCAACAGAAGGCTGCATGAATGTGCATTTTTCTACATTCACCTTGACTCCGTTTTCTTCAAGGCGCGTGAATACCCGAGACAGAGTGTGGAGATGTTCCTCATCATTATGCATATGTCATCCTGATTTACAAGAACGTTTTCGATTCTGTTCGGGACGGTCTCGATGCTTTTCTGCGACTTAGCGCTCGCGTCCGTGACGCCCATGGGGAGCTTATTTTATACGTAAAACGACTTGTGAGTGGTTATACACATGTATTTTCTGTGCTGTGGATCAACTTGCAGGCAGTGATAGGCTTTTCTTAAGTCTACCTTTGAAAACTTTTCCCCTCTGAACGAGACACATGGATTCTGAATCTTGTTTAGCGGGTACTATTCAGGAATTATAACTGGATTTTGAGTTGTCTTGAAGTCAGCACAGATGCGAACATCGCCATCTTTTATCGGAACTACAATGATAGGTGATCCCCTTTTCGAGTGAGAAATTTTTGAGATGATTCCTTGTTTCTCCAGCTTGTCTAGCTTGTCATTCACTTTTTCGCGCAGAGAAAATGCCTCCGACCTGGCCTTCACAAACTTGGGTTCAGCGTCAGGCATGAGTGTGAACTTTGCCATTGTGTGTTTTAAATTGCCCACTCCGGGTGAGAACAGAGACCCGTGTGTGTCAACAAGTTGTTGCATGTTTGTTTGCACTAGCGCCGTTTACGGAGTTTGCGACGGACACAGCCTTGATCTCGCTCCAATTGAGCCGCATTTCACGAAGCCAGTCACGTCCCAGGAGTGCATTTGAACCACTTTGCACGACAAATAACGGCAGCTTTTTCCTTTGACCCTGAAGCTTAAAAGTGGCATTAAATTTTCCTTCAGGTCGCACAAGTTCTACACCTGTGTACGTTTTGAACTGTACCGAGGTGTTTTTCAGCACCTGGTCTGGAAACTTCTCGTTGAATTCAGACAGCGTGATGATGCTCTGGGCACTGCCTGTATCAATCTACATGCGTACAGATTTTCCGGGTGAAACACACATTGGGTCATTACTGGCGTTATCCATGCTGTTGACGTGTTTCAGGTGATATGATTTGACTTTTCATCCATTTTGTGCACTTTTTGTGCTTAGTTTTAGACTTATCCTTCGGTTGAGCGTCGGATTTCTTATGACTCTTCTTCTTTGACGTACACGCTCTTGCAATGTGTCCTATTTTATGGCAATAATTGCATTCCGTTTTAAATATATCGGCACGACTTTGAATCATGATTTGTGCCATTGCACCTCGTACATTTTGCACCTGATTTCTCGCTTTTGCGTTGCGATCTTGGGTAACCATGGCTTTGTCTCATTTCTTTTATCGTTTATTTGCATATAACTTTTCTGTTTCATTACTGGCTTGAGCAAAGCTTGCAACGATTTCTACGGCGCGTTGGAAAGTCAGTTCATCATTTGACAAAAGTTTCTTTTGAACATTATTATTTGAAAGTCCAACAATAAAGGTTTCCATTCAGCGTTTCGCCTTTATACCTGCATTGAAGACTCAACTGTTTCAAGGCAGCAAAGAAGTCAAGAACGCTTTGCTCTATTTCCACTGCTCTGCTGTTTGAACTCCCGCTACTGTATGTTTTCGCAAGCCCGGCGATATACCTGACGTAGGTGTGCTGCGTATCCTTTCAGTCCAAGCAGACTGAAAGCACCAAGCTTTGAGAGTAAGGTTTAGATGTAATGACCCAGCGCTCCATCCCACGCAGACCATTTAGTAGCGCTAGTTCAAACAGCAGAGCAGTGGAGATAGAGCTAAGACACAGTCCAAGCATTCCACCAGCAAAAAAAAATGGCATTACAAGAAATGGAAGGACTTCCATTCAGCCTGCAACCGCCCCGTAACTCTTTTCAAAGGTTGTAAAAGTGTTCAAAACTTGGAGCATGGTCCAGACATTGATCAATGAATTGGATTCTAGTACACCGGAAACATCCCAGTTAAAGGGAAATGCGGCTATCTCTGCGCCATCTAGCGACCGAAATGCGCATTACCTTGAATATCGCTGAGTTTGAATCCATGTTTACACAGTATAAATAACTATTAAATCCGTCTAGATCGAAAAATTCTTTTCAAAGACAAAAAGGGTCGTGTCAAGTAATGGTCTGTATTGATATTTTGTTCCTAGAAGGACCTGTGTTGATGTATTGTCCATTTAAATCATATTACACTGTTTTCACCATTTACCCATTGAGTCAATGGGATTTTGTCAAAAAGATTGTATAATTCTCTTATTGATACGGTGACATATATTTTTTATTTGCTTAAAACATTTCGTATGGCATGTTCTTCAAACAGGGAAAAACTGAGGCAATTGTCAATTGTGATTATGTGTGATTTTTGCATTTTGATTGAAATTTTTGGGTTTTCCCAATGGTTTCTATAGTAAAAGTACGAAACCTTTCAGTGTCTTCTTTTTCTTATAACATCGGTGACCCCCCGTTTTCTTTTCAATTTTTGAATGTATACGCTCAAATCATTAAACTGTGAAAGTGTGAAGGAAATGTCAATTGTAGGTGAGATACCCGCATTTCCCTTTAAAGCTCAAATCTCACATTGGTGGCTATCTATCCATTCAAACTCTCTCTCTCCATTTATCTAAGCAGACGCCTTGTTGGGGTTCCATTTTAAGAGAAAATTATGGATAAGCACGCTACTCAGATCTCTAACCTACAAAGAATAAAGTGGCTGGAGTTGAGGACTGTACTGTAAATTCGGTTTTGTGCTACTGCTGCTGTGAAGTTTCTTCCGATTGGTAATTTATCGCTGGAAGTTACCGGGCTGCATTATTCTTTGTCATGCATGTTTTATCATAAAGAAACCGCATTGTGTAGTTCATTTTAACTCGTAGAAATTTAAATTTTGAAAAGGGAAGTAATTTGCACTCCCAATGCTCACCACGAGATCATGAATTTCACGTGGCGTTCTTTCAGGTAGAAACTTTAAAATTTTATTCTCCCTTCCTGTCCACAGGAATGGGTGAATGAATAATTTTCCCTACTTCGGGCTTATAAGCGAATTTTTTGAGTGCCTGTGTCTATTTTGATCAGAACTTACATGACTGAAAGAGAAAACAATGAATTACTTAAAAGGTGTGATCTGGAATAAAATTACTAATGGTTAGGGCTGTAACTGTAATCTGCAATATTTAGTACGTACCGTAATATGGTTTAATCTTTAAACTTTCAAGTAAATGTGATTTTAAGATTGTGCTATTTTAACTGGACAAATTAATTTGCGTGAGATAATTTCACGATGAAATTTATGTAATTTAATTAGCGTCACAGGATATCACATATTTGTGATTGAAGCAGAAGGAACTGTTTTAGCACGATATGAATATGGCTCTAGGATTTTCGTTTATAGAAGAATGTCACACTAGCTGGGTTACATGATTCCGTACGCGGCTGTTATGGATATCGTTGCAATGGGCATCTTCCATACATTGTGTTAAATATTTGTTTGCAATTGCCATTTGTAGACACAAATGTCAGTTCAGTTTTGATATGATGTAGAATCAAATTATGTCTATCCATGTATGTCCTTAATTGATAAAGTGCTGCAGTAGTGTCTCGCCTTGCGAATAATCATATTTCTACTATCCTTAGAGAGGTGTTCGTTTCATTAATTGTAAATTCAGTTTACTCAGTGTGATTTAATTGGTTTCTTCTAGATAACTGTCTGCGTATTCGCCTGCTCATTGATCTTGGTCTGTGTTTGCGTATTCCTTTACGACTTCGTCGTCATCGTGTCGTCGCTAAGCATTTAGTGCAATGATTATAGGACAATAATGACGCGTGTCTCAGTCTTTTTTTCTTTTTTGTTCATTTCTAACTTTTACTGTGTATGGCTAGGACTCACCTTCGAAAGAGGGAATGCCAGTTAAATTCCACCAGACAAGCCCACACCTGCTTTCGCTGGACCACATAGCGAGGAGTCTCAGTATGGTAACGGACCTGACATAGAGGGTGACTAATATAGTAAATTCAGTGCAAACACAGCTAGGGCTGATTTCAGTACACCGGGGCTTTGCAGGGCCCCTAAGAACTTTAGCGTCTTCCTCTGTCCAGACTGGGAAATAACATTAAAGTGTCGCTGGTGCGCCCATTGAGTTGTTTCCCTTTCTCCCTCATCTCTACAATACATGAATGCTTTTTCCTGCAACTCAAACTGCATTCTGTCCTCAAGATAACCTTCTTCAATGGGTATGATCATGGCAGTGTCATGGAAGCCACAAGCAACTGGGTTCACCCTAACCCAGCCTCTTGGGACGCGAGATCCTGTTATTGTTCCTTAGTTTCCCTAGTCCCTAGTACTTCTCAGGAGAGGAAAAAGCAAAATGGTAGCTGATCGCGATTGTATCTGAGCGAGTGTCTGGCATAGCCCAGTGGAGGAGATACACATTTATCTCTTCATTAGACATTACTAGTTAGTAGTCTCTCAGACCAAGTCGAACGTTGCATAGCAGAACACAGATTTGAGACCGTTTTCTAGCAGATGATTAAGTTAGTCAAGATTGTTAAGTGAGTCCACGATATTCTGGCTAACCCAAAAGTGACTTTCTCATTTGCAATAGAATCAGGTAATAGAGGTAGAGAGTTGCACGTCATGGAGCAAGACGTGTTTAAAATAAACGACTTATTGGATACAGCAATGCTCAAACCCAGGGTTTGGACAAAAACACATCATCGCCACCAGAAAACTTGGCCCTTTGAAGAAATAGGATTATTGGTTCTCCCGGAATTCATAAAAAAACAAACAAACTGAAGCATCCTGTTTTCCAGGCCTGAAGAACAATACACTGAATTGTCCAAAGACTCTGTTTCCTCTGAGACTTCCCGACATATTGCAACGCTAAAGCCTATCTGGTTAGGCAAGCTGCAAATTCTCTCAACTATCTACAGCTGGTATCTTTGTCAATGTCTTACGCAGTGAGAGCTGAGCTTCACTCAATAGTTTTGCTAACTGTTACCTAAAAGTTTTCACTCAAATGGAATTATCTGGTCTTAAATTCTATCGAACCATTCATCGCAGTCGAAAATGTAACTTGTAAATCCTGATTCTATTTCTAGTATACGAAACAACTACAGGCAGAAGAGCTCTTCAAATGAAATGAAATGTTGGTCTAGTTTCAGGGTTTCACCTAAGACCTACGGCAAGGTGGAAAGCAGTCCCCCTGTAGCCAACAGTTCTCTCAGAGCCGGATACATTTTTAGTGAACACGTGTCTCTTGTGTGTCTTTTTGTGAAATCACTCGTGGTAAGCTCCTGGGCAGCAGGTATGGTTTGTGTTATGCGGCGGGTCATGTAACACTTAATACTTTGATTCTAGCCGGTGCTATCCATCCCTCAGCCCCACCTATCCCCGCCCTGTCCCATCTCACCCCATAAGTCCTCTTTGGCTTCTTACTTCCCTCAACATCCAATAACACATCAAAGGCCAGGAATGAAGTTAGTTCAAGGGAAGCGGAACGAGAAGAGCAGGCTATGGTGTGGCTACACTCGCCTGCTGATGGGAATGCAAAAAAGACATCACTCTCTCTTATCGTAATCTTATGGTCTGTTTATTTCAGTTTGCATGGTGCTTCTCAGTAAGCCAAGATTTTGATGTTCATGTGATTTTATTTTCTGGTTTAAACTCTTATTATATTATACAATATATTTCTGGATCACTTGCTCCCGAGCCCGGTTAAACGAATAATCCGCGTGAGGCTGGAGCAACTTTTATCCAAGCGTCAGCTTTAAATCGTATCTATAGGTAATGATAAGCGAACAGGAGCTTTTACGAAGTAAGTCTGTCATTGTATTTTAACAATGCTTTTTACAATTTCGCATTTTCAAGATTTCGATAAAAATACCTGCCTTTATATATATTATATTGCCAAATCGTCTGGAGAGATTCCACAAATCATACAGATACATTCGTGTAGACAACATTTTACAATATATATCACTAAATGAGCATAAGTGCAAAAGTACTAAATACATTCATGAAGGTATCAATAAGACAACATTTAAGTGGCATGGTTCCACTTTGTACATTCATGTAGGTAATAAGACAACGTTACGACAACCAACATTTCGGTGACGTGTTTCAACTATCTGGAATATATACAACTAAATGATTGTAAGTGCAAAAGTACAAAAACACTCACAAAGGCCTCAATAAGACAACATTTCCGTGACAAATTGCCGATTTTTATAATCTATATAATTAAATGATCATAAGTGCAAAAGTACTAAATACATTCATGTAGGCATCAATAAGACAACATTTAGGTGACATATTCATTTTTCTACAATATATATAACTAAATCATCATAAATGCAAAAGTATTAAATACATTCATATAGGCATCAATAAGCCAACATTTAAGTGACAGAATTGAGGCTTTTTGATATTTATATTTTTAACTAAATGATCATAAGCACAAAAACGGAATAGCATATATATTATTTATGTATTGGAAAGTCACTGTAACAAACACACCTACACAGACTGAACTAATTAAAACCAGATAGACGCCCTGCTATCCGAAAATTCTAAAGCTAACAACAGGTGGAGACATAAGCGGGAGAGATGCCTCTCCATAGAAGAATAATATACACGATACCCACAAGTGTCAAGCCTGACATTATAGAGCTCTGTCTGCTTGAATTTCTAGAGTGATTCTCGCAGTGTGCTTTCTGGAAGAGTTACAACAACATCGTTTAGTCTTAACCCCAAAAAATCGTACAGTCTGCCTCAACTTTAAGAACCTTAAAAAGGCATCGCTAATGCAGTCAAGTCTTCCTGAAGAATAAAATAAATTAGATTTATATATCTTGAGGGATATAAAAAGGAAGCTAAGTAAAATGCTATTCAATACTAGTGAACACATGAACTTTTACCTTTTCAAAAGTTTGGATAAATCTATTTTACACTGGCTCGTGAACAATGACACCTCGGATTTTGTGATTGGTAATCAGAGCAAGGTTATTTTGATGAGTGGCGCTAATGTCATAGGAAAATTTCCTGATACTAGCAATGAATTTGTGGCTGTTGTTTTGGATGATATTGCAAATTCTAAATATCGATTCATTATACTTCTGTGGACAGTGGTCGTTCCTGTTTTATTCACATTAATCATTATAATAGGCACAGTGGGTAGGTTTTAGCTCTTAATTTAAAACTATGTTAATATGTTGTAGGGTTATTTATTGATGTAACTCTACAATGTATGCACAAAATTCCTCTTGAATTAAAGTAGATTAGTCACAGGTTCATATATAGATACTACGTGTATTGTTATTTCAACTGTATAAGTTGTTAACCTACAACATTACTTAAACTCTGAACTTGTATATTATTGGTTAACAGGAAATTTGCTGGTGATTTATGTGATCGTCTCTCGCACTCACAGACGCACGTACACGCATATCCTGCTCATCAACCTGGCCATCACTGATCTATCCGTGCTCATCTTCTGTGTGCCCTTCCAGGCGCATAAGTACGCTGCCATGGCGTGGCGCCTCGGCGACCTCTTCTGTAAGCTCATACAGTACGCTATCTACGCCACACTCTGCGTCACAATGTGGACGCTGGCTTCAATAGCTGTGCTGCGTTGCTATGTTGTTAGAGCCACGACGAGTGTGAAGAACAATGGTGTTAGACCCATGGTCATTTTTACAGTCGGCATGTGGATAGTATTTGCTATTGTTAATATCCCATCGGCTCTGTCACATGAAGTGAAAAGTTTTCACGTTGGCCAGCATAGCGTGCCATATACTTACTGCGGGATGAGATCACGTGCCCACGTCCCCTTGACCTTGTCCTTGTTTATATTTGGATACGCCATGCCATTGGTTATTATTTTCACTGCATATTCTTTGCTTCTGAGCCATCTTTATCGCATGAAATCAACCAGCCACAAGCGTCGACGCGCTCTACACGCTTCTAAGGGTATAATCACTGTCATTATATGTTTCTTGATTGCTTGGTTACCGTTCCATATACAAGGTTTGATATCACTATATGGATTACTACCACAAAATGTACATTATGAAGTGTTCCGCGTTTTGTGGCACGTTTTGGCATATAGTAATTCCATGATCAATCCTATCATCTACAACTTTGCCTGTAAGGATTTTCGTAATGCTTTTAAAAAGGTTCTGCTGTGTCGTAGATCTGACTGTCCCGATCTGTCACAACAATCTAAAGCTAAAATAACGAACATTACAGCTAGAAGTGTGATTGCTAGGCTTTAGTTAAAAAGACATTAAAACCATGCAGTTTAGTTATCTTCTGCAAGCTAAACCCGAAAATGGGTTATATGTCATACAAATATTTGTTGCTATTCTTGGACAAGTAACTATAAGTCAATTTCACTTGTTTTGTCTCAACGCTTAATTCAATAATTAGGCTTATTTATGATTTTTGCACGTGTTTCAAGAACACATACTTTGGTGCCCTGCAATGATCTATTATATTATCTGTTATATAATCTATTATATTGTCCACTGTATTAGGTATTATATTATCTAATAACACCACCGAGTGACAATGAATTTCAGTATTAAAAATGATCAGTACATTTTGCGTTATCTGACCGTGTACAAAACGTCACTCGTAAGATGCACACGTGACATTGTGACGTTGGCGTACACTACGTGACAAAACCCCCTTTGCTTAGGGTTATGTAAGTTGGCATGTAACTAAAAGTTGGTGTCACAGTGCAGGTATGTGACAGAGAAAAAGACAGTATTTGCACGCTTTGTGGCTATCTAAGATGCAATTACGTGCGTATGTGTGAAACCAGCGACACAACGGGCCTGTGAATTTAAATTAGATTCTAGAACTTGTAGAATGGCTCCGCGTCCGAATATAATTCATACAACCCAACTCGTTATTTATCTCGATGTTTAAACTCGCAAATTTCAAAGCACAATCCCATGCATATTGATGAATACTATTAAACACAAACCTACGTCGACACAAGCATGACATTCGGTTTATCATATATTCCTTATGGAAATCCAGTTACGTTTCTTGTTAAGTTTGATCACAATTATGTGATAAAAAGCAATTATATATCAACGACTGTTTGCTTAAATGTTTGTTTTATTCTCTTGCGCAGTTTTTCAGCAATTACGGTTTTAAGCGACGTAGAAAATTCTTGAAATTTAGTGTTTGCGGGGTTTTATTAAGTATTTAAGTATTTATTAAGTATTTATTATTCAACACCACGGAATTCAAAATTAGCACAAATGAGTCTTCCGGCCATCCCTTCTTTAAAAAAAGTATTTAAGTAGCCTTTTCGAAAGCTGGTAACAAGCAGCAAAGTTCAATATTTTAATGTCAATAAAAGAAAATTGCGAAAAGTGATATTTTGTTTGCAGTTTCCTGACATTGAGAACAAAGCATGTTTGTTTTATAACGACAATGTTGATTGTTATAAGGTGAACAAAATCTAATATTCACACTGTTTACATAAATGCAAGGGATTCGAAGAGCAAGAAGCAGCTGCAAGATGTTATTTTATGAATTTATCCAACACGAAAAGACGTTCTGTTCTTTATACATCGTCTGAAAATAAAAACAAATCACCATTGTATTATTTTTTAATGCTTTTGTTGACAGATGTCGCGGCTTCATGCTGTCATTTTGTTCCGAAACAGACACAAGTTTGACTTAGGGCATAACGATCTGTTAAAGCATATAAGCCAACACTAATTTTAGCATCTAAATTAGGCAAAATAGTTGTTATAAAAGTACTCAATAGTTGTTTTAAAAGTACTCTTCCAGCTGGGTACTAGGGGTAATTTCATAAGGTGGTTGATACTCATGGTATCCAGCATAAAGGCCAGAGTGTACACTACGACACATTACCCAACGAGTTTTAAATAAGTACATTAACAAACATTTTAACACTCAAAATTATACACAGAATAAATTCACGTTCCCAACCACAACAGTTTTTTTAATATATACAAGAAATAATTGTTACCCTTACACGTAACTTATATTCTGCTCATTGATGTTGATAAAAAAAATGCAATTCGAACCTCCTTTTGCTGCATAATTCTTAAATTTAGCGATAATGATAATAAAAAAAGTAAGTTTACTTTCATGAATGTTTTTATTTTTTTTTGTTTCATGACTATTATACTATGACTTGGGACTTATTTTCTTCATAAATATAACCACTTTACCATGTCTTGGGACTTATTTTTCATAAGTATAACTATTATACTATGACTTGGGATTTACTTTTTTCATAAGTGTAGCCATTTTACTATGACTTGGCACTTATTTTCTTCATAAGCATAACCAGAGTTATATCTATATTTAACACCCTCCCCTCCACGATCCTCCGCAAGCTGAACTACTGTTTGACTCTACTGACATAGCAATGTTGACAGTAACGCAAATTATTAAAAAACGTAGTCAAAATAAAAAAGTGAATTAAATACTTTTATCAGGCTGTCATATCACAGGGTTGTTGTAATAGGTATCATTTTATGCTTGCGATGTATGTGAGTAACTTTTTCCCTGGCAAGTTGTAATTGTTTTGTTATTTTTTCTTTATATTATTGACCTACTTTCGAAGTGACTTTTGTTATTCCATGACATATAGAAACCCTGATGGCAAGACTGCTTTGGTGAGAAAGTGAACTTCCTGTCAGTGAGTTCACACCTTAAAATAGGACCGGCAATAAGCAACAGTGGCCCTGTTTCAAAATTTCCTTTTTATTGGGTTTTTGATAAGGATTAGCTTTCAGAACGGGGTCATTGAAAAGATTTTTTGAGGTTCTTCTATTTCGAGAAGTGATCCTATTTTACAATTTCTCTGTATTACCCTATAGTTTCTCTGTACTATCCTACAGTTTTTCTATATTACCAAACAGTTTCTCTGAACTACCCTAATAACAAATGGACGTTTCATAAGGAAGAATAAAAAAAACTTAATTATCAGCAAAAAGATGTATTTGTATTGTAATGTTGTGATTCTTTTCGCAAATAAATTTCTGTTTCTTTGGGCTTGGAGCTCTAAATTACATAATTGTATAAAGCTATCAAATATATCAGAGTCTAGACAAAATCTTGACGCTTTTTACATCAGCTAAAAGGACACTGGATACGTGAAGCAAATGGGCTTTTAAAATAACGCTGCCCTTAGGTGATAAACTCTATATCCGTAACAGTAAATGTGCAGGATTTCATATTGTTGTCATATATGCAGCTAAATAAAATAAGAAGATAAATTGACATAGCGAGTAACACCATTGAATGAACAAATGCAAAACCCTTATTCAAATCAAAATCTGCCCAGGTCGCTATTCAATGCAAGTTTAGCTCTATTACTTAACCCTCCATTACTTAACCGTACCCTGTCCCCCAAAACAAAGCAATTAATAGTGCGCACCTACCCATTACGATGTCGGACATCACAAGTTTAGCAAGGTGAGAATAACTGGCTGTGATGGATAGAAAACACCCAAATTTGCATTCCATTTCACAGTCGGAATTTGAGGCTAAATTGTGAAATAATAGTACATTTAAAATTGACAAATTGCATATATCTGCGACAATTCTACTTTTAAAAATAATATTAAACATTATAATCGCCAGTACACAGATACTGATTTTTTCATGTATTCCTGCCCTGCTACCAGATATTCCGCATTAATTTAACTTACCTCCTGCAGTACTCAATACATCAAAAACTGAATGTTTACAGAACACCTCACTGTTCGGTATGCAGTCAGCTATAAGGGTTATTTTCAGGTTCTGAACAATCAGACACTGCAATGTGCCTGAGTATTTTAGGCAGATTGTATATGCAATCTACCCGCTATTTTTAGCCATTTTACGATGCATCTGATTTTGACAGTTTAAATGCAACAGAAATGTATGAAATAAAAGTAACAATAGAGATGTATGGGATTTCAATTAACCGATACTAAAATCCTAGACGTTTTTCTGAGACGTTAATGAAATGTGAGAAGCAGGTGGTCCAAATTTTATTATGATTTCGTTTACAGATTTGTTTGGCTTATTAAAATCAACGATGCAAGTATTAAAATTAAAATCTATCACGACATAGTCTTTGGGTAAGAATACTGGAGATTGAAGGGTAAATAATTCATTGTATTCATAAAGTTAGGCCTTGGAGCTGAGGTAGCTGAAGAAGCACACACCCACACACACACACACACACACACATATATATATATATATATATATATATATATATATATATATATATATATATATATATATATATATATATATATATATCCATAAATATGTTTGACAAGTGTTGGACAAGTGGCATTTCTTAAAATATGCCACTTAATAAAAGCAATGAAATTGATTGATTCCTTGAGTTTTAACTATGACTTATTACCCACAAAGCTCATCATTAACCATTGACAATAAACCAAAACAAAGATTAAGCAACAATTCTATCACATTCATTGTTCAATAAATACTCTCTCGTTGCTTTATTGCCAACTTAAAACACCTTGAAAGAACTAAATAAAACAAGATCTTTTTGACTTTCTGAATTGCTCTACAGTCACTAGAATGTCCTCGTAGAAAGAGAACCGATTTTTGTCATCAGTATGTTTTTATTTCAGCTTATTTATTTACCTGGTCAAATTTCAAAACTGTATAACTGGTATCATGACTGTTGTATTTGAAGGCTGTACGTCAGTTTGCAACTATTAGAATTTCTGACTTAGGATGTGTTTGAATCTGAAGTTCATTCAATTAAAACATAAACAACTGATAACAAAAAAGATTATGACATCTTCCTTTGCACACATGCGCTGCTTGTAACTGTAATAATCCCTTATGTGATTTTTAAAGATTAGTTTACATGTTATGCTGTATAAATCATAACCTATTCGTGAATATGTTTCTAGTAAAGTAGACTTTTACGTATTTTTAATTTTTTTTTATTAAACGTCTATCCTGCCATGCAGTCCAAACGTCAGATATTTAGTTTAGATTCCAAAGTGCCAATTCACCAGTAGTATTACGAATACATGACCCATTATAACTTAAACCATGAAATTGGTTTAAGTTATAATGTTGTGATCGTTATGATGTTACCAGGCAATTGCTCAAGATTAACCATACACTGAGCATTCTACTATGTACATATAAAAAGACTGAATTTTATTCCATTTTTCTCTTTCATTTGCAAACCAGGTTAATTGCCATGACGCCATTAGCGGGTTGAATTTCCTTAAAAACATAAATATAATTGGCTTTAAGCTGAAAGTGCTGGGAAACATAATAGAAATTAAGTCATACTTCTAAGATATACTTCTAAGTTATATCTCTGAGTTATACTACTAACATTTTCTTTCAACAACACTGTCATTTTCCCCTTATCCTGAAAAAATATAGGCAATAGTTTTAGACACCCAATCAGTTTCAATTTAATACAATGAAGCTGATTACGCCAACACTATTTAAGTCCTTTGCTGCTCTATTTCCGACTTATTTGCATAATTGCACAAGACACCATATGTCATGTGATTTGGAAGACTGAGGAAATCAATCTTTAGGAAGAAGACATTAGACCGCTTTTTATGTTTTAATCAGGAACAAAATACCTTCATTTGGTGTTGTATTTAGTGCCGTATGGCACATAAATTTTTCACATTGACGGTCTTTGTTACCATATCGTGATTTTATTTCACACGCAACGACACTTCCATATTCTAAAGCAGACACCTTAGACAAATGTTCCTTGACCACGTCATCACGCACTAGTCAAATGAGCTCTTATTTCTTCCCCGATTGCCAATGGTATACTTAGTCTAGCTCTTGATCTTTTCATATTCTACTTTTTCTATTTAGCTTTGGTCATATGCTGCTTCGTTTACATTTGTTTTGGTCAGTCAGCTATTTTTGTCAGTAGAATGTGAGCCGCATTGCTTACCATTCACCTGGTTTTAGTAAATTTCGGATCCATTTAATTGTCATTCACTTAGCTGTAAGTAAGTTATCAGCCAAATTCAATCAATTAGTTTTGAGTAAGTTGTGAGCCATATTGATTGCACTCCCCTCATTTTAGATAAATGTTGAGACAATTTCCTTGCCATGTTGTTAACCTATAACCCATTTTGTTTGCCATTCACCTACTTTTAAGCATTCATCCAGTTGTTCTGTAGGCTTATCAGTCAACTCTGTCTCTGTGGTACAAATGATATTTAATCAGATTTAAAACATAAAATTAGGTTATATTTCTTACAGACCTTACTTGAAATCTCTCTTTTCACAAGACTGACAGATACAATTCTCAATACAAACAATTATCAATTGTAATTGATAAGAGCAATGTAATGAAAAGAGGATTCTTGACTACACTTAATGCCTTGCATTGTCTATGCCATATGGGCGTTATATGGATGTTAATGGACAAGAACGATCAAAATGTAAAGAAAAAAGCTAAACCAACTCTTAGCTTCCATTTACGTATCACTGAGGACATTGCCTGATGCAGCTGTGTGGCAATAGAAAATAATACCACAAAATATATAGATACAAATAATCTGGAATAAATTTGGAACTGAATGGCAGTTTAGGTACAAATTTTATGTGGCTAATAATAAACACTACCCCTTTCTTCTTTATTATTTATATATTTTATGCATAAGAGCTTTTTATGAATGACAGCTATAAATTAACGCCATCGACGTCAGTCACTTATGACTGACAGCTACAAATGAAAGGTATGGACGTCAATTATGCCCTCAGTAAAGGTTTTAATGAGGATTTCCAGTTATATAAATAGCACCCAAGATCAATGTAAAAGGGAGCTACCGGTAAATTGTTCGTTGTGAGAAAGTGTTTTTGCAATTCTCAATATATGAGTAATTTATTCATGGATAGTTTTAATCTGGGACATTACCTAGAAGCAGGATATCTCAAAACACAATGTACCGATTATGTTCTTATTCTTTGGGGGACACTTATTTTTTGTGAAATGCAGAACTAAAATTACTGATTTAAAGAGTCTCTTTACGTCCTTCGTAGAGAGTACTCTTTAAACAGACTTTGAAACTGATGGTTTTACAGTCAATTTTTTTTGACTGAGTCTTTATTTCAAAATCACGATGTTGCCTATATCATTACAGTTGCTTATTATCGTTTCTTGCTTGAAATATTCTACAAAAATATCTAGAAATAAAATTACATTTTCAATATAATTCGTACTTTATTAATATGTATATCGAAATAGTTGTTCTTGTTGGCTAGTATAGAGATCTATTGCTCCTTTATAGTCCCTGCTGCGAGGCAACAGAAAACCATTAACAGACGCCGACTCATCGCCAAGCCCTCTTTTTGTGATTATTTCTCAAACCAAGTCATCTGTTCTCAGAAGAAGGAGCAGTTAAACAGCATCGCTCTAAATCCGCATGCAAATAGATGAAAATTACCCTCGTTTTTGCAAACCTGCAAAACGCTACAAAACTTATGTAACAACAGAACTTTGAGAACTGCCATACTCTTGCTTTTGTAAATTACTTGTGCGAAATTATCTATCGCGCATATCTTTATACTTTCTTGAAATTATTGAGAAGGCTGACCGCTGTGAAGTTTCAAGAGAAGTTAACTATCAAATTTGTCGTCCAAATCAATATATCAAACATTTTCAAAATATTTGTTCCAGCATATCTTTAAATTACACACTACATGTAAACATTAGCATTGTATATTCAAAGCAGTAATGGATACAAACTAGTAACTTACAATTTATGCAAGTTAAGATATTGTTCATTGATTTTTCATTTTATTAATGTTGTTCAAAACTGATTATTTTTTATGGCTATTTTTGAAACCAAGCCATCTATTGCCAGAACTGAGACCAGTTAAACAGTATCGTACGAAATCCGCACGCCAATCAATCAATCAATCAATCAATCAATCAATTATTCAATCAATCAATCAATCAATTGACACTCATCTTCTTGTTTTTTTTTATTGCAAACCTGCAAAATGATACAAAGTTGATGTATAAAATGATATGTAAGTAGAAATGTATTACAAATACTTTATCTTTGAAAAAAAAACTCGTTTATAGTCACTCTTTTTTAAGACGTGGATAGGACGCAGAATACTAGTTCTGCTTTTTAAACGCTCTTGGAACATCCAAAATGATACTAGAGATAACGTTCTTAATCAACTGACAATAAAATAAAATGTGTGTCATGAACAAAATATTTAAAAAAATACTAACAGTGGATAGGAGTGTTTTGATGCCCACCGATACTCATTGCTCCACTTCCAAAAATAGAAACATTTGTATCCATGGAGACGTGAGAAAATTAAAATGGTTTGTCAGAAATTGTCCAATTAAGTATGATATAGCAGCCGTTATTGCGAGATATCCCATTACGCTAATAGGTGTATCAGGTGATTCTTGGCACTTTTTCACGCCAAAAGTTTTTTTAAACCTCATTTTTGCAGTTTTATTTTACTTTCCCAGATTAAAAGAACCGTATACAAAAAAAAAAAAAAAGGATTGCGTTATAAAATGCCATAAAAATTGTTGCTGCATCAGAACTGCTTGAAATGTAAACCTAAACGTAAATTTCAATCAAACTTATGTATAACAAGCATGTAGATAGTATATCATCTGCAGAAATAGGTAATTTTCTAAAAAAAATACCTTGAAAGAAATCAGCATCTCGGCCTGCTAGTGGTATTCATGAACTACGACATTTGTGATTTCCTTGTTCTTTGTTATAAAACTTTGCTGATCCATCCTTCAATCCTTGTATATTTCTTCATTCAGTCCATTAGAGTTTGTTTTTATAAAGACATGGCCGAAAGTTTTGAATTCCATAATAGGTTATTTAAACCACTACTTTAGCTTATGTAAGGCAATCAGAACGGACGTCGATCCACTGCAGACTATCCCTGGACGAATTCAAATCCGGGACATTAAAAAAAAACAGACTAAAGCTGTAATTAGTTCAGCAAATCGCCTTCCAAAGAAAGTCGATATCTATTTGCAGAAACATTTATTTTGTACACTTCGTGTGCGATAATTTGTTGGCTTAATATTTTGGGAAATAATTTGTCAGAAATTTAGTCGTGATTGTGCAGTAGGAACTGACACACAATTAGCCGATGCTTGTATGTACACGTCCTCACATCGCTGCATGGTGGTGGAGCAGAGCGGTTCGCCCCCACCTTGCACTGTGGTGGCAAGGCGTGGCTGCTCTCCCCCACTTTGCTGTATGGTGGTGAGGTGTGGCAAGCTCCCCCACTTTGCTGTGTGGTGGCGATGTGAATACACGCCCCGACCTTGCACTGTGGTGGCGAGGTATTGGTACTCTCCCCACTTAAGTTTATGGCAGAGACGTGAGTGTACGCCTCCACCTAGCACTGGTGGCGAGGTACAGCTCACCCCCCCCCCCACTTTGCTGTGTGCTGGAGAGACGAAGCTCCACGCCCCACCTTGCTGTTTGGTGGCGAGTGAATGTGCACTCTCCCCTACCATGGCGGTGCGTTATGCTGTGTTGGTAAACAAAGAGCGCGTGTTTGTGTTTTCGCCCTTACCTGGTGGGACGGTTTGCTCCCCCCCTCATGATTCTCCCCCCCCCCGCAGGGAGTGGCTGATATTGCCCCCCACCCATGTGAACGAAATGGGGGAAGCAATATCACGCCACCCTGGAATGAGAATCCGCGTAAGAAAAAGAAAGTTCTGTGAAAAAAGAATTGATTTCGGTTTTGGGTTTGGAGTCGTTGCGTTTTGATCTGTGTTAGTCTGGAAAACAGCGGAGTGTAAATAAAGTAGTATAGAAATTAGACACTGCTTTTGCATTATTATTCGTCTTCTTATTCGAGCAACTCGCACATAAAACTATCAAAATACGATCACAACAAATTACAGTGAATATGGCTGAAAGTTTTAGTGAAACATTTTATACATGCACGCATTTCGGTGACCATTTCTGACTATCAACAAGCTTAAGCAACATAAAACAACCCTCTCGTAAGGAAATATGATCGGTTTTTGTCATTTATTTACCCCTGTGTGTAAGACCTATATTAACTAGAACTTTATTTCGCTAGCGAAATGTTAAACACTTGACAAAAATTAAAATGCAAAAATACTTCCTTCAATGGGTTATTTCTTGAATAATATATTGCAAACAACACAGCTTGAATGCGTCTTGTAAGCCGAGTAGTGTTTCGTTTTGTTGGCTTAAGGTTTTATTGACTGAGCAGGCATACACCGTGTTATCTATTTACGCAGTGAGAGCTCGCACAAAGTTCAGAAACTGTGTTCTGTGATGTACTTTAAATGCACTGCATTTACTTGCAAAAATACACTCTTTTCACATGGTGTTTTAACAAAGAAAACGAAATCGAAGACGAAAATAAAGTGACATGCACACGTTCAGATCAAGCTGTGTCAGAGAAGAACAAGACACAAAAAATCGGAAAAAGTGTCAAGAAGAAAAAAAGGAGGAAGAACGGCTGCTCGCACAAATTCATATAACTCTTGCAAGCCAAAGGGTTGTCAAGTGTTAATAATTCAGTGATAAACACATTAGATTTTATTTAAAGTAAGGCAAAAATCACCGTGAAATCACCTGGAAACTTTAAGCAATTTCAGGCTGAAGACTAAAAGCTTATAGCAGTAGATCGTGAAGCAATAGAAAGATCGGACATACATGGGCAAGGCCATGCGGGCATGTGGGCAAGGAGCATGCGGACATGTGGGCAATTGACATACGGGCATATGGGTAAAGGGCATGCGGGCATGTGGGCATGTGTGCAAGGAGAATGTGCGCAAGGGGCATGCGGACATATGGGCAAGGGGCATACGGGCATATGGGCAAAGGGTATTCGAGCATGTGGGCAAAGGGGCGTATGTATGTGGGCAAGGAGCACGCGGGCATGTGAGCAAGGGACACGCAGACATGTATGTAAGGGGCATGTGGGCATATGGGCATGTAGGCAACAGGCATGTGTGCAAGGGGCATGTGGGCCTGTGGGCATGCAGGAATGTGGGCATTTGGGAATGTGTGCAAGGGGCATGCGGACATATGGCAAGGGGCATACGGGCTTATGGGCAAAGGGCATTCGGGCATGTGGGCAACAGGCATGTGTGCAAGGGAAATGTGGGCCTGTGGGCAAGGAGCATGTGGGCAAGGGGCATGTTGGCACGTGTGCAAAGGGAATATGTGCAATTACATGCGGGCATGTGGGCAAGGGGCATGTGGGAATGTGTGCAAGGGGAATGTGTGGAAGGAGCATTCGAGCATGTGGGCAAGGAGCATACGGGCATATGGACAAAGGGTATGTGGGCATGTGGGTAAGGGGACACGCGGACATGTGTGCAAGGGGCATGTTGGCATATGGGGATGTAGGCAACAGGCGAGTGGGTATGTGTGCTAGGGGCATGTGGACTTGTGGGCATGCGGGCTTGTGGGCAAGGGGCATCGTGAGCCGAGTGAGGAAGCAAACAATTCTCCATCCCAAACTTTTATTAAAACCAATAACTAATTTCTGGTCTTAAAAATCAGTGGGCTTCAACTTTCATTGCACCATGACACTTAGTGCCTTTTAATTTGCGTCACTTGTCTGTTGTGCTTTCTGACTGGGCTTGTTAATAAGGTTTAGCTACATTATGACGTAACAATGGTAACAGTGATGGTTTTTTTACATAAATGACACGGTGTTTTAGGCGAGGAAAAAATAAACCGGTTTCAGGTCACTAAAATCGCAAATAAAACAAGTTAGCAGTGAAACTGACGAATGTCCCCTGCCACGAACTATGGTCGAATCGAAAAATAATGCGACGTCGCACAGCTTCAGTATATATTTTCACTGTAGTAACAATCAAAAGCCAGGGTTGAATATCGGCTGAGATTTTGCGTGCACAATGTTGCATTGTAGGCAACAGACATACAGAAAAATTGCCTATTTTCAACAAGGCGCCATTTCGTCATTTTTTTTGGTCGAATCCAAAAATAATGCAACGAAACACAACTTCAATATATATGTTTTTACTGTAGCAACAATCAAAAGCCAGTGTTGAATAGCGGCTGAGATATCGCGTGCACAAAGTTGTGCTTCAAAGTGTCGCCAGACAGACAGACAGACGGACAGACGGACGGACCCGAATACTATAGACCCCCGCTCCGAGATACGCGGCGGCGGGGGACTCAAAAGAGTAACCACCGCACTTAATAGCAATATAACAGCATAGAATTAATAATAGAGCCAAAAGTATAATGCTTGAAATTATCAATGTTACATATGGCATTAATGTTGTAATTGCATTGACTTTATAATTGATTTTACACACGAGAAGAAACCGAGAATATTATGGAAAAAAAATGATGTGAAGGAGAACTCGCATGGTTTTGTTCTCATAAACCGGAGACTTGACTCGTCAGCTTAAATTAATAAAGTGCACCAAAAGTACGTTGTCCGTCATGTTGCTATAGCAACACTTCCGGTTATTGTTTCTCTCATGTCTTCGCTGGTTTTCTTCCCGAACGACGTTGAAGAGAAATGGGCGTGGTCATGACTGGAATCAAATGAGGCAGATAGGCCTTTAATCGTATTTACCTTAAGCCTTGTATTACCAACGACCTTCGCAAGTGCATTAAGCATTAATACATAGTGATACCACTTAAGTGAGGTCTCTGGCCTATAATGCATCATCACAAAAACACCTATTCTTTTGGGGCTTCTTGTGCACCCAAGCCCCGGTGCTTCCGGAAAAAGCCACTCTATAAAAACATAAGGGGAAATATAATTATGTCAGATTTACCACATATCTGTTGGTTTAAAAACTGTCCGAAGCAGTGACAGCACACAGAGAAGCCCCCCCCCCCCCCCCCCCGCCAGCTTCTCCCTTTCCCACCCCCGTCTCCCCCACGTTGGCGTTCGGGTGAGCGCAATGAGAGAAACGCAACTTTTCATTATCACTTCTTTATACGAGAGTGCTATGTCACTGGGATGCCTATTATAGGGCAATCTAATTAATTTAAATTTATTATTATTATTTTTTACTTTTGTTATTCTTATTGTTGTCGTCATCATCATCATCATCATCATCATCATCATCATCATCATCATCATCATCATCATCATCATCATCATCATCATCATCATCATCATCATCATCATCATCATCATCATCATCATCATCATCATCATCAACAACAACAACAACAACAACAACAACAACAACAACAACAACAATATAACCACCATCATCATTATTATTCTTATTATTATAATCATTACTATCGTTGTTATTAATAGTAGTAGAAGTGGATAGTAGTGGTAGCAGTAGTGGCAGTAGTACTAATTCTTGCGGACACCATGCAATGCATTGTGGGTAACTGAGAGCATAATGAGCGATATTTGGAGTTAATCGCACTGTTTTATACCAAGACAAATTCTTCGATATTTAAGTTAAGTAATACAATTTTTCTAAACGGTGAAAACTATTTAAAGAACTGACTTCCTGGCATATGACAAGTAGGCCAAAATGTATGCAATCGGCCCAGAACAAGAAAAAAATACCGTGTTATAATTGGTATAAAAAATGTGCGTTTTGTCCCGACGCAAGCACTGGCACTTTTTGATCACGTGATGAAAATGTTAATTCTCCTTGGTGGATGTAAGGTTGTGACGTGAACTCGCCCCCAAGAATAACAGTAGGAGGAGGAAGCAGAAGAAAAAGAAGAAGAAAGAGGAGCAGGAGGAGCAAGAGCAGGAGGAGGCGGAATAAGAGGAGCAGGAGGAGCAGGAGGAGCAAGAGGAAGAGGAGGAGGAATAAGGAGTGCAGGAGGAGCATAAGAAGAAAAATTGCTTTCCTAATGTTATTTTATTGAAATGGATTACTTTGCTTTTTGGTACGCAGGTGATATCTGATCGCCCTTGCATCTCTTGTGGGGTTACTGAACTTTAGAAACACACTGTAATTTTGAAGACGGATAAAAGCAGAGCCATTAAGGTTCTTTTTTTTTTTTTTTGTATGTTTTTGTAGCAAATTAATGGCTGGGCTGTTTTTCGTGGCGATTGCGTGAGTGAAGACACGCCGCTTCTTTTTGAAGTAGCCGCATGCCTATTGTAACGTCAGATAAACAGCATGTTGCCTGGAAAGCTTTCATTTGCGCTAAAATAATATTGTTGTTCTGGAGCAAGCGATTTAAAATAATTTTGGAAATAATGAATATGGTAGTGCTCTGTTGGTGTTTGTTTCTCCTGCTGATTTAGTTGCTTTTGTTTTTGTTTTTTTAAACTCACTTCGGTTTCTTGTTATTGCTCTGGCAAATTGCTTTGTGTCTGTGGGTGGGGGGGGGGGGGGGGGGGGGTGGACAGGGGGGATGTGTTCGAATAAAAACTACGTCTCCTACTTGACGGTATGCCATTTAGCTGTTCGATATTTTGACCACCATCAATCGCTTTTTGTAAGAAGTACGAATTTAAGTGTCTGACACTGACCATAAACATGTGATTTTTGTGCCCCCCCCTCCCGCCCCCTCTCCCCCACCCACCCTTGTCAATCATACAAAAGTTACAATAATATGGTGTGAAGTAAAAATAGCCCAAGGGTTGACCGGAAATCTATAAAAAATCTGTCGATAGCGGCTTCGCTTACTCGTGATTTCTCAAAGAGGAAAGAAACGTTGGTCTAAATGAAGGAAGCACCACACAGGTATGTAGCCTTTTTGGTGGTTTTTAAAGTTTTTTTTATGCCCAAAATGGCGTCTTCTTCCATCCCTCAACCCCTGCCCCCCCCCTCCCAAATCCCCCACACCGGGGGTAGGAGTGGGGTAGGGATTTCACTATTGTGAATGACCAAATCTCAGTGGTTGTTATTTTGCATGACATAAAACTATGAACTTACACTCGTTCTCGCTTTGGCATGTAAACCCGCTTCCAGAGTAGACTGGACTTTGAATTGATCGTATCAGCTGATGGTGTAGCCTGAAAACCTGTTTCTTTTTCCTTTTTTATCATTTTTGTTGTTCTTTTTTGTTCTTTTTTTTACATGTTTTCTCTTGCCTTTTTGTTGAACTGTAATATATTAAAGGTAACCCCGTAAACATTACGACGTTAGTAAACGATGGGTAAACGTCGTGCGTGACGTCGGATCAATGTAAGAATTGGTTTGATTATTGACGTCTATTTGACGTCTACCTGCGTCGCCGGACAGGCGTCAATTAACCGACGTCTAATCTACGTAGCAGAAAGTCTGGAAAGGGAAATCAAAATAATGTCCATTGCCTAACGTTTTATAGACGTCATGAGAGCGACGTTGTATAGACGTCGGCCAAGTGTTAGTCTAAAATCGCCATCTAGACAGTGACATACACTAAGTAGCGTAATTACCCGTAATGGTACTCCTACTCTTGGGTCATCCGATAGCGTAGGATATGTAGGCAGTTAAGTTTCATTCATTCGATTATTTCTTCATAAAGTAGGCAGGAAAACACTCCTGACATTCCCATATTTTATGTCTGTACTTTGGCCTATTTCCGGTGAGCGGTAAGCTGCTGGAGTCTTTCTTTGCATGTGATCCCGGCATCTATTATTCGACGCCTGTCCAACGCCGATTTTCCAACGTTTATTCAACGTTGCACCAAAGGCGTTGACTGGACGTCGGCAAAACTGTGGATTTGGTTGCGACCAAAAATCAACGTCGAAACAACTTGCTTTTTCAACATCTATTCAACGTTGTGTCAAAGACGTAATTTAGATGTTGATCTGATGTAGCGACCAATCACAATCAAGTTACAGATTAAGCGTTGCAGCTTGATCGTGTGGACATCGCAACCTCATGCGGTGATTAAATCAACGTCGGGATTATATCGGAAAACGTCGTGAT
Organism: Protula sp. h YS-2021; assembly: GCA_949752745.1. NCBI lineage: Eukaryota > Metazoa > Annelida > Polychaeta > Sabellida > Serpulidae > Protula > Protula sp. h YS-2021. The sequence goes on from OX457030.1 coordinate 67,159,782, forward strand.
ATATACTGGGGTATTATTATAAGTCTTTCTTTCTTACCCTTTATTTTTTTGGCTTTTAAAAGCCTTGATCTCCCGCTACCCATAACCCAAGCGATACCAGATTAAATGCTGGATGCAATGAGTATCATCATGACAGTAAATTAATGGTGGTTTGAGGCCGACATCGAGTTACACTTTTGAAAAAGCAACAAAGGAAGCAACAAAAAAAAAATACAACCTAAGCGGGGTTTTCCTGTGTTTATTTTGCTGTCAGGCTATAATTAGTACAGTGAAACCTGAGGATATGATATCCGCACAAATGGGGCCAGAATCAGGCTACTGTGATTTAATTGGTACAGTAGAACCTGGCGATCCGCACAAATGGGGACCACAATAAAAAGACTGCATGTATAATAAAGGAATTTCACAAATAAGGCGCTTCACAGAATCGTCTACGGGACTGACGGTAAATAACAGGACTCCAGTTATGGGAGATAAAAAAAAAATACATAGGAGTCAAAGAAAGAAATAGGTACTAAAATCAATATGGAGTAGGGATGAAGCTCATTTTAGGTTGGAAGACCACTTTAATAGTATCATACATAATAACGGTATGGCACTTTATAGATCTGTCATGACGAAAAAACAGACTTTTCATACATTTTTCTTATTTGTATCTTTATGTTTTATTCATACTGGGATCCTGCAAATTCTTCATCTGAGCACTCGAAACAGTGAACTGGCTTATTTGACCATTTTGGAAAAGAGACCAATGTTTGGCTACGGGTGGTCCCATTTCCGAGGTTCCACTGTATTATCTTTTTTATTTAATTATGTTTTATTACATGAATTATTATTTTTTTGGTATTATTATTTATCGAAAAATATTCGTTTCATTTATAATGGGGGTATTTTTAATTGACGGCCTTTGTTGCTATTTGCCAGGAGCAGTATGATTGCCTGGTATTGTGCGGTGTGTACAGCAGTGTCGCTATTAGCCCCATCATCGTACGCAGTTTCCATCACAGAGCTCCCCTGTCGTGTGCTCAGGGGGGATTCCCCCGTACCGCTCGCAGAGAGGAGTTGTCTGTACGGAGAGTGTGGCTATGCCAACGTGACGTTACGAAATAACCCGTACGGACGACCCGGTCAGGCGGTCTATACGCTACAGTATTGTCCCGGCGCCACGGATTACGAAAAGTGTGCAGATGAACTCGTAAGTATCTATTGACTCTAAATAATAACTGGAAACAAAATTTCCATTGTCTTAACAGGCGAAGAGACTCGACTCTACAGGCCCCAAGCTTTTACATTTCTTTTTGCTGCTTCAAACTAACTTTATGTTAAATGCTTTTGGCAGATTATTTGCCACTAACGAACTGCCATTATTCGAATCACTGCAAGTGCACCATCTGTAATCAAATAAATGTATGTACTAAATATTAAATTCACGGCATTCTAACAAGCACCGAATCCACGCCCCCCTCCCCACCCTCTCTCCATCCCCCTTGTTTATGCACAAATTCTATCACATTGAATTGCAATAATTTCAGGGCAAAGCACTAGAGGACTCAGCACCGAAATGTGATCCAGAGGAGCCTGACAAGGACTGCAGATTTGGGCAAACGTGTATCGAGTACAGCTTCTGGCTGCAGAAGTGGTCGCACTTAGCCCCGCCCATTCCCATGGACATCAGTTCCGAGTATTACTGTACTGATATGCTGGGCGTGTATGCGTACGGAGGCACATATATGCCACGGGGCTCTGCTCCTTATTCCTGGAAACGCAAAAAGAGAGCGGTCAACATCCTGTCACCAGAACAGAGAGCATTAAATATTCCACCAAATCAACAGGGAGCACTTAATATACCACCAAATCAACAGGGAGCACTTAATATTCCACCAAATCAACAGGGGGCATTAAATATTCTACCTGATCAACCGGGTGCATCAAATATTCCACCAAATCAACCGGGAGCATTAGATATTCCACCAAATCAACAGGGAGCATTAGATATTCCACCAAATCAGCACTGGACAGCTGATATTCTACCATATGGATATATGGATCAAACGTTTGATAATGTACAAGGAATCCCTCCTGCAGATCCTTCTGGATTGAATGGATATGGAAATTCTGCTTTCCCGCCACAAAATCAAAATGACCAAGTTCTTCACGACAGTCAGGGAGCATCTAATATTCCACCAGCAGATAACGCCAATGCGGATCCCAGTAGTAACTTCTTGTTACCGCCGTATATTCCTTTTGATTTCGGACTTTGTGGGGAGAGCCATTATCAATGGCCACCATGGTATACATTTTAAACAGAAATAACTCCGCTTATTCATAGTATCTTATGATTTTAAAATCTATAAAAGAACTCTTTTTTTTTTTTTTTTTGAAAACAGCCGTTACAGCGAATTGGACAATTAAACAAAATCCTGTAAAACTCAACCAGTTTCAACTTAAATTAAAAACCATCTAAGAGTGAGATAAATTTTTAATTTATTAATGACAGAAACAACTGGAAGATAACATACGGGGTCGTTGTGTCAGATCCTTGCTTCAGTCATATATTGCGTACTCTAGGATCTGGAATGAAGGTAGATTAAGCTAACGTTTTATTTCGTAAAACGTGCTTTTACGAGTAAAAGCGCAATTCGCGTTCTCCACTTTTAGATGGGTTTCCCTTCAGGATAAATCCTTTCACGCAAATAAATACAAACATTTTGTGCCTGCAGAATAGCCTATCCCGCCATCCACCCATCAACCAATCAAAATGAGGGAATCCTCTGGTATTTCGTCATGATTGACAATGGGCATTCCCTTTAAGCCCCACTCGGTGGTTGAAAAACGCACCCAGGCTTGTTGAGGGTGGATGGGAGGGAGAGTAGGCTAAAAGTGGAGAACGCGAATTGCGCTTTTACTCGTAAAAGCACGTTTTACGAAATAAAACGTTAGTTTTACTTCGCAAAAGCTTTGAATTCGCTTATCTCCACTTTTAGATGGGACTTAAGTCCGGAGCAGGGGAGCCTGCCATTCTGTACTGCTTCACAAAAAGGTTGCGAATTGTGCTAGATACGTAAAGACTCATCGGTAGATGTAAAGATGAACCGTAGTTGAAGACTGAATAAAAATGCTAACTACGTTCCACTTCTTTTAATGTTTTCCAAAGGTTTGGGATGGGGGGAAACACTCCCAGTCCCATAACAATCATCATGGGATATGACCCCATGGGAACAGAAAATAGAGATCTGACACATGTAAGTCAAGTACATCACATACACAAGAGTGGTTACTGCCATCCCCCTCCTACCACCCACTGGATGGGTCCCAACCACACACTCTCAACATCGAGGTTACCAGTAATAATTTCAAACCGTCGATACTTGACAATACGATCGTAAATCTCGGAGATTTACGTAAATAAACTTAATACTGCTAGGGAGTGCGCCTGCAGTATTTACAATTAACTAACATGCTGAACTGACGTTAGGTTAAAGCAAATGAAAAGGTCCAAATGACCGAAGCAAAGAACACAATATAAATTGAAGGTTTTTCCCGCAAAACCTACAAAATACGACTAGATATTCTTTTAGATTCTAATACTGATAGAATTTAAACTTAAAAAGTGAAAAACATTCACTGTTATATGGATTCCCGTGTCTTGGGCCAATTACGGGCCCGTGGGAACAATGGGCATGGTCATCATGGACCGATCCCCTAGTTACCGGAGGTGACATGGGACTACGGGAACCGTAAGTACCGTGTACCCCCCCCCCCCCCCTCTTTTCTGACCTTAGGGTCCGAAAAGAGGATGATGGCAGGTAGCTGGGTGTTAGGACCACGATGACCCTGCCCGCACAAGATAAAATTACCTTTACCCTGGAAACAATCTAGAGCTTAAAAACTAACGTCCATGCAAGTGAAAATATCAGTTCCGTGGTGAATTAAAAACACTTGCTTAACTGTACTCGAGGTACGATAACAAAGTCTGAGAGCATCACTGTTTCTTGCCCTTGAACCCATTGTTGTGTCCCTTGGGGAATCCCCCTTTCTGTTTGCCCTTGCCTTTCAGCTTTGGAGCGGGTTGCCTGAAACCAGAGAAGAAGGATTCGTAATGATGGTTTCCGCAGCAATGAAGGGGCCTAAAGAGTAAAGACCCGACAACTCGTTTTGCGAAAAGTCTTTCAGGTAATACTTAACGAATGAGTTGGGAGAGGACCAACAACCTGTTCTAAGTATATCTACCAAAGACACATTACGAAGAGCTCTGAGGGAATTTGCTATCTGGCGGACATGATGGGCTTTAACTTTACATTCGTCTTGTAGGCCCGTATCGGACTGTGCCCGTTCATAAGCTGCCAAAATGACCTTTTTAATGTAGTTTGAAATGGTCTGTTTAGAAAGGTCTTTGTTAAATTTCGGCATGAAAGAGATAATGAGGGCTTTTTGATTTTCTGAGCGATAGGTTTCTGAAATCGAAAGGTATTGACGTAGTGCTTTGACCGGGCACAAAGAAACGCGATCCTCAGACAGTTGTTCCCCCTGAAGGGACGGGAGCGCAATATGTTCAAAGGTGCCCCGTCCTTGGGAGATGATATGTGTCTTACCCATGAAACCGACTCTGGGAGTAAGAAACACTCTATTCCACTCCCCATTTTCCTTTATTATCTCCCTGTCCAACGCATGGATTTCACCTCTTCTCTTACCGGACGCTAAGGCTAACAGGAAAGTGAATCTTACCGTGGCATCTTTTGCGGAAATGTTTTGTTCCGAGAAATTCTCTGGGCACTGTAAATAACGTAATACCAGAGACAAATCCCATTGGGCCACATTGGACTGTAGGGGAGGGGAATTCACCTTGAAATGTCTAATTAACTGTGACAGGGCCGTATCCTCGCCCGGGTCATAGCCAGTAGATGCCTTAAGTCTAGAACCGATAGCGGCTCGATAACCTTCTATCGAACCCACCTTCAGTTGACCTTGTGTGAAAAGATGGTCCAAAAAATCTGCTACCACTGCTGGTGTCGCCTGGAAGGGATCTAGCTTAGAGGCAGCGCACCAAGAGGAAAACTTGTTCCACTGTGACCTATAAACTTTCGCTGTGGATTGCTTATGATTGTTTACCATCTTTTCCACTACCTGCTTGGAAAAACCTTTTTTCTCTAGGAAGGATTGGTTAGGCACCACAGGTGTAGGTTCATTAGTTGTGGGGATGGGTGGAAGTGCCGCCAATGGGGTTGGGATAATAGTTCCCTGTGACAAGGTATCGGGACGGACTTGATCACCTTGCACCGTAGAAGAAGAGTGAACCACGGAGCCTCTGGGGACAACGGGGCTATTAGTAACAGAGCTGGAGGTCTGAGTTCTATTATCCTTTGCAAGACTTGTAGCAGAATGGCCTGGGGAGGGAAGGCATAGAGTACTTCCTGCAGAGGCCATGGGCACTTTAATGCATCTACTGCCCAGGCTGCTTGATCCGGGCATGGGGATACGAACCTGGGTAGCTGGGTTGTCAACGCATTGGCGAATAGATCTAATGTCGGGGGACCCCATGGGGATTCCCGTGTCACCCAACGGAAGGATGACTGGGCTAGGCACCACTCTGTGTGGATGACTTGACCCGCCCTGGACGCCAGATCGGCCAGTACGTTCAGCTTCCCTGATAGATGACGTGCTACAATGGATATTTTGTGTTCCCGTGCCAGAAGAAGGATGTGAGAAGTCAGGGTCGATAGTTGAGAGGATTTGGTTCCACCTTGTTTGTTCAGATACGCCACTGCTGTAGAGTTGTCTAGAAGAACTCTGACACTCTTTCCCTTGAGATGGTTCGATAGCTTGTTCAGAGCTATCCATACCACTCGGAGTTCCAGCCAGTTGATATGGTATCTGCAAAACGTTGCTGGCCATTTTCCTCGCCACATTTGACCCTGACAGTGAATTCCCCACCCTTCCCTGGAAGCGTCCGTTTGGAGCTCTATATCCATGGGAGGGGTCTGAAAGGGGACTCCTTCGTTCATGGTAACCGGGTCGCACCACCATTGGAGAAGGGAGAGTGCGGAAGAGGACACTGTCATAGTGGCTTTGGGGGACCGTCCCTTCGTTAGGGCTTGTCTTACCTGTGCCTGGAATCGTCTGTAATGTAAGCGGCCTAACGGAACCGTCTTCTCGGTCGCTACTAATAGACCTAGCAGTGACTCCATAGCCTGTACCCTTACCTTTCGGTTGGCAGAAATATTCCGGATAGACCGAGAAATTCTCTGCTGCCTGTCTGTTGTGGGGAATGCTCGGGCTGCTGATAAGTCCCATCGTTCCCCCAAGAAGATGACGTCTTGTTTTGGGGTCAATTCTGATTTGACCAGATTTACCATAAGACCTACCTGTATCGCCTTTTTGACCAGGTGGGTTGTCTGGTGATGGGCTATGTCCCGTTGAGTATGTGCCAGGAACCAATCGTCTAAGTATTGGAACACTAGCATTCCTTGGAGACGTGCCCATGCTTTTAGGACCCGCATGATCTTTGAAAATACGTACGGGGCCGAGGAGAGGCCGAAAGGGAGTGCCAGAAACCAGAAACGCTTTCGATTTACTTGGAAACATAGGTACTTCCTGGCCGAGTGGTGTAGGGGAACATGTAGGTAGGCGTCGGATAGATCTATCGATGTGCCCCACATCCCTTCCCGTAACATTGCTTTTATAACCTGTGCCGTGTCCATCTGGAAGGAGGTTATTTGCAGGGACTGGTTGAGGGAAGATAGATCTATCACCAGTCGCCATCCCCCTGACTTCTTGGGTACCAGAAAAACTCGACTGAAGAAGCCTACCTGGTTTTCTGGCATTTCCTCTATAGCCTGTTTTGCTTGTAAGTCTTTTAGCATTTCTTTTAGGGCTAAGTCTTTTTCTGATCCCTGCTGATAAGCGGCGGCCAGGTTGCCTGGAGCTTGGAGTGTTAGGGGAATAGTTGGTTTGAGTCCCCTCGGGCCCTTCTTGAAGGGGAGGGGATAGCCGTTCTTGAGCCACCGGACTATTCTCCGGGAAGCCCCTAACTCTGCCCAAGCATGCCAGAACTTGCCTAGCCTTCCGCCTACGGGCAAGGATGTGTTGCAAGACAGTAGTTCTTTTAGATCGTTTAAGCCAGAAAAAGTATCGCCAAGAGACGAGTCCCTCGTCTCTGAGCGGTACTTTGGTTGGCTGCTACCTGTGCTGCTGGGTATGCTGACCCTCTGGCTTGTTGTCTCCCGAATGCTTGGGCCTCTTCGGCGGAGGGGACTGCACCTGGGAGTTGGGTCGGGGGTGATCCGTAGAGGACTGTCGTTGCTTCTTGCGCTTTGCTGGTTGGCGGAACGAGGCACGCGACATCCTTGACATCAAGGCGAAGTCTTGCGACAACGAACGGCTCTCTTGGTTTACTCTCTCCACCTCTGCTGGGGGGAACAGTTCTTTCTCGCCCAGGATGGGAGTATGTCTTAAGTCACGAAGTCCTTTGACGCTTGACCAGCAATGCTGGAGGAAGGCGTCCCGTCTTAAATATACCATTGACGTCATTAGGAAGGTAGAGATTTTAACGACATCACGGGTGGCCAGAGATAGGCATTCCAAAAGTTTAGAAGACACTGGGTCATTGAGCCGCAGATCATCCCATCTCGCCCGTAGTGCTTTCAGAGTGTGGTCCTGAAAGGACATAATGTTTAAAACTTGACGGACCGACGACTCAATGTTCCTGGCGTCTTTTTCTACTAACGGAATGTCTGAATCCGCACGAACTGATGGCATCCACACTGTTCTCTTGGATGGTTGATCCAGTGACTCCATCGGTATCTGATCGTCCGAGGTACGATATGGGCCGGGACGCACAGAGCAGTGCTTTGAGGCATGAAATCGCGATAATGTGCGGCCCTCACTGGCATCCATCTTTTTGAACTCGTTTGACCGTACTACCACTGCGTTCGCGATGCCCTCACTCGTGGATAAGGCAATAAATGAATCGTGGTGGGGCAGAGACGTCTGGGATGTCATCCTAATGGGGGGGGGGGGGTCATCCCTTTCCAGACATGGGGTGCCACAGGTAACGTTAGCGAGGCGGGCTATTTCCTGTATGGCATCTCTAAACGGGACATCTTCCGGAGCTAGGGACGATGACGTCACAGAGGGAGCTCCCTCTTCCGCTGGCGATGAGAGATCGGGAGGAGACGGGGTCCTGATCGGGCGACGGCCTGCTGCCGCTGGGTCGTGCCATAGACGTTGACCACGACCTGGGGAACGTATAGAGTCCATTTCCCGTAGGGGTAAGTGGAATTGAGTCGGTGCTGAGAGCTCTTGGGGCACTTCTCCGGTCTCTTCCTCTTCGGACTCTTCCCCTTCCTGCTCCTCTTCACCCTGTCGCAGAGCGTTCATGGGATGTTGGGTGAGTACTTCCCCCGAGGGTGTATAGATCTCCCTCTCTCTGTTAGAGGGAATAGATGTTATGGGGGAGGTGTGAGCTTGAAGTAGGTCGTCGTCCTCTTCTCCCACCAGATTGGAAGCCTGCCCCGACGGTGGAATACCCGAAGAGTCCTCCTCACTGGGGTCCTCCATCTCACGGTCCCTGACTGTACCCATGGCGGGGGTTTCGTGGGACGTGGACGTTAAGGGAATCAATTCCGGTGGAGGCCGAGAGACCGTGGCCGAAGGTGTACGCTTCCTGCTGGGGGTCCCCTTTGCCTCTTGCTCCTTAATTGAGCATTGCAAGTCCTGGATCTGGCGTTGAAGTTGAGTCTGTAAAGCCAGTATCGCCGACAAGCCCATTGAGTCACCCGTGGAGGGGGGTACAGTTGGTGGATCTAGCTGGGGGAACAAATCCTCTGGTGCTGGTATGCCCAGTTGACCCGGAGTAGACGTGAAGGCAGAGCCTGTGGCAGTATGCACAACCGTTACTTGTCCTTCCGCAGGGTAAAGTTTTTTGTCGGAACCTAACCCTTCCTTCCCCGAACCTTGTCGGTCCGCGGACCAGGCGTTACGTAAAGCCGCGCGTTCATCGCCACCTAATATGTCCAGTTCCGCCACTGTTTCCGAAAAGGCTCTGGACGTCTTTGACTTTTTACGCTTGCGCTTTGTGCCCGCTGTATCCGACTCTGCACCGGTATCCAAACGGATGGGCGTCGATACCTGTTGAAGGATTACTGAACTCGCCTTTTCCATTGGGCTGGAGGTATAGTCCGGTGAGAGAAACAGGGAGGGGGCTTTGCGTCTGCTCCTTCTACGATCGTTCTTTGCCCTGTTTCTGTAAATTGCTCGCCACTCTCTGTGGGTTAACTGTTCACACTCAGGGCAGGTATTCGTTTCAACACACAACGCCAGGCCCCGATCTCGCCTGCAGCGATCGCACACTGTATGGGGATTGAGTAAGGTAGGCGGGTGTGAACACGGCAACTCCTTGTGTGACCGTAGGGTGGCCTCTGTCATGTCTGAAAAGTAAGCAGAACGAAGAGACCATAAGAGACTGTATCAGAAAACACAAGGCAACAGATAGAATAACGTTTAGGCTATCGTTCCCAGTGATATGCAGTACTTCCTATTGAAATATATCATCTAAAATAATCAAAATGTTGATAGTTATGATGAATAAGGGCAAAAAAACCCGTATTTCTGGGACATGTGACGCTATGGGCCCATATTCCCATGGACCCCAAAGTCCCATGCTCCCATATGAGACCATGTTCCCATAAGAGCCCTGTGCCCCTATGGGATCATGACCCATAGTCCCAAGGTACCTTACGGACCCATGTTCCCGTGAGACCCATAGCTCCATGTGACCCATGGGGACATGGTCCCATGCAAAGGCATGGGACGTCCCGTAAGCCTGTAATCACCAGTCTGGGAATACATGGAAGTACGGTCCCTGCGGTCACAAGGGCCGTTGCTAAGGACCCTACATGGGGCCTACGGAGGAACTATGTCTGTTTTAGACCCCTAACGGACGTGTGGTCCCAGGGGTGCCACACGCTCAGAAAGACGTCTCAAAACAGCTTTTTTCGCCCGGACGAAATTCTATCTTGCAGAGCTTGCAGATACAAGAAAGAACGAGTCCTTTTTGGAGTGTAAGCAATGGCAAAAGCCGGCCATTTCTGCTATGGCACGGTAAGCCGTAAACGCTTAGAGTCTAAGCAGGCAATGAGGACTGCAAAGACTCGAAACAACTCCTGAGGGTGTGTGTTCGAACCAGTGGACGTAGTCACTCGATCCTACAGTCTTCTAGTGGAGAAAAAGAGGCGCACTTCTCGGGACTATCGACGTGTCGCCGCTGCGTGCAAACTCAAATTCTGCCGGACCGAAGTACAAGTGCTATATTTGCCTCGAAACTGAACCAAATTTATCCAACTTCCACAGAATGATAAAGAAGTCCATTATTAGTTAAATAAACTAAATAAAAGGCAAAACCGCACCTTTCCACTAGTTCCCCAACGAAAAACTTCGCGGAGCACACAGAATGGCGTGTGTTTTCAAACACACGCTTAAAGGGAATGCCCATTGTCAATCATGACGAAATACCAGAGGATTCCCTCATTTTGATTGGTTGATGGGTGGATGGCGGGATAGGCTATTCTGCAGGCACAAAAAGTTTGTATTTATTTGCGTGAAAGGATTTATCCTGAAGGGAAACCCATCTAAAAGTGGAGATAAGCGAATTCAAAGCTTTTGCGAAGTAAAAGACATGTTTTAGTTGCACTTAATAAAGTATGACACACAAACAGTTGAATTCCGCACATGGGACCCCTTTTCAAAGAGGACCACTGTTCAACAGTTACGTTTTCTATTTACATCTTCACTATGAAGCACCCTCACGAATAGGACCATCCCTGAAATAGGATCATGTCACGAATAGGACCATCCCTGAAATAGGATCATGTCACAAATAGGACCATCCCTGAAATAGGATCATGTCACAAATAGGGCCATCCCGAAAATAATACTACACCACTTCGGCCCATGTGGTTTCCGGGTTTCCTTTGTGTTATTTATTTATTTATTTATTATTTTTTTCCTTGAACACATGTTGCTCTGTAGCTGCAATTTAATTTATTTTAAATCCTTGTCTTAGTATTCACAAAAAATAACTGCAGTTGCTACTGAAACCTGCTACTCTAGCTAACCGAGGCATTATTTCATAACCGGTTTTATTCGCTTAAAAGACGATCTGACATGTTAATCTGTTAATCACCTGTCGAAAGCTATAACTGCTAATGGAAGGGTTAACCAATGCGGTAAATTCTGCAGTTAAGTTTTTTATGAATACTGCCCCTGTTACATGTTTATGTAAAAACGATTAAATAAATACAGTATAAAATAAGTGTCGTTTCTTCTTCTTCTTGTTCTTGTTCTTCTTCTTGTTCTTGTTCTTCTTCTTCTTCTTGTTCTTCTTCTTCTTCTTCTTCTTCTTGTTCTTCTTCTTCTTCTTCTTCTTCCTCCTGCTCCTCTTTTTTTGTACAAGCCTGCCCCGGACTTACTTCAAAGAGCAATAGGGAGCGGCTTATGAATTGACAGAATATCGGAATATCGGCTTCCGTCAATCGGGGACCGCTTTCAAGGCAGGAATATGAGACATATGCATGGAATAAAACCTATAAATGTTGAGTAAAATACGCGTCAGTACGCATGCTCGCAGGATTCCAGTGATGGGGGGGGGGGGTCGGGGTGGGGGGTAGGGGGAATATGAAGAAACAAATAAGGAAAATGCATTAGATATTGATTTTCTCTGCCATGGCGTATCTCTAAGGTGTCAGAACGTTATTGAAAAGTGAGAACATTTATTCATGACATCATTATAATCCAATTTTGCAGTAAATCTCGTGGACAAAACTGCGAAACGACTGAATGCTATATTCGAAACAGAAACAACGAAGATATGCTGTCAATACTCAACACTTGAACGATAAGGGTGTAGAAGTTAAAAACTAGAACGCATCTCGATACGACAGATCTTTTTCTCCAACGGGTCAAGTGAAATCACTCCATCCCTAAATATCATTTCGGAAACCCGGATCTACAACTAAAATCATGCCGCCCTTAAATGGCAAAGCCGACAACTCGCATAACAACCGAAGTTATTAATCTTAAATCCAAATTGACTGTTAACGCCACTTAATCTTTTGTACACAGACTGTTATCTGTGCGTCCACTTATAACGTGGCTCTTATCTATGCGTACTCCTCCATCTTAAAGCCCAGACTATCAGATAACTTAAATAAAAAGCGTGGGTGTATGTGATGTTAATTTTTAAGATACTGCAACTGATACACATATTTTAAATGATTAGATTAAGACATATTGGCGATATTTAAAGAACCATACCAAAAATCTGACAGGCGAAAGCAGAAATTATTGAAACATATTATGGACTAAATTAAATAAAAAAACTGAACTGGTTAAAAATACACTTTAAGATATAAACTGTGGGTTAACTAAACATTTGAAGCATTTCCTGGAGCTGTCCACTATTGAGAAGTTAGTGTTCCCCGGTTAGTTGCCTACATCTTTTTATTCCTTATATTTTTATGCATCTGTTTTTAATAGTATTTTACTTTATTTTTTCAAATTATATAAAATAACATGATTTTTTTTCTAATTTACTTCTTAATTTAAATTATTTTTTTTAATTTACTTTTTAGTTTAAATTGATCTTAATTTTCATTTAATTTACAACTGTTTGGTGTTGACAAATAAGCAGCAGTCTCGGTGTGTGACGTGAACAGTTGAGGGCCCGTCTCGCCTCTCATGGTCACAAGGTCACATCGTCAGCACAAAGCCACAGTCACAAAAAAAATGTGACCCAAAAAAAATATTTGTATAAAAATGCATAATATCAGGTGCTTAGAGCTTCCATCAAAATTTAAAAAAAAAACCGATTTAAATAAAATGTGGATTATTCTTGTAAGATAAAAAGAGGTTTTTCCTACGTTGTGTTATTCTCGCCTATATGGTTGCTAGAAAACGTACGCAAGACGTCAGGGTAAGCAGGAGGGGGGGATGGGGGGCCAAGGGGGGGGGGGGAGGAAGTGGAAGGGGAAGTCGGTGTTGAATCTCGACATTTCTCCAATTGAAAACCGGGACTTGCTTGATGTATTGTATGTGTTGCATGTGTGTGTGGGTGGGTGGAGGGGGGAAGGAACAGTACGGAGGAGGCCTGGAGGAAGAAGGGAGGGGGGAGTGGGGGATGGCAGGGCTTTAATAGAGTTTCGGAAGTAGAAATATGTCAAATATACGAAAAACTTGTGAACTGCGTGAATGCGGACCTACCGTGAAGTAGCCCCGCTATCCCCGATTAGACATAAATTTAGATAATTTAGTAATTTAGATGTTGTAAAAATGTAGAAAGCAGATAGTAACAAGTTCTATATTGTTGACATTGAACTCAGAATGTGTACATCACAAGTGTTTTCACTAACCAAAGTACAAAAAAAGTAACACACAGCAGGAGGGGACCATTTTATTTTTCATGCAGCAAAAATCAGGCACACAAAATACTTTTCGCTTGATTTTTTTTCTATTTCAATCTTAATTAAATTTAAAACAAAACTGAAATTAGTACTGAATGGATAAATAATGTATATGAATGCTGAGTGACTATTAAGTGATTGCGTTTTGGTTCCCTGAAGGACACAGCACCTAGAGATTTTTTTCCATCGAGAATTTTTTATTTTACTGTCGGAAAAAAAATGCAGCGCGGTGAGACGTACGACATAGAACACGTCCATGACGTCATTCTCGGTATTGTATCGAAAGATTCCAAAACAGAGGAGCAAAATAAAAAATCTGCTGTAGTGAAACAGTCTACAGGTAAAACTTGGCCGCGTGCTCCCTTCTCCTTCTCCTGCTTCTTCTCGATCCGCTCCTTTTCCTGCTCCTTCTCCCTCTCCTTCCCCCATTCTCATGCTCCTTCTCCTGCTCCTGCTCCTTCTCCTCTGCTTCTCCTTCTAATGCTCCTGCTGCTTCTCCTCTCCTTCTCCTTCTCTTTTTGCTGCTCTTTCTCCTTCTCGTTCTGCTTCTCCAACAGGCCCAATGTCATAAGAGACTTTGCAAAAAGAATAATATTCACTTTCGTGTCTTGGTTGAAAAAAATCAACGAACCTCTTTACTAAACAAATTTAAAAACGCAACGCGCCTTTTTTTACACAGTCGGATTTCAATCATTTTCTATATATGAATATGCTCCAAACCAAGGTATTAATTTCTGTCAAATTGTTGTGGCTGATACTCGATAACGGGAATTAAAAGGCCTCGGAGCGAAAGTACCCCCCCCCCCCCCCCACCCTCTGCCTCGTGGCACCCTAGTGCATGCTGAAATAAAAATTGCACTTACACGGTTAAAATCGAAAACCATAGTCGGCACGCTGTACGAAGTTTCAGCCTGATTTGGTAAGCTTATAAAAAATACCAAGACTGACTGCAATTAAGCACGAACTCGCGATCGGGATGCTCTATATTGGAAATCAGCTTCAGTGGTCGCTAGAGCTTTTGGAGTGCACAAATCCACAGTGACATGCCTTAGAACCCGTTTAGAGGAAACATGATCCATCGCAGACCGCCTTCTACCGGAGAGACCGCGAGTGGCTACGCACAGGAGCGATTAAAGAAACATTTGTCACATCTGCGAGACCGTTTTCTTCCTGCAACAGATACTGCCAGACAAACCCCTGGAACTCACCATAACCGTGCCTGCGTCCATACTGTGAGACACCGGCTTTACTCGCGATTTACTCGAGTAAAGTTTACTCACGATTTACGGTTTACGGGATTGCTTTTAACCCCCACCGTAGACGCGTACGACTCCAGTGGGTCAATGCACATCTCCACTGGACACATAGGCAATGGAACCAAGTCTTTTTTACCGTTGAATTACGTTTTCGCTTGAACTATGCCGACGGACGAGTGTGCGCTTGGCCCCGAACGAACGAGCGGTTTAGTGACCCCTGCATTCAAGAAAGAGACCAATGGGGGGCAGCCAGAGTGTGACAGTATGGACAGATATATCTTTCGCTCATCGCATTGAACTCCGTTTTGTCAACCGCATTCCTAACTCTGAACAGTACCTAGAAAAAATTTGGGGCCAATGGTCTAATTCTACAGCAGGACAACGCACGTTTTCATTCTGCGAGAGCTACGCAACAGTATCTTCATGCGCAAAACGTTCAGATCTTGCCTTAACCCGCATTTCGCCTGATCTTTCGCCAACCGAACACGGGCGTGATATGCATGGAAAAGCCGTGAGTGAGCGCAGCATTCCACCTGAGACATTGCCAGAGCGTGAACAGGCGCTTCTGGAGAAATGGAATCGCATTACACTTCAGAAAAACACAGAATTTGATGAGATCACGCGCGGCGCTAGATTAAATACAGTAAGGGACGCTCGTGGGGGACACACTCGATATTAAGAACGTATGTTTAATAAATCGTGACTTCGTCGCTTTTGACGCAAAGTCGATTTTGTTTTCAGAAACAGAAAGCTTAACATTTCAGCCACTAAAGTAATTATATTGAGGCTTAATTATTTCTCACATACTACATTTTGCAGGTTTCAAAGTTGCGTTTTTAGATTTGTTGAGTATATATCTCAGATAACTCAAGATTACTAAAAGAAAGGCGTGAATCGAAATAACAAGCACGCCAGCCATCTCCCTTCTCAACCATCTCCCTTATCAACCATCTCCCTTATCAACCATCTCCCTTATCAACCATCTCCCTTACCAACCATCTCCCTTGTCAACCATCTCCCTTACCAACCATCTCCCTTATCAACCATCTCCCTTACCAACCATCTCCCTTGTCAACCATCTCCCTTACCAACCATCTCCCTTATCAACCATCTCCCTTATCAGCCATCTCCCTTATCAACCATCTCCCTTGTCAACCATCTCCCTTATCAACCATATCCCTTACCAACCATCTCCCTTCTCAACCATCTCCCTTACCAACCATCTCCCTTATCAACCATCTCCCTTACCAACCATCTCCCTTGTCAACCATCTCCCTTACCAACCATCTCCCTTATCAACCATCTCCCTTACCAACCATCTCCCTTCTCAGCCATCTCCCTTCTCAACCATCTTCCTTATCAGCCATCTCCCTTATCAACCATCTCCCTTATCAACCATCTCCCTTGCCAACCATCTCCCTTATCAACCATCTCCCTTACCAACCATCTCCCTTGTCAACCATCTCCCTTACCAACCATCTCTCTTATCAACCATCTCCCTTACCAACCATCTCCCTTGTCAACCATCTCCCTTACCAACCATCTCCCTTATCAACCATCTCCCTTACCAACCATCTCCCTTCTCAACCATCTCCCTTCTCAACCACCTTCCTTATCAGCCATCTCCCTTATCAACCATCTCCCTCATCGACCATCTCCCTTCTCAACCACCTTCCTTCTCAACCATCTCCCTGATCAACCATCTCCCTTACCAACCATCTCCCTTCTCAATCATCTCCCTTCTCAACCACCTTCCTTATCAGCCATCTCCCTTATCAGCCATCTCCCTTATCAACCATCTCCCTTATCAACCATCTCCCTTATCAACCACCTTTCTTATCACCCATCTCCCTTATCAACCATCTCCCTTATCAACCATCTCCATTATCAACCATCTCCCTTATCACCCATCTCCCTTATCAACCATCTCCCTTATCAACCATCTCCCTTCTCAACCATCTCCCTTCTCAACCATCTCCCTTATCAACCATCTCCCTTATCAGCCATCTCCCTTATCAACCACCTTCCTTATCAGCCATCTCCCTTATCATCTCCCTTCTCAACCATCTTCCTTATCGACCATTTCCCTTATCAACCAACGTCCTTGTCCCGTAGCGATTCATTTTACCTGCAGTCTTTTCAACACAAAAAAGTTTAAATTGATTCTTTTTAACTTAGAAAAATAAGAATAGTGTATTTTATTTTTGACCAGAACCAGCTGTGCTTGAGCCAAACACTGGGCCTGCCCAAACACCCCCCTCCCACCGCCGGGCCATTCCCCAGCCTCCAGCGGCTGCTAAACCATCAGAGGAAGCTACCCAGACCACTCAGCCTGCGGCAGCACCTGACGTAGCACCTGCCGTAGCACCTGCAGCTCAAGCACCTGCTCACACACGTCGCGATCAAGCACCTGCTAAGGTACCCATCATGCAACCGCATCAGGTATGCTTTCTGCAGCATCTACTGCACATGCTAGACTTGTGCGCAATATATCTTAATGCAAGAAATGTTCATATGAAAGAACATTAATGCCCACAGATTAGTTGAGGGGCTGCGGCGGGGTAGTGGGGGGTGGAAGGGGTGGGCTGTATAATTCGGCACGCCCTGCATGGCTATTTTCTTGTAAGTGGAGATAATAACTAAAAGATTTCTTCGTAACGCTTTCCCATACAGGTTTAGTTCAGATTAAGCATTATTTCCCCAGCTTCAAGCCATATTTTTTTAAGAGAACAAAATAATTATTAAAAAAAAAACAAGTGAGCAAATGAATAAATAAATTGATTTTTTTGTTGGATTCACAAAATATCCACTTATAAGGAAATTAATATCATTATTATTACTTTTACTGAATTATTTCTGTAGTAGTACGAAAAATTCATAGAAATGTAACAAGGAATTTTTGTTTTGATGTTGTTTTGTCATTAAGCACTTAGATATTACACGTCCTTAACTGTTTTAAATATTTGAAAAAAATTTATTAAAAATGACTTTTTTGGTGTTGTGATATATCTAGCTTTATTGAACGAAAAATATAAAAATGAAAATAAACAAAATCACATGACAATATATATGACTTAAAAACAAGCTAATTTAAATGCAAAGGAAAATAAAGATGCTTGTTTCATTTATTTATTTTATTTTATTTTATTTATTTGTTTTGTTTTTGCCTGTCAGACACCTCAGAGCCAGCCGTGGGTGAACAGAGCTGAGGAAATCATCAGGTCCGAGATCGGTGGTCCCGAATTCACCAAGAGATTGGAGAGGCAGCATCTCTTATTTCAGGTACAGTGACGTAATCTGTTTTATGTGTAATAATGTACTTATTATGAGGTTCGAGATCGGTGGTCCCGAATTCACGAAGAGATTGGAGAGGCAGCATCTCTTATTTCAGGTACAGTGATATGGTTATCTGTTTTATATGTGATAATTTACTTATTAAGGTAGGTGTTATTAGATTGGTCTGTGTCTGAAGCAACATCTAACAGCTCACTCAGAACCTGAGGTGGTAGAAATTGAATGTGGATCAAAACAATTTATGGAGAAAGTGTGCTGTTGAGAAGCTTTTCAGTTTGTCCTTTTGCTGCGGAATCGTGCATATTTTGCCATCGTTTCAGAAATATATTTCCTTACAAAAAACATTAAAACTAAATAATAATAGTTTATACATATCTTACAGACACATTTTCAACACATAAACGTGTGATAAAAGCTCTACATGTCCCTCAGTACGCACGATAACCGCCAACTATATGTGCATTTCTATTCTTTCTTGGTTCTTATCCAACAAATGGCGTGTGTAGGACGTAAGTACTTGTTGCTGTCATTATACTGCCAACTTCATATGAGAGGCGTCTTCATTCTGTTTAATGTTGGGGTACTTGTCCTGTCCCACGCGCTCTGAAGTAGATAATTATGTATATAAGAGTTTGTTTTATTTATTTTATTTTCAGTACAGAATGTGTAGTCTAAAATATTTCAAGTAAAATAGGTGGAGTTTTGCATAGAGAAGTAAATAAACCTTGCATGACGCAAGAATTTTGAGGATGGGGTGAAGATGATTGCATTTATGTCCTTAGTCCTTGAATCTCTTATGCCACCAGATATTTAAAAAAAGACAGCCGCACCACCGCGAGCAATAATCACTTCTCCTCGGGGCACCCCCACACACAATCGCTCCGCCTCCACTACCCCGTCCTCACCCCCGGGGCTAGCCACAACCAAAAAATCGCTCAGCGCCGCTCCCTCCCTCCCTCCCTTCCCCTCCCTCCCTCTCACACAGGCAGCCGCATCTGTACCGATCCGCAATTGATCCTCCCTCATCTCCCGGGAAACCTCACTTCCCGACCAGCAATTCCTCCGCCACTCCCCGCCTGCCAGCCGCACGTCCGCTGTTCAGCATTGCCCCTCCCCCCTCCTTCCTCCCAGGCAATTGCCAATAAATATTGTAACAACATACCGTCAAAAACCATAAAAAAACTTTCTCATTTCAGTACTAACGTCGAGTACACAAGGGTCCCCTCAAATTGCAAGGATGTTTATGACATGAAGTGTGACATTCGAGGAGTAACAGTGACAATGGGTCTCGCTAATATCGCGGATCTAAACTGACACTTGGACTAAGCAAAAAATAAACAAATCCTGTTTGCTATTTGCAGCTTGTTATATGAATCGAAACTTAAAATTGGACAACACAAGGCATTCGCAGAACACAATGTAGGCCAAAGTACACGTCTCGGGATCACGAATTCGCAAACAGAAGCAATCCTGTTTGCTGCAGTACATTCTTGTTGACGTAATATGTGACACACATGTGCTATACACACGTGACACAAACACACACGTGTGACACATGTGGCAGACACATATGTGACACACCCATGTGACACAAACACACATGTGGCACATGTGACACACAACTTTGAAGCACACACGTGTGACACATGTGGCACACACATATGTGACACACCCATGTGACACAAACACACATGTGGCACATGTGACACACAACTTTGACACACACACGTGTGACACATGTGGCACACACATATGTGACACACCCATGTGACACAAACACACATGTGGCACATGTGACACACAACTTTGACACACACACGTGTGACACATGTGGCACACACATATGTGACACACCCATGTGACACAAACACACATGTGGCACATGTGACACACAACTGTGACACACATGTGACACATGTGGCACACACATATGTGACACACCCATGTGACACAAACACACATGTGGCACATGTGACACACAACTGTGACACACATGTGACACATGTGGCACACACATATGTGACACACCTATGTGACACAATCACACATGTAACACATGTTAGATACAAACATGTGACACATACATACATGTGACCTAAGGCAGATTTTTATTGTATAGAAACCAGTTAAAAGGGAGTAAAATACTTTGTTCGAGTTGTCCACAGTATGCATGTTTGTCAGGAGGTTTTACTGTATTATCAAAGAATGCAAATGGCAATAACGTTAAAAAGTACAGCGCCATCTGTGATCCAGAGCTCCGGAGAATATTGGCATCATTTGTGGTGTCATGTACGTCCTAACTAGCGCGGAGAACGCCAGTTTTTTGTTAAAAAGGATGGAAATTTTCACTCCGCACTCCGCTTTTGTCCACAAAAAATGGTGGTTCTTTCGGAATTGCACTCCGTGCTTAGTTTAAAAAGGGGGTGTTATTTGAAACTTGGCAATCCGCATTTAGACGTCGCTTAAAAAAAAAGACCGTAGCACGCATGGTAACCAATTTCTACGTAAGTACCCCCCTTCCCCCATCCCCGGGGTCTTGGCAGAAACACGACATCTGCTGAAAACCAATCGCTCGAATAATTTATAAAAAAAATAACCACAATACAACGACAACATCTTATTGAAATGTTCAAAATAAAGCCCTTGACCCAATTAACTAATTGCAGCTGTCAGTCATCAGAAAATCTTTATACTGCTCTTTTTTCGTACTCAGAAAGGATGCAAGAAAGGAGGACTGACGGACATGTTCAGTCTGTTCATGCTGTCCAGCAAGGTCAAAGGTCATTTCACGTCCCAGACAAAGGAGACGCAGAGACGGGCCACTCACGTGGAGGGTGTCGGGGCGCTTGGGTAAAACCTCTTATTTAAAGATTTTTTGCCAATATTTTTTTTTATTTTACAACACTTTTGTCAACATTTTCCTATACTCTATAGTATTTCTACACTAAAATAATGAATAGTGCACAAAATAGCCATATCATTTTCTTAATTCTTTTATTTTTTATTTTTGAATATACTGTTAACATAGAAATGTTATTTTAATTTAAAATACACGGCCTGAATAGTACACGTGAGTATCTTTTAATTGCAATTTCTCCGCATTAATCGCGTTAATTAAAACAGAGCCCCTTTGTGATTGTTCAAGCTAGGCTTATTGATTGCTTATTTGCGATTGCTTTATTTTTCTGATTTAGTTACGCGGTGTTTGAGCCCGATCCCAGGGTACCGGCAAATGAATTCTTCGCACAGGGCCGAATACACGAGGTGCGGGCGAGACACTCGAATAGCCCTTGTAAGTAACAAATAAGATCACACAACAAGACCAAAAACAAACAAATAAACCAAAAAAATAAAGAAGAGGG
This sequence comes from Protula sp. h YS-2021, assembly GCA_949752745.1. NCBI lineage: Eukaryota > Metazoa > Annelida > Polychaeta > Sabellida > Serpulidae > Protula > Protula sp. h YS-2021. Next base: position 67,181,148 of record OX457030.1, read on the forward strand.
AAAACAAAAGACAAGATAAACAATATAAAAGAAAATACACACAAAAAGTACCATAAACAAATAATGTAATTAAAATATAATAATATCTAACAATAGTAATAATGATAATAACAGAAATGCTGTTGATGATAATGATGATAATGATGATGATGATGATGATGATGATGAGATGATGATGATGAGGATGGTGGCGGTGGTGGTGGTGGTGGTGGTGGTGATGATGATGATGATGATGATGATGATGATGATGATGATGATGATGATGATGAGAACAATAATAACAGAAATGCTTTTGATGATAATTATGATGCTGATGATGATGCTGATGATGATGATGATGATGATGATGATGATGAAGATGATGATGATGATGATGATGAGAACAATAATAACAGAAATGCTGTTGATGTTCGTTGCGCTTGATTCAGGGGCCGATGACGACAGAAGAATGGGTTACCGCTCCCTGGCACTCAAATTCGCCGACCACCACAAAGACAGTCCTCTGGACCTGATCCTGCAGACAGGTCATTGCTCAGATAGTTGATCTTTTCTATTTGTAGCTTCTGCTTTTCGTCAACGAATGTCCTGAAATTAAATCTTGTATTTTTGGTTGCGGAGAGAAAAGAGCTCCACAGAAAGGATATTTTCCTGTGGACAATGAAAGAAAGAAATGAAGAAGAAAAATTTTAAAAAGTTCTATCCGTGATCATATTTGCTGCAAAGAAGAAATAGGATTTGTGCCCCAATCTTTGCTTGTGTCATACACTTCACTGAAAGTCATATTTCGTGCTGTTAACCAATCTTTTCAGCTATAACATCATGTTTTTGAAAATACTAGGTTATCTCTCGCCATTCTTTAACGGAGATTCGGTGGAGGAGCACATGCTGGCGATGGAGAAGAGAGGCGAATACGTCAAGCGATACCTTCTTTCCCTGCCTATCTAGTGAGTAACAATACGTCAAGTGAGACCTCCTTTATCTGCTCGAATACGTCAAGTAATACCTCCTCTCCCTGCATATCTAGTGAGTAACAAGGCGAATACGTCATGCAATACCTCCTCTCGATGCCTGTCTAGTGAGTAAAAAGGCGAATGCGTCAAGCGATATCTCCACTGTCGCCTATCTAGTGAGTAACAAGGCGAGTACGTAAAGCGATACCTCCACTGCCTGCCTATCTAGTGAGTAACAAGACGAATACGTCAAGTGATACCTCCTCTCCCTTCCTATCTAGTGAGTAACAAGGCGAATACGTCAAGCGATACCTGCTCTCCCTGCATATCTAGTGAGCAGTGAGTCGAATACGTCACGTGTTAATTTCTCTCCCTGCCTATCTAGTGAGTAAAAAGGCAAATACGTGAAGCGATACCTCCACCCCCTGCCTATCTCACGCAAAGAACTACTGCTTCCTTTATACGCGTACTGGTAATCATGATATAAACCTGCTTTTGGCAGCATGCAGGCGGTGATCGATGGTTTCCGGAAGCGTCCGGAGAGCTACCTCCACCAACATTACCACAGCCAAATGGTGTTTGATTTCCACGCGAAGGACGAGAAGCCACGCGTGGGGAGGTTACGCGTCGTGCCGGCAGATGGCGCACCCGAGTCAGGGCGATTGACCAATCAGGAGCAAAAAGATGCCTGGTTCTTTATGTGAGTACTCTGTTGTGTACTGTTACATGGATACTCTGTCATGTGAGTACTCTGTTACGTGAGTACTCTGTCATGTAAATCAGGCAGTGAAAGTCATTTCATAAGGATTATTGAACATATTAATAATTTCACAAGACTTTCATCGGTTATAACAAATTTCGTGTACAGTCAATGGACATAATTGTTCGTCACCTTGTACGAGTTCGCGTTGGACACCACGTGTGTTCTATATTAGGGCGTTGCACTAATTGTCGCGTCATGAGTGACTGTATCCATAGTAAAATCAATGCAGATTACGTTCTTATAAGTATTGTGACAAGTTGTTTTGATTTTACATGTAAAATTTTAGCATATAAAGATGGCTTCCGGTAGGAAGGAATATGGAAGTGAACTGAAACAAAAAAAATGTGGAAAGTTATGAACGCAACAGAAATATTTCAGAATTGGCAAGAATTTTTAACATATCTCAGACTACAATTTGTAATATTTTGAAAAAAAAATTGAAAAAGAAAAAGGTGTTGAAAATCGTACTGGTAGAGGAAGGAAAAAATTGTTTACTGAAAGAGACAAAAACCAACTTTCCCGGATCATTAAAACAAATAGAAGACAAACTTTGGTCGACATAACTGGTGTATTTAATGAACAAAAATCACATAAATTTTGTACTAGAACTATCAGAAGAAATATTACTAGTTAAGGGTATCAACGGAGGTCCAGCAAACAATGCTCAGTCACAGATGTCAACAAGAAAAAAAAATTAAATGGTGCAAAGAAAGAAAACATTGGTCAGTTGCGGACAGTGGAAAAATTGGATTTTTAGCGATGAAAGTCAAATAGTTTTGGGAAGTGATCACCGCATTTATGTTTGGAAAAAAGGCGACGAAAAGTACAACCCCCAACTCGTGTGCCCTATTACCTCGTCACAGAATTAGTTTAATGGTTTGGGGATGTGTTACCTATCAAGGAGTAGGAACAATTACCAAAGTTGAAGGTGCAATAAATGGTCACAAATACATAGATATACTAGACGAAAACCTTTGGCCTGTAATTGCACAGCATTTCCCTCAAAACAATTATGTATTTATGGATGACAATGCGCCGATTCACTGGACTCGAATTATACAAAATTTTGTAATGGAAAACAACATCAATACGACAGAGTGGCCAGCACAATCCCCAGATTTAAATATACCCAACAACAAAAGAAACGCCGATTCTTAGAAATTCCACATCTATCTTCCTAAATTTGCAACTGGAATCTATGTTACATATATCAAAAAGGCAGTTGTTATAGCATACTTCTAGACAGTTTTAGTCACTTTACAGAAGATAGTCACGGTTCATTTAACACAACAAAAGTGCCTCACAAAATGACGAGTTAAAGTGCCTAATAACGAGTGTGGCCTCCGTTCGCGTTAATCACCGCCGTACACCGGCGCCTCATAGAGGTCACCAAGCGCTGGATTACGACTCTGGGTATGCGATGCCACTCCTCGATGAGGGCTTGGCGTAGCTGTGGTAACGTAGACGGAGGGTTGCGTCTCTGACGAACAGCTCGGCCTAACACGTCCCAGACGTGCTCTATGGGTGAGAGATCTGGTGAAAACGCCGGCCATGGCAACACGTTCACTCCATTGGCACGAATGTAATCCATGGACAACCTTGCCACATGGGGTCTGGCGTTGTCCTGTTGGAAAATGAGATGGTTCTGTTGCACTGTAGGAACAACGCACGGCTCCAAAATTTGATCACGATATTGCTGTGCGGTGAGATTCCCATCCACAAAGCGCAGTTCGGTTCTTAATCCAAAAGCTATTCCACCCCAAACCATAATACTTTGGCCACCAAAGCGGTCACGTTCTTGCACGCAAGCGTTCGTGAATCGTTCGCCGCTCCGACGCCATACGCGTCTTCGTCCATCGGCAAATTCCAGACAGAAACGCGATTCGTCTGTGAAAAGAACCCTATTCCAGTCCGCAAGTCTCCAGCGCACATGATTCATGGCCCATTGACGCCTCGCTTGGCGCCTAGCACCGGTTAAGGGCATTCCGCGATACGCGCGCCGGCTTCGAATACCGTGTTCATGAAGCCGTCTCCTCACTGTTTGGGCACTGATGCGATTGCCCTGACGTCCTGGGAGTGCTCCGGCGGTGGTTGTCGCTGGAATAAATCTCTGGCGTAGGTGTGAGACCCGAATATAGCGGTCCTCCTGGGGAGTAGTAACACGTGGTCTACCTGACCGAGGTCTGTCGCGAGTAGATCCAGTGTCCCTAAGACGACTTCGTAGGCGTCGAACTGTACTTTTATTAACACCAAAGTGGTGCGCGACGTCAGCGCGGCTCCTTCCGCTGTCCAGCATACCCACGGCGCGTTCCCTATCAATTTGTGAGAGCCGTGGCATGGTTTTTCCGTTGAGTTTGTTTCAATATTTTAACGTTTTTTATCCCTTTTTAAGCTTGTCTTTACTATGCATTTCAGTTTGTACGGGTCATTGTAACACATGTTGCCTAATATGGAAAAAGGTGTCAAAACAACCACTTCATTGAATTGACCAAGGTGTTAGGGTAATTAAGCCGCCACCAACAGACCACATAAAGGATAAAGAAAGAAAAATATTACAGAAAAAAGTTCGCACACAAGTTTCCCAGAAATCGCCAAAAACGCAAAAAAAAACACACGAAAATTATTCGGCGTTTCTTTTGTTGTTGAGTATATAATAGAAAATATGTGGTTATATATCAAAAGAAAGCTACAGGAAGCCGTAAATGGAATATACAACCGGAGAGAGCTAATGGCTGAAATCAGACACATCTGGGAACACACTCCACAAACCCGAATTTAAAGTTTATACGACACTATTCCCGCTCGTATTTCGGAAGTAATAAAAATGAAGGGCAATTTAACCAAATATTAAGGTAAGACAGTTTTCTATTGCATCACTAGAGGATATTGAATTCAGAATGAAAACAATACCAATGGGCCGCCATTTTGTAAAATGACGAACAATTATGTCCATTGACTGGTATTTGGTGTTTTCTTATTTTTTTTTAATATTTGTGGTAGATGAACGTTTCTTCCGCTTAAGAGATGCGCTGTGATAATATCACCCGCTACAATTCTCATTTTGCTTTGGTAGAAAAACTTCCCTTCTCTCAGTGCCCGAATCTAAATTTCACCCGTTTGTTACATTTAAATTCTTTTTTATGAAGCGCTTCAGATGAAACAGATCGAAGATAACTATTATTTACCCGTATTTTCTATTTTGATTAAAACATCAAAACATCACCTCTTTTTCTATCAAAGCAATTAAATATATTTCTTGCAATGTACATTAGCAATACCTTGCGAGTTTCATGCACAATTTATTAAATATACCCTTGATTACTTGTCCGCTTACATAAAACAAATATAGTCATTTTTTTTTTTGAAAAACATTCCTTTTTGTGAAAAAATGCGCGCATCTTGTAAAATGTCATCCCTGCCGACAATTGCCTTATATTTCCATCCCAACAACCTGCCAAACCCTGTTATGCAACATAACAAACTCTGTCCCACAACCTGCTAAGCCTCATGCCACAACCTGTCAAACCCTGTCGCACAACCTGCCAAACTCTATCCCTAAGTAAAATATATTAATTTTTTACCTGTTGTATTTCTTTAGGAAAATTGCATAGGCACGGGCAAGATATACGTGGTTAACATTTTGCAGCACAATTCACTTCGTTAATTTGAAGATACTTTAGGCAAAACTTTGGGTTCATATCAGCATTTGTATCAGACGATATCAATAATTTCTCAGCTTATAACTTTGCTTAAAAAGTTACATTTTTCCAAACATACATTGTTGTGACTTCTGCTGAGCTTTCAATGACTGTGTGCCAGCTTTCTGGCCAAGCAGGACCAGGGCATGTCATGTTATGTAATGCTGTATCTGTGACTGTGTGACAGGTTACAGGGCAAACACTACTAGGACATGTCATTTTAGGCAATGCTATATCTATGACTGTGTGATAGGTTATTGGACAAGCAGGACTGGGGCCTGTCATGTTATGTAACGCTGTATCTATGACTGTGTGATAGGTTACTGGACAAGCAGGAGCAGGACATTCCTCCAAATTACCTCAAAATTGAGTTTGCGGAGCGAATCAGAGCAGGACCAATCACCTACAAATTGCAGGTGAAAATCTTTGACGAATATAAAATTTAGCGCTTTTATATATATATCTTATTGTTCTAAAATATGGATGCTCAGAAAGTGCATATTTTACAAAGAGCTAGAGGATTCTTATTTTTGTGTTATTGGGGACCCATAAAATAGCTTCCTTATTTGAACTGGGTGTGGGTATATTTTGTGAGTATGTTTTGTGGGATATTTTGTGGGTGTATTTTGTGGGATGTTTTGTGCGTTTATTTTATGGGATATTTTGTTGGTATATTTCGTGGGATATTCATAGATTCAATTACACGACATTGGGGAGGAAGACGATCACATGGTGTACAATCCAAGCATAGCCTGGGATGCCGCCGAACACCCCTGGATGAGCCTCGCCACCATCCACCTCACTGCAATGCTGCCTGATGACGTCATAGAGCTGACGCGCTTTAACATTGGGCAGTTGCCAAGCGACACGCTGAGTTTCCCAGAAGCCACCAGTGTTTATGATTTCAATGTGGTGCCAAATCTAAGAGCAGAAGTCTATGAGTACTGTCAGGTAATATATATATATATATATATATATATCTATATATATATATATATATATATATATATATATATATATATATATATATATATATATATATATATATGACTTTCTTTGCTTAAAGTGAGATGTTAGATATAACATAGATGTTACACGGAATCTGTGTTATCAGGGAATACGCGTTTTCTCTTAAATGTTTAGGGAATACGTGAATTCCCTGCGACGGTCAGAAATACGCCTTTTCCCTAAAAATTACACACATTCCCTGAAATTATAGGCGTCTTATTACACTGATTCCCTGAAGCATGGAATGAGAAGAATATGTCAGTTTAGTGTTTACTTTGATTTTAAAGTAAATTTACTGCTATTGAAGTGCAATCAAACTTGCCGTAAATAATCGCTCAGATTACTCGAGAATAATGCATCAATTGCCTGAGAACATATGTGAGCTGTGTAAACGGTGGAATTGCAAGTAGTGAAAATTGCAATTCATAATTCAGCCTTTTTTCTATTATATATAGACAATTCGACTTTCAGTGGATAGCGCTATCTAATTTTTCGCTCGGGGGGGGGGGGGGGGTCGGGGGGTAGGAGGGGTTGCAAAACCTGAACATCCCTCCCCCCCAAATTAAGGGACCACTGCATGCTATGTGATTTGGTAACAGTAGTGTGGTGAAAAACCATGCACATTATACGTTTGTATATACTGTCTTGTATCTTTTTTATGTCTATAACACCATAAATTAGGGAATTACTTTGTGTTGTAGAAACTGCGTCCCATTGAGCCAGAAGAGCCAATCAAAGGCCACGACACAGACTATCTAATCCATGTCGTCACTGGTGATCATCCGCAGGCCGGAAATGTCGACGCCAAGTGCCATCTGTACGTCAGTATTGTCGGTAAGTCCTCCCTATAGGCGGGACGTCACAGTCAAGGATTGTAATTTTCACATGATTTCAACAATCTTTCTGGGCTTTTTAGATATCGCAAATCGTGGAATAACTGTTGATGCTTTGGTGAGACTAGATTAAAGTATTCCATATTTTAGCTTTTTTTATGATAATGAACAGGGACAACGGGACGTACGTCATATCTGAAACTGGACAGGAGGACAAAGAACGACTTCGCAGTCTCCGCGCAGGCGACGTTTTGCGTCACTGATAAAAATGTCGGCGATTTTGTTTGTCTCAAGATGTACAAGGATAAGTAAGTTATACCTAATCTGTACCACCATATCTGTGATTTAATGTCCGATCTGTATTACCATATCTGTGATTATTGTCAGATCTGTATTACCATATCTGTGAATTAGTACCCGATCTGTATTAACCCTATGATTCAGCACCCGATTTGTATTGCCACATCTGTAATTGAGTGTCCGATCTTTATTACAATATCTGTGAATCAGTGCCCGATCTGTATTATTATATCTTTGATTTAGTGCCGATATGTGTTACCGCATATTTGAATTAGTACCCGATCTGTATCACCATATCTGTGATTTAGTGTCCGATCTGTACTACCATATCTTTGATTTAGTGCCCGATCTGTATCCCCATATCTGTGATTTAGTGCCCGATCTGTATTACCATATCTGTGATTGAGTGCCCCATCTGTATCACTATATCTGTTATTTAGTGTCGGATATGTATTCCCATTTCTGTGAATTAGTACCCGATTTGTATTACCATATCTGTGATTGAGTGCCCGATCTGTATTACCATATCTGTGATTTAGTGTCGGATCTGTATTACCATATCTGTGAATTAATACCCGATCTGTATCACTATATCTGTGATTTAGTGCCTGATCTGTATTACCATATCTGTGATTTAGTGTGGGATCTGTATTACAATATTTGTGAATTAGTACCCGATCTGTACTAACCTATCTATGATTCAGCGCCCGATTTGTATTGCCACATCTGTAATTGAGTGCCCGATCTGTATTACCGTTTCTGTGATTTAGTGTCCAGTCTGTATAACAAATAATGTGCATTCGTGCCGGATCTGTATTATTATATCTATGATTTAGAGCCGATATGCATTACCACATATGTGAATTAGTGCCCGACCTGTATTACGATATCTTTGATTCAGTGTCCGATTTGAATTACCATATCTGTGGTTGAGTACCCGATCTGTGATTTAGTGCGCGAACTGTAATATCAAATTTGGGATTTAGTGGCCAATCGATATTACAGTAACTGTGAGTTAGTGCCTGATCTGTATTATAATCTCTGTGACTTAGTGCCCGATCTGTATTACCATATCTGCGATTTACTGCCCGGTCTATATTACCATATCTATGATCAGTGCTGTTGCTGCTGAGCGATACCAATTCTTCATGCATTGTAAATAAAATTCGTTGATAGCGCTGCTTGTTTTTTCTTCATGTTGGACCTATTCAAATGCAAGTTTGCTTTGTGAATGCTTCTTAAGTGGCGCTACTGTACATGTTACTACTGTTCAAGTCGCTACTGTACATGTCACTACTACGTACGTCACTACTGTGCAAGCAACTATTGTATGTGTTACTACTGTGCATGTCAGTAATCCTCATGTTACTATAACGCATGTCAATACTGATTGCGCAATTAATACTGAATGTCAGTACTGTGCATGTCACTACTACACACGCCATCACTGTGCATGACACTACTGTGTATGCCACTACTGCGTATGTCACTACTTACTATGCCAGTGCTACCGCACGCCACTAATCTGCATGTCACTACAACACATATTACTACTGCACATATTTGACAGGAAGGGCAGTAAGACGGACTGGTTTTGTGAGCAAGTCATCTTCACGACACCCTACAACAACCGCTGCTACAAGCTTCCCTGTCACCGCTGGTTCACCGACGCCACGCCCAACATTTCCCTCAGGACCGGAAACGGTACTAAACCTTTTATGCTCTTCTAACTCATGGTTGCCACATTCGCCTATGTAATTCATGGTATCGCTGTTACCTTGAATTGAAAAATTGTTTTATTTATTTAATTTGCGTTAATACAAATCTGTTTTATTTTCTTATAATAGCTATTTTTAACGCGCACCACTGATATCGTAGTTAATTAAGGGAAGGACAATTTCACATAATCAGTGGCACTCACTTAATTACTTTTTTATGTTTTTTATGTCGATTCCGTGTAATTTTTTTAGCTTGCTTGGACATGCAAGAAAAGAACAGCTATTTGCTGCTGATGCGTAACCTGGAAGTGGCTACAAAACGCAGCCTCTACGACTGGGTCGATAAAGATCGCGATGACGTAGAGGACTATAAGGGTTTCCCGGGATTCGCCTCAGCGGGTGCTGACGTCACGGCTTTGCCGCATGACTTCCGGTATAACGCATTGAAATATGCTTGAGCTTGATTTGTGAACTAAGTAAGCAAATTGGACTCAATTACATAGATTATTGACTTAATTCGGTTTATTTCCGCCCGTCCCCTGTTCCTACAATGCTGGATTTTTTACCTAAGAAGAGCAAGACAGTTGGGGCTGAGATGACCAGACCGGGCTGAAACAACCTTGTTATATCTGGTGTTCGAAATTTGTTTTTCTATGCCAATTCTGGCATTAAACTTTTCCCATTTAATCCAGTGTTTTGGCTATATGCTAATGTTTTGCATTTCAATGCGAAACTCAGAAATACCTGCTGTCTACTCATGCTTGCATCAAACTGGGCGATCTGACGTCACAGGGGTGCTATTTACATGCGGATTCACTGCATCCTCTTTGGACCTTTACATATAATCAAGCTTTTAATTATTCACATATTGCACTGTCGAGCTTTCAGTACACTTTTAAATATGTAAATATTCGAATGCAACAGTTGTGCCTTTTAAATGTTGCCATAAAAATGGCGTCCATTTCAATCGAATGACGATTTTAACATGAAGACTTTGGGAATTCCACTTGGAATCCACCACAGCTCCCACATCACTCTGCACTCTCTTCTCATATGGTTCACTAGTCGCTTATCAGTAATGTATTGGACCTGTTAACCAACTGTTTGATGAAATGTATTGTGGTGTGTTTACGTTTTTCTACAGATTGCAGAACCAGAAAGCGCTGGACACCGAGTGGTCCAAACACATCGACGCAGCATCTTCCTGTAATGACGTCATTGTGCTCTGGATTTCTCATAAATCTGTCATTTTTAACTCCTATGCCATTTTTAAGCCTTCTGCAATCTGTGCTTCAGATATAAAACACCCTAAAACAAAACCCCTTTACTATAAACTGGGTACAAATAAATGCCAGCAAGTAAGCTTAAGTTTGTAGCATATAGATATGAACACAGTTAATTTGATTTATCAATCCATATCGTTTTATTAGCAGGGTGTTAATTGTTATTTTAAAGCTTTTCCAATTTTTCGCTTTTATTTTTATTATATTATTGACGTAGAACTGTTGCAATGTTGTTTATAGCTCTAGTTATACGTACCATCAACAACTGTTTATGTTATTTTTTTGTTTTAGTTATACGAACCATCAAAAACATGTTTAAGTCACGCAAGGGTTCCATCGACGACGAGTATGGAGAATTGGTGACGTCATTGTTTGGTAAGGACGTACCCGACGGCGTCCAGTACTCCATGCTACACTGGAAGGATGATGCCGAATTCGTGAGACAGGTGGGTATTAGCAGAGGGTACCACTAGCCCTCGTATTCACAAAACTTAACCGCACAGTTAACTGCACCACCATAAGCGCATAGTACTCCATGCTACACTGGAAGGATGATGCCGAATTCGTGAGACAGGTGGGTATTAGCAGAGGGTACCACTAGCCCTCGTATTCACAAAACTTAACCGCACAGTTAACTGCACCACCATAAGCGCATAGTACTCCATGCTACACTGGAAGGATGATGCCGAATTCGTGAGACAGGTGGGTATTAGAAGAGGGTACCACTAGCCCTCGTATTCACAAAACTTAACTGCACCACCATAAGCGCATAGTACTCCATGCTACACTGGAAGGACCACCCCGAGCTTGGGAGATAGGTGAGGATTACCACAGGGCACCACTATCCGCCGTATTTACAGAACTTAACCGCACAGTTAACTGCACCACCATAAGCGCATAGTACTCCATGCTACACTGGAAGGACCACCCCGAGCTTGGGAGATAGGTGAGGACCACCACAGGGCACCACTATCCGCCGTATTTACAGAACTTAGCCGCACAGTTAACTGCACTATCATAAGCGTAATTCATGCGTTCTAGCTGTAACTGTAACAACTGTTAGCAGTTAACTACACTACCACAATCCTAATTTAGTCGTTCTAGCTGTAACAATTGTCACTTACTTTGGACAAATTTATTAATTAACTTAAGGTCGTTCAGGCTGCTAACGGAGCAGTTAACGGAATCAGTTAACTGCACAGTTAAGCTTTGTGAATACGACCACAGAGGGCTCGGAGACCACAGTCCTTTAGTTTAATAGGACTGACAAAGATTAACTTTGCGATTATTTTGAATTCCCTGCTAAATTATCTGATTCAGTGCACTTGCCTGCTTACCACCACTGGTCGGATTCGAGCAAGAGAACCTGAGATTACCAGAAGCTAACTGGAAATATATAAATGCTTGATTATTCCATGTCCACAGTTCACAGGCTTAAATGATGCATTATATTTTAGTTGACTGGAATCGAACCAGGGACCTTAGGATTACTTCACCAACGCTCTAAGCAACTGAGACAACCCACAACCCCATTAGAGATCACACTTTCGCTCATTATCAGCAAAATTTATAAGAATAACTAACTAATATGACAGTTGTTTGTTTATAATTTTATAAAGTTAAATGTTAAGAACAAATTGCAAACCATATTTCCTGCATATATATATCATATAACCGTAGTTTCAGCTTTACTTTAATACATACTAAATAGTGTAAAAATACATAAGATTTTAAATGCTATACCAGTGAAATTTCTTACGTCTTATTTTTAATAATGGTTTATTTCACTTATTATAAATACCCCATGCATATAAATGCACTGTCTTTTTAATATATACTAAAGTTGTAAAAATTCTAAATATTTAAATACTGAACCAGCACAATTTCTTTTAAAAAGCGTATTTTCAATGAAGATATATTTCTATTATTACAAATATCCGAAGCATAAAAATGCTTATAAAATTTCATTTTATATACAGAAAATAGTATCTTTATTTGATTTATTCTACTTGATTTTAACTGTATGATGGCAGTTGATAAACATTTGCGCGCCACTGAAAGTGGCAGAGCTGCAGGAGTTGCCGAGTAACTTCCCCGTCACGGACGCCATGTTGGAGGGACTGCTCGACCCAGACATGTCATTGCAAGACGCGATCGAGGTGTGTATAGCCAGCCTAATGACTGCGTACAACGAGAATTTCACTCGGAACAGCATTAAGTAATATTAATTAGTTCTTTCACGTCACAGGTAAAATTGCTTAGTGTTCGACTATCTGATGAAGTGCAAGGTTATTTTCTTATGTACTAGCATTTTCTGTGCGAAGTTACCTTTTGTCTTGGCGGGTTTTAACAGTTGAGTAGCGCAAAGTTGTTTGCTATAGGTAACATAATCTTAATAGGTTAATAAACTTAAAAGCCAACGATACAACAATCAACTGTTTATTTTTAACAGGGTGGCAAGATCTTTATGGTCACATTTCCGGAGCTGGAAGAATTTTCTCAGTATGACGTCACTTCTGACGAGGAAGAGGAAATGGAAAACTTGCAGGCAAAGCTGTCCGAGGACAATGTATCCATCGCCGACTCGATCCAAAGCTTTGACGGTACAGTAAAACACCCATTTCTCTATTAATCCGGATTAGGCTAATTACCATTGGCGATGCAGTAAACCACCATTTTCTACATAAATCCTCATCAGGCTAATAAGCTTTGATGGTACAATAAACCACCCATTTCCACATATATCCTGATCAGTCTAATAACCTTTGACGGTAAAACAAACCACCTATTCTTTTACATAAATTCTGACCAGGCTAATAACCTTTAATGGTACAATAAGCGACCCATTTCTACATAAATCCTGACCAGGCTAATCACCTTTGACGGTGCAATATACCACCCATTTTTATATAAATCCTGATCGGGTTGATAACCTTTGATGGTACAGTAAACTACCCGTTCCTAGATAAATCTTGATCAGGCAAATAGACTTTAACGGTACAGTAAACCACCCATTTCTACATAAATCCTGATCACGCTAATAACCTTTAATGGTACAATCAACCACCCATTTTTCCATAAATCTTGATCGGACTGATAACCTTTGATGGCATAGTAAACCACCAATTTCTGCAAAAATCTTTAATGGGACAGTAAACTACTCGTTGCTAGATAAATCCTTTAACGGTATTGTTTAACTGTTCTGAATTATTCCCCTTTCAAATGGTGTAGTTTTGTATAACGTTCCTAATTCTACGGCATGTTCTGTGGTAAACTATGATTTTGTACACCATAACCAAAAACAAAACAGTGTCAAATAGGTTCTTCAAAATTTTTCACACGTGAATAGTAATAGACAGACGTAATAACAAATTGCTAATGTATCATAGTTATCTCTGTCAGGCTTGTACCAAGTGTACTGGTTTTTCTGCTTTAAAGGTTTTAAACTGATTCTTTCAATAAGTATTTATCCCTACAGTACTGTTAGTCACATTTAGAACTGCAAACAGTCTGTAAATATTTCGAATTTCTGAAATACACACACAAAATATTTAATAGAAGCCATTGGTTTCCGAAACCACAATGCAACTGGTTATTATTTTGAAGCAAGCACAGTGCTTTGTTTATGATTGAAAGTATCTGACACACTTTTTGACACATATTTAACGTATATTTGACACAAATTTGCTGTTTGTACACTTTCTATTAGAGCTGTCATTTGGTATGGATGAAGTGGTCTAATCTATCTAATCTAATCCCCGTATCAGGATAAAACATCACCAGCGTCTGAATTGTGAATTGCTTTACACACAGAACAGCCACATTCTTTGACTTATTTTGGGTCTAAAGTTTGTGCAGTGAACCAGTCCTAATCCCACAAGATTCATGCAAAAATGTATATTTTAAGATACTTGGTGTACTTCAGTTCAAATTATTTATTTATTGCATTTATTAATATTTTATACTGATTTACTTTACTTTAAAGGCGACTCAGTAGAACACGAACACAACCCGAATTCTGAAGAGAAAAAGAAAACAAAAAAGTCGAGTGAGTATTTTCGATGAATGTTTACAAATTCAGGCGGAAGCTCCGCCTGCATTATTCTACTAATGGGTCGACATAAAATTTACGGCTCTGCTATTTGGCTTTAAGTATTTTATAAAGCTTTAAATGTATTTCAGCATCGGGAATGTTTGTGTGCAAGGATTGCCTATTAGCTGTCAATATTATATATATATATATATATATATATATATATATATATATATATATATATATATATATATATATATATATATATATATGTATATATATATTCTAGAAAAGAAATCCAAAGCAAAACCACCGAAGATTCTGCGAAAATATCTATGCGCTCCACAAGTGTTGTTGTACAAGAAATCTGGCGCTCTGATCCCGTTAGCTATACAGGTATCTACCGTACCATAAATTATTTAAAACTAAAAATAATCATTATCGAATTGAATTTTCGAATAAAAAAGTATTGAAAGTACAAGGCGAACGAACAACCGTTTATTATATATATAATATAAGCTCTGTAAGTTAACTTGAGCTGGAACATGGTGATATTATTTCCCTTTATATTTCCTTTAGCTCAGTCAACAGCCAGCAACTATCAGAAGCGGTGAATATAGCAGATCGATTCCAGTTATTTATACCATGAAAGATAACGGAGGAGATTACAGCGATTGGATGATTGCGAAAATGTGGGTGAAAACAGCAGCTGCTCACACGCAACACCTCTCCATGCACATACTAGGTAAGTTACTCTCCATGTATGTACTAGGTGAGCTACTCTCCATGCATATACTAGGTAAGTTACTCTACATACATATAGTAAGTAAGCTACTCTCCATGGATATATTAGGAAAGTTACTCTCCTGCATATATTAGACATGTTACTCATTATGCTTATGCTAGGTAAGTTACTCTTCATACACATACGGGTAAGTTACTCTCCATGCATCTAATGGGTAAGTTTCTCTTAATATATATACTTGGCTAGCTACTTTCCATGCACATACTACGTAGCTTACTCTCCATGCCTTTACCTGGTAAGTTACAACCAATGCATATACAAAATAAGTTACTAACAGTGCATATGCTAGGCAAGTTACTCTCCGTTCATCTACTTGTTAATTTACAACCCATGCTTATACCAGGTAAGTTACTTTCTGTGTACATGCTTGGTGACTCTCCATGCATGTACCAGGTAAACTGCTCTCTACGAGTGTACCACGTAAGTTACTCTCTAAGTATGCATTAGGCAAGTTACTGCCGATGCATATAACATATAAGCTTTTTCTCATACACATACTGGGCAAGCTACTCTACATGCATATATTAGGTACGTTGCTGTACATTCGCATACTAGGTAAGTTAATCTCCGTGCATATACTAGGTGAACCACTCTATGTATCATGTTACATGTTACCATAAAGAACAACTCTCAATCATTACTAATAAATTTGTTTGATACTACTCTGTACTTTGCTTGTCATTTATGCATCCGCTGCGTCATTAATGTTTACAGGGTGTCACTTGCTTATGGAGCCACTTGCAATGGCGACAATACGGAACCTACCTTCTGCACACCCGGTATACAAGTTGCTGGTGCCGCATCTCCGCCACACTGTGGCCATTAATGCTATTTATAGAAAGCATGTGATACCACACGAGAAAGCTCTCTCCGAATTCCTTGGAATTGGCCAGGACATAGGTATAACCCCTTGTCATTATCACAGGCCAGGATATAAGTATAGCCTCTTATCATTATCATGTGTGAGAACATAGGTATAGCCGCTTATTATTATCATGAGACACCACAGCGCATAGGTATAGCCTCTTATCATTATCATCGGCCAGGATATAAGTATAGCCTCTTATCATTATCATGGGTGAGGACATAGGTATAGCCCCTTATCATTATCATGAGACACCACAGCGCATAGATATAGCCTCTTATCATTATCATAGGCCAGGATATAAGTATAGCCTCTTATCATTATCATGTTTGAGGACATAGGTATAGCCCCTTATTATTATCATGAGACACCCCAGGACATAGGTATAACCCCTTATTATTATCATAGGCCAGGGTATAGGTATAGCCTCTTATCATTATCATCGGCCAGGATATAGATATAGCCTCTTATCATTATCATGGGCTAGGATGTAAGTATAGCCTCTTATCATTTTCATTAGACACCCCAGAGCATAGGTACAGCCCCTTATCATTATCATGTTCTCCTGAGGCGTGAGCTCAATATAGATGCACCCATTTCCACGTATTGTCTTTTCTTTTCAACTATTGTATCGAAATAAGAAATGTACTCAACATATAGAAATTCATATTGATTGAAAATCGATAAACTCGGTGCATTTACAAATTACAGAAGCCCTCCTTCAGACTCAGATAATCTGAAATTAAGATGCATAAATTCACTTGATAGAAGAGTAGGATAAACAATAATAACAGATTTGCAATACTGGTTTTAATTTGTTTACCTTGGTAATGGCTTATTTCAAGGTCATCTCCATGACTACATCCGACAACAGTATGCGGAGTTTAGGCTTAGCTTGTTGAGTCTACCAGACAGCTATGCTGAGAGGGGAGTGCTTGAGGAGGATTCTCTACCAGGCTATTTGTACAGGCAAGTGCTCATGTCCTCTCAACGAGATATTACCTTCCTGAATTCTGAAAATTTCTAATTTTTTATTTGCTGTTTTATTTATTTATTTATTTATTTTCTGTTTTTTTCTTGCGCCGTTTTTATTGGTCACGATTCTTCCAAACGGCCAGAGCTCGTTAAATGAAATTTGGCACACTTATAGTTGATCATGGGATCTTGTCCTAACCAACAAAATTTTTACTATGATCTTCGCCGTCTTATGACGTCATGAAGTTCTTGATGCTAAATTTGTCCAAAACGTTTGTACTTACAGCTTCAGAGTAAAATACTTTATTAGAAAACATTTTCGCAAAAATATATTTGGTGACCTATTTTGCAATTGTGACGTCATTATGATGTATTTTTATCGATTTTTTTTTTAAAATCTTAGCACATGTACTACCCATTTTAAGTTGATTTAATACTAACAACTTCAAGCTACAGGGAGCTGAAATGAAATGCACTGGCAAGCTCCTAAAACGTTCTCTCCGCCACTCTTCCTATAATCTACGGTGCCACAAAGTACCCCTTCAAAAACACAACAATAATAGGCTTGCATATCTTTTTAGAACACATTCAGTGTGTGTTGTTCACTTTGACTAGCACGCCAATAGATCAATAACTTTTAGTTTGCCTTGCTATGGTGCGAAATTTAGAAATACATAGTATTGTGAGTATGGTTGACGAGTTGTGGCGAAATCATGTTGTGGCGAAAGTTGTGATAGTGAAGCTTGAAAATTATTCAATTTCAATTCATGCAGATGTCAGTGACAAAGATACTCAACAAAACTTCAAAATAATTTATTCTAGTCAATGCAGAAATAACATTAAACTGTGTTCACAATTGAAATTGCTGTTACTGTGGATATTTGGTTTATCAGCAATCTTTCTGGCTTTTTTATCTCTTTCCGAGTTTTGATCTGACTCACAAAAACGAATTGTCAGAAACCCTTGCAAACGTTTAAAAGGTAGCCATCCATTTGAGGCAAGATTGCTGCGCTATCGCGTCGCATTAATGACGTTATACGTCTTGACGCTGTGACGTTATAATAATTCAGTTTACAATCAACTTGATGGACTTTGCGCCCGTCAGATCAAAGTCGATTATCCGAGTTTAGCATTACTAATGGGTTGCACAGACTAGTTTACGGCGTCCATCAAACTTCGATGGACGCCGAATGGTCTGCTTAGTGTTGCACTAAAGATGTTGGTTAGACTTTGGAAGAGTGCTGATTTGGTTGTGACTAAAATCAACATCTAAACAACGCTGTTTAGACAATATCCATTGATCCTTCTGTCAATATGTTGATTAGACTTTGCACTATGTTCGCCATCAATCAAAACCAAATTGCAACATGATTTAATACTACGGTGTGATCAAATTAACATCGAATTAACTAAAACTGAAATTAAATCGACGTTGGAGTGTTTATTGGAACACAGAATATCAAAAGCTGTGGTATCGTAGAGTTTTGGTGCAAATGACATCTTGGCGCTAATTTTGGCAAAGTCTTTGAAAAATTCTAAATTTTTCAGCCTGCAGTATTGTAATTTTTATGGTCACAAGTGTAATTTACTCTAACTTCGTAACCGAAACGGTTTAACTACCTGTTATTTTTAATTTTTTTTCTTCTTCTGTTATGAACTTGCAAAAACGTACAGATATATTTTGTATTTTTTCCAAATTTCGCTATATTTTGCGTTTTTACAACATTTTACTATATTTTGCACATTTTTGACATTTATACTATATTTTGTATTTTTATTACATTTTTACTGTATTTTGCAATTGTACTACATTTTTTGCTATATTTTCCATTTGTACTACACCTTGGTTCACTAGTTATTTTCACATTTTGGCTTATCTTCAATAACTATTACTAAAATACATAATACGTAAGCTATTTTACAGTTCTGTGGCTTTAAATTCACTTATTTAAAATTTAATTACTTTTAAAATTATATTTGTCTAATAAAAAAAAATAAATTTTTGAAATAATTAATACCATAGTTATGTGTTTGATTGCGTGGTGTTAAAATATATTTAAATGCTAAGATATTTGAAGGTATTTACAGGTTTGTTGTCTTCAATTCTATTTCATGTACTAATTTTATGTACTAATTAGTGAACTTTATGTAGAAGTTATCAGTAATTTTAATTATTAATAGCTTTAATATTATACTATTAAATAGAGATGACAGCTTGCGTGTATGGGAGGTGATTCACAACTACTGCCAGAGCATTATCGGCCTCTATTACCCGGATGATGATACGGTCCCTAAAGATGACGAGCTAGCCGCCATGTTGACAGATTTACGTAGAAACGGGTTTCACAGACGCTCTGATATCCCAGACAGGTTTCATTTTTTCATGTGTTTTAATGTATTTTATATGAGTTACTTATTATATTCGGCTCTTTGTGGTATTGTATTAAAATTTGATTAAAAACAAGTAAAAAAGCAAGATTCAGACGGTGATTTGTAAAGGTTATGGTGACTGCAGTCAGCCGTTTACAGCCACTCCCATATGATACTATAACAGCTTCTCTAATGAGTAATGCACAGGCTGTTCTAATATGTCATCATAAGTCATCATAAGTATATTTTAATGAGTCAGTCACAGATTTTTCTGATGAGCCACTCACAGGCTATTCCAACGAGTCATTAATAAACTATTCCAATAAATCATTCACAGACTATTCTGATGAGCCATTCGTAGTCTCTTCTGATATGTCAATTTTAGACTTCTGCAGTCAGTCGTTTTGCAGGCTATACTGATAAGTCATTTTGCATTATACCATTTTGCATGCAACCGTAATGATTCATGTGCAGGATACCGTGACGAACCATTTCCAAGCTTCTCTGATGCGTCACTTACAGGCTACTTTATTGTATCATTTACATACTACTCTGATGAGTCCTTTACAATGTACTCTGAGGAGTCCTTTACAATGTACTCTGATGAGTCATTTACAATGCACTCTGATGAGTCATTTACAATGTCCTCTGATGAGTCATTTGTGATGTTCTGTGAAGAGTCATTTACAATGTACTCTGATGAGTCATTTACAATGTACTCTGATGAGTCATTTACAATGTACTCTGATGAGTCCTTTACAATGTACTATGTTGAGTCATTTGCAGGCGGCTCTCTTAGGTCATTTACATGAGAGCATTGTGTAATGTGTGGGAAGTAATATATTCAAGATCGAAGGCTATACTACATCGCTTTACTCTCTTCCAGGTTCGCTTCTGTACAGATGCTGTCACGCTTCGTCACCAACGTCATCTACCGCTGCTCCGTGCACCACTCCGTGACGTGCAACAGTATGCTTGACGTCTACGCGTTCGCGCCTAACGCGCCACCAGCCATGATGCGCCCCCCTCCGCGCGCGAAGCGCGGAATAGCCGGATGGGATGAGGATGTAATTTGTACCTTTTATAATGATCAGACATCTATATAAAATTGTTGAACATTCAATATTCATATTGATATTGTATATTCATAAAGGTCAAGGTTAACATCATTAACGAGTAATTAAAATAATCAAAAATATGTTTAACTTTGATATGTGACGTTGCTTTCAAAGTGCCTGTAACAGAACAATTTTTAATTGGCAGGTATTCAGTAATTTTAAGCCAGCAGAGAGCGGTGTTATTTTTAATGAAAACACCAGTAACAAAGCAAATATTTATTTATTTTAAGTAAGCATGAAAATATTATCGATCAGTTAGGAAAATGTTCACCACCTATCGTTTTAATTGTAAATTATTGCAACATCCATCTACTTTTATGTTCGGTTAATGTTAAAAAATGAGAATCGCCTGAACAAAATACAGCCTCCACAGCCCCCCCCCCCCCAAAGTCTTGTAACAACGGAAGATCCGTTCCTGTCCGTTATGTTGCTGTGTTGTTTTGTTGTTGTTGCTGTTGTCATTGTTGTAGTTTTGATGGTGTTGTTTTGTTGTTGTGGCTGCTGTTGTTGTTGTTGCTGTTGTTGTCTTAATTGTTGCTGGTGTTGTTTTTTGTTGATGCTGTTGTAATTGTTGTTGTTATTGCTGCAGGTTGTCCGCTTCATGTTGCCGCCCCCTGACCTGGTGGAGAGATATGTAGAAACCATGCAGCTCATGAACAAAGACTACGAGCAATCGGTGAGCACCGCCTCATACCCAAAATAGGACCATCCGGGGCAATGAACTACAGTGGCTCCTTCTCCAGACTGTTCCTATTTGTGGGGAGTTTGTGATGTGGCCCCATTGGCGGGTGGTCCTATTTGTGATGTGGCCTCATTGGTTGGTGATCTTATTTGTGACGTGGCCCCATTGGCGGGTGGTCCTATTTGTGATGTGGCCTCGTTGGTGGGTGATCATATTTGTGATGTGGCCTCACTGAAGGTAGTCCTATTTGTGATGTTATCCCAATAGTGGGTGGTCCTATTTGTGATGTGGTTCCATTGATTTATGGTCCTATTTGTGATGTGATCCCATTGACGGGTGATCCTATTTGTGATGTGGCCCCACTGAAGGTAGTCCTATGTGTGATGTGACCCCAATGACGAGTGCTCCTATTGGTGATGTGGCTCCATTGACGGATGATCCTATTTGTGATGTGACCCCATTGGCGAGTGCTCCTATTTGTGATGTGACCTCGTTGGTGGGTGATCATATTTGTGATGTGGCCTCACTGAAGGTAGTCCTATTTGTGATGTTATCTCATTATTTGGTGGTCCTATTTTTTCTGATGTGGCTCCATTGATTGATGGTCCTATTTGTGATGTGATCCCATTGACGGTAGATCCTATTTGTGATGTGGCCCCAATGAAGGTAGTCCTATTTGTGATGTGACCCCATTGACGAGTGCTCCTATTGGTGATGTGGCTCCATTGACGGATGATCCTATTTGTGATGTGACGCCATTGACGGGTGAGCCTATTTGTGATGCGACCCCGTTGACGGATGATCCTATTTGTGATGTGACCCCATTAATTGGTTGTAATATACCGTTGTTCTCCCGCTCTTGAATGAAACTTGTGTGGTGGAATTAAGTTTTAAATTTCTGCTTATTATTGTTTAAATTTATTATGTTTTGGTAATACTCGACAGTCAGAATGTCATTATTCGAATTTATTTTGCCTATAAAATAATTCTGTATATATAATCTTTCATCTCAATAAAATGAGGTTGTTTATTAGTATTGCTTTTAATTAATTTATTTATTTATTTTTGTTTTGTATATTTGTAAAGAAAATAATGGCACTCTTCCGTTCATAGTTAACCTCCCTGGGTCTTGGTTTATTTTACTTGCATCTGAGTCACGTATTAACTACGTATTGACAGGTGATCTTGGGACAGTTTCCGGAACAGCTATTCACCGAGGAGAGAGCGCAGGCAGCGATACGGAAATTCCGCAGAAAGCTGGAACAGTCCGACAAAGAAATCCGCGAGAGGAATGAGAAGCTGAACGTCGCTTATGAATACTTCCTCAGCAAGAATGTCATGAGCTGTATTTGTTATTGACCTGGAAATGTACCAATCAGATTACAGCATATTGAACAAGATTTATATATATATATATATATATATATATATATATATATATATATATATATATATATATATATATATATATATATATATATATATATATATATATATAGATTACATGAGAAATTCTAGTGTAGGCACTAAAGATCAAAAAATCAATGTAATAATAATAATAAAATTAATGATAATAATGAAAAGAGAAAGAAAGAAAGAAATTGAGAGAGAGAGAGAGAGAGAGAGAGAGAGAGAGAGAGAGAGAGAGAGAGAGAATGTGTATGTGTTACTGCTTGTGCCATGGAACTATACATTGACTACACTGAATTTAACATGGACAATTGTTAGTGTTACAGTGTGGTAGTGTTGCAGGTAAACGCATGTTGTTTCGTGCAGCTGCGAAGAATATTCAGTCCTTCATATTTAGCTGATATTGACTTATTTCGAGTCAACAGGGTGTGTTATAAAAGGCTATATTTTCTTACTAATAAGTAATATATTCCTATTGACTCCAAATAGGTCAATATATACTTTACAATGTATAACATAAACGGTGTTTTGACTATAAATAACTGTAATAACTATCGACCTTGAACATTCGGTCAAAATTGAAAAAAATTATTTGGACTTGGAAATCAGCCAATCAGATTAATGTATTTTCCTAAGTCATATAATGATATATATTAGGAAGCATAGCGTAAACTGTTTTATGACAACTGTGATAATTTCGTTTATTTTTGTTGAAATTATATATTTATATAAATTTACATGAAATGCAAACCTCATTAGCATACATGTGATTTTAACAATGCAGCAGCAGTTACTGTGTCATTTATTTATTTGTTTAAAGAGATTTTTTGCATAGCGATGTAGAACTCTTAAACGTGTACCTCTTAGGGAGTTTACAGGCGATATGTAGAACTCCTAATCGTGAGCTTCTAACGGATGTTTACAGGCGATATGTAGAACTCCTAATCGTGAGCTTCTAACGGATGTCTACAGGCGATATATAGAATTCCTAATTGTGAGCTTCTAACGAATGTTAACAGGCGATATGTAGAACTCCTAATCGTGAGCTTCTAAGAGATGTTTACAGGTGATATGTGGAACTCTGAATCATGTACTTCTGAGGGAGTTTACAGGCGATATGTAGAACTCTTAATCATATGCTTCTAATAGATGTTTACAGTCGATGTGTAGAACTCTTAATCATGTGCTTTGATAGATGTTCACAGGCTATATGTAGAACTCTTAATCGTGTGCTTCTAATCGATGTTTACAGGCGATATGTAGAACTCCTAATCATGTGCTTTTTGTTGTTCCTTTTGATGAATTTGATACAGCTTACAAGTAACAATGTGTGGTAATCTTTTATAACGCTGGATTTGAAATTGATAGGGTTCTCCTTAAGCTGATGAAAGGGATCTAATCTCTCGCATCCTCATTCCTTCGTTGCTGCAATATTTGTGGGGTTAATTAGTTTGTCAGTGATAAGTGTCTCCTTCTTCTTCTTCTTCTTCTTCTTTCTGTTTCTTCTTTTCTGCTCATATGACGTATAAAAATATGGTTAATCTCAAATATTAAAAATATGTTTCTACTAAGGTGTTTGTGTCGTTTTCTAATATAAAAAATGAATGCTCTTTTTTGAATTGTACAAGAAAATTCAATGAAACAAGTAATTATCACACGCTTTATTAATAAATAACGGTGTCAAATGATATCGTGTTTTGCTGCAGTTTTATTTATTTTTATTATCTATTTATCTTGCAAAGCAACTTATTTTTGGCAGGCATGCTGACATTAATGGCTGAATGAAATTCGTTTCATTTCGCAAAACCCTTTTAGCAAGTAAAGGCGTAGTTCTTTTATCTCTACCTTTAAACAGGATTTCTCTGTTCCTCTAATACAATGCATAAATATGATTGAAACTTTTCTACACGTGCTAGGTATTTACAAACACCAGGCCTTCAAGATTGCCTTATACGGCTAAACCAGGTTGCAAAGATTTAAGTATCACAGACAACATTCTTTTAACCGAATTGCTCAGACCCTAAGGGTTTATAGCGGGGATGCATCCAGGGCGGGTAATGAACCCCTAAAGGTGGAGAACGTGAACAACGCCTTCACTCGTAAAAAGTGTTTTGCAAAATAAAACGATAATATTACTTCTTAAAAGATAATGATCACTTATGTCCACCTTTAAACGGGACTTAAAACTGATGTAGGATCAGCCCAAAGGATACGTCCAGTGTAGAAAAGTTTCACTTTTTAGAAAATGCGAACTACATTTTTACAATTGTGAAGTAGTATAGGCCTCGAACAAAAACTGTCAAATAACAGCAACTTTAATTCGCCATAACATCAGTTTGACAAGGCAGTAATCGTCAGAAACAACAAAAACATTGCACATAAAATCGCTTTTTAAATAAACACTGTCTGGAATACCAGTAGTGGAGCAAAAAGAAGCTCGAGTATTGGCTTCAATTGATGGACAGCAAACTCACGACAACTTATAAACCACGGGGTCCACAATCTCGTCTTGTTTCAAAATATTTGTCAGAGCTGTGAGTGTATGATCCTGGACGGAGGTAGTAGTCAGCTTTTGTTTGGTTAGACAATCCAGCTTTAACCGCAGACGGACTGCCTGCTTCTACATCCGATAGCCTCACAATCTCTTTGACAATGCCTTTGAAAGCAACCTCTTCCAGTAATAAAGACACCATCAGCGACGTAGGTGCACGTTCTTGAGCTGACAGGCTTGGTACAGATCGATTGTTCGTGTCACCCCTGGAGCTGGAGTTTTTCACCTTCGGCTTCAAACTACCCAGCTAGCAGCCCCACATGGGGACTATGCATAATATATGTGAGTATTCAAACGTACCCACGCATAAATAATGTGTGTTTTGTTGGGGAAATTCCCATGTAGTTATGTGGGATTTAGGAGAGTTTGAGACTCTTTTCGATGTGTATTATGCGCATGTGAATCCATGCATTTTATACGCATATATTTCCATGGATTTCATATGTGGGAATTCCTACGCATATTAAGCATGGGATTTTAAAGGAACGACCCACCCTGGGCATACGCGATAACTCCATCGAATACACAGACATGAACCTTTATATATAACTATAGGGCAGTTATAAAGTACTCCTTAAAAGAATTTTAAGCAAAAAAAATAGTGAAATTGGTATTTCATTGTCTAACGTTGTATTATAGTTAGCAACTCTCTACCAAAATCTGCAGAATTTAGCAAAATTTAAATATATGGCGGCTGTCTGCGATAATAAGCAAACATTGCCAGACTGCGTATAATATACATATATTTTCCCATGCATTTACTACGTGGATATTTTCACGGATTATATATGTGTATTTTACATGGGAATACCCATATGGGAAATCCCGGTATCCAGACAGAAGGGCCTTGAACAAAAGGGCCTTGGACATAAGGGCCTTTCCCGAAACGGCTTTTCCCGAATAGGCCTTTCCCAAAACGGCACTAAATGAAAAGTTGGACAAAAGGCCTTGGAATTTTTTTCTAGGATTTTGAGTTTTATTTATTTAATAAAAAATGTAATAAAGTAACAAGTGAAAAAAAACAAACAAATTTCATTGTGTTTTTACAGATATCTGCCTTGATGTTTTGTTTCAATTACTCCCCAGCACTCTCCTGAGATTTCCGAAGCACTGTGCCACAGGATAATCCCTGTTTGTTCTAATCACTGCCTTGATGTTCTACTCATTGCAAAGACTCTTTCAATTACTTCCCATCACTTCTTTAGATGCCAGATTTCGGAGTCATTGCGCCACGGAAGATAATCTCTGTCCTTTGTTTCGTTCCTCTGCACTGTGCTGTTTAAACACACGCGCCAATCCGGATGATGTCTGCGTGGCAGTGTCTTGCCGATATATCAGGTGTTCTGAATTTGAAGTCTTTACTTGAACTGTGACCAACAGCAATGGATATAATACAGAGTAATAAAGGACAGCAAAACAAAAATGCCTCGATGGCTTCATGTACGTTAAGAAAAACTTCATATCCGAAAAAATCACTCAAGGCCCTTAGGTCCAGCTTTTAATTTAGGGTCGTTTTGGGAAAGGCCCTTTTGGAAAAGGTCGTTTTGGGAAAGGCCCTTATGTCTAAGGCCCTTTTGTCCAGGGTCCTTCTGTCCCGGATTCGGGAAATTTCAACGTAAAATATATACGTTTAATAACCAAATGACTTTTAATGAACGTAGGAAGTCAAAAGTATAATATACATATGATATGCGTTTACTTACCCATGCATTTTAGAAGTGGGAAACTACGTATATTATACAGGAGAATGCCCACGGTTGGCATTTCACGGGAAAAACCATGCAGTTTACGTGTGTATCTACCTTGCATTTTAAGCGTGGCAAAGCCTATGTACATTATATGTAGAGTTTATACGGAAATCACACCGTGGGAATGTCCACGTATATTACACATGTTTTCTATGTGGCCATGCCAACGTCCCACGTTCCCACGTAAATTAAACATAAAAACAACGCGTTTAATACGTGTTGGCATACAAATTATGCCAACTGGGTAGTCCTCATTGTCTTCATCGTCGCCCTGTTCCTTCCCTTCTCATTCACACTGTATGTCGCTGGGAGTCACAAGCAGTGGGAGGATGGGGGGGAGGGGGAGGGGGGCTGGCACGTGAGATCTGCCTTCCTGGGCTAGAGCTTTAATACTAAGTGTGACGCTTAGCAAGTCTTCGCTGGCGCTGCCTCTAACAGCGAAGACTCCGATGCGGGTGTTTCGGATGCAATTGCAGGAACAACGCTTGTAGTGAAGCCAGCTGTGCCAAGGTTTGTTCATGCATGGCTCGCATAGAAGCCATCTCCTGGCGCCACCGCTTGCGACATCGAGGATATTGGGTGCGAGGCATATCCAAGTCCTGGGCTAGTGGAATCCAGCATTTACCTTCCGCTGCTATCACTTGAGCTATGGTTCTCGTTGTCAATGACCCACGGGCGGGGTGCTGTGATGGAGGGTGACCATGATATGGTTGCCGTTGTCAGTGACCAACGGGTGGGGTGCTGTGATGGAGGGTTGACGTGCTATGGTTGTCGTTGTCAATGATCCACGGGTGGGGTGCTGTGATGGAGGGTGACCATGATATGGTTGCCGTTGTCAGTGACCCACGGGTGGGGTGCTGTGATGGAGGGTTGCCGTGCTATGGTTGTCGTTGTCAATGATCCACGGGTGGGGTGCTGTGATGGAGGGTGGCCATGATATGGTTGCCGTTGTCAGTGACCCACGGGTGGGGTGCTGTGATGGAGGGTTGCCGTGCTATGGTTGTCGTTGTCAATGATCCACGGGTGGGGTGCTGTGATGGAGGGTTGCCGTGCTATGGTTGTCGTTGTCAGTGACCCACGGGTGGGGTGCTGTGATGGAGGGTGGCCATGATATGGTTGGCGTTGTCAATGACCCACGGGTGGGGTGCTGTGATGGAGGGTGACCGCGCCATGGTTGTCGGCCAATGACCCACGGGTGGGGTGCTGTGATGGAGGGTTGCCGTGCTGTGGTTGCCGTTGTCAGTGACCCACGGGTGGGGTGCTGTGATGGAGGGTTGCCGTGCTATGGTTGTCGTTGTCAATGATCCACGGGTGGGGTGCTGTGATGGAGGGTGGCCATGATATGGTTGCCGTTGTCAGTGACCCACGGGTGGGGTGCTGTGATGGAGGGTTGCCGTGCTATGGTTGTCGTTGTCAATGTTCCACGGGTGGGGTGCTGTGATGGAGGGTGGCCATGATATGGTTGCCGTTGTCAGTGACCCACGGGTGGGTGCTGTGATGGAGGGTGGCCATGATATGGTTGTCGTTGTCAATGATCCACGGGTGGGGTGCTGTGATGGAGGGTGGCCATGATATGGTTGCCGTTGTCAGTGACCCACGGGTGGGTGCTGTGATGGAGGGTGGCCATGATATGGTTGTCTCTGTCAATGACCTACGGGTGGGTGCTGTGATGGAGGGTGACCATGATATGGGTGCCGTTGTCAGTGACCCACGGGTGGGTGCTGTGATGGAGGGTGGCCATGATATGGTTGTCTCTGTCAATGACCCACGGGTGGGGTGCTGTGATGGAGGGTTGCCGTGCTATGGTTGTCGTTGTCAATGATCCACGGCTGGGGTGCTGTGATGGAGGGTGGCCATGATATGGTTGGCCTTGTCAATGACCCACGGGTGGGGTGCTGTGATGGAGGGTGGCCATGATATGGTTGGCGTTGTCAATGACCCACGGGTGGGGTGCTGTGATGCAGGGTGACCGCGCAATGGTTGTTGCTGTCAATGACCCACGGGTGGGGTGCTGTGATTGAGGGTGACCACGCCATGGTTGTTGCTGTCAATGATCCTCGGGTGGGGTGTTGTGATGGAGGGTGACCACGCCATGGCTGTTGCTGTCAATGATCCACGGGTGGGGTGTTGTGATGGAGGGTGACCACGCCATGGTTGTCGCGGTCAATGACCCACGGGTGGGGTGCTGTGATGGAGGGTGACCACGCCATGGTTGTTGCTGTCAATGATCCACGGATTGGGTGCTGTGATGGAGGGTGACCATGCCATGGTTGTCGTTGCCAATGACGATTTTAGATTTTAGATTACTATTATGGAGACATAGACGTTGTTTCGACTTCCATTTGCAACCTTAACTCAACATCGATTACACGTCGGGTCATGATGTCTATCCAGTGTTAGAAGATAAACGTTGTTTCGACGTCTAAAAACAACCAAAATCCGAAGTCTATTCATTGTAGTTGAACATCTCTATGTTTACTGGGATGACTTTTCCAGTCGTACAAGCTGTATTGTAATATTGAATTTTGGTTTTAATTTCGGCTTGTTTTTCCCCAAATGAGTTCGAGCCACATAAAATCCAAAATAAAGACCAAGTTTCTATTTGTTTTGATTTATTTCAGTACAAAAATGTAACTGGAGAGTTTGCTAAAACATTCTGGCCTCTTTGAATATGTGATTATAAAGAATTTATCAAACTAACTTGAACTTCAGACAAATGAGCAGTTTAAATTGTTGACACACATCCGCCTTCCTTTAACCAACACAGAAACAATGTTTTTCTTCAACCACTAAATATATATTTATTAAAATTCACACCATGAAGAGCTTTTTCCGCGAAACTGCTGTTATGTGCAATATTTTCAGTAAAACCCGACCTGTTTTATATAACACTTTGTTTCGCTATAGGGTTTTGAAAATAC
The DNA here is from genome assembly GCA_949752745.1 of Protula sp. h YS-2021. Classification (NCBI taxonomy): domain Eukaryota; kingdom Metazoa; phylum Annelida; class Polychaeta; order Sabellida; family Serpulidae; genus Protula; species Protula sp. h YS-2021. Next base: position 67,211,179 of record OX457030.1, read on the forward strand.
TACCCCTCTAAACGCCCCTCCCCCATCCCTCCCCTCCCCCCCTCCCCCCTTCCCGCTAGTGTTATGCCGCTATGCGCACGGGATAGGAGCCGTTCATCACCGGAAACGGCAGGTGCTCTGGATCGATGGAGGAATAAGTTGAAAACACACGCCGGAAGTGATTGCGGAGAATGCTGGGAGAAATCAAATGCGCATCGAGACTCTTCCAGTGCTGTAGCGATTTCTTCGCCTGCTCGCGACGCCTTTCAAAGCAGTACATTTCTGTTGCCATGGTTACCTGTGAATTACCAAAGTAAACTATCCAAACTAGCATTAAGCTTTTATATATATTCAGCTATGCAAATCACAGTTGTGCAAATTAGCATATTAACATAAATTTAATCCTAATAATTTGTGGACTGAGAAATTTCTAGAGCTTAGCATTCCCGGATCCAGATGTGTCTGGTGCTGCGTCTACAGCCCTTAGGGATCATAGATAAATTATATACGCCCATGGGAAGGAGTGGAAGGAGAGCATCTTGTCGTAGTCAGTGTGGTGATACCACTCACTTAGCGTACAGACATAGCGGAGGGTCAGAAACTTGATGGGATTGGGTGGTTGTTGTCCAACAGCTAACCTCTATGGCGGTTCTGTCTGTAGTGTATAACACCTGTTTACTCCTCAGACACACTGGCTAGATTCCGAGAATATGGTAATTTTAAAGAGAGGTACTGATTTTTTAAAATATCCATCCGCTCTGTGTTTATACACAGATAACAGAGAAATCTCATTAGAGGTCAGCTGTTTTACAACAACGCGTTTTGGGTGAATGGATTATGGGCGACCCGTTTGGCCTTAGAATTAACAAGTTATCGCACAGAGCATAACATCCTCTGCATCCAAGATGGCGGCCATTGCGATTTAGGGGGGGGGGGGGGTAAAAATCATGCTACAATCCCAGCCCCTCCAAATGGGTGTTCCAATACAACCTCCCCCCTCCCACCCCCTCCACACACGCACCCCCTTGTAGACAAATCCTGGACCATGCGCAGGACTGAAAAAATAAGAAAACTGGATCATGTAGAAAACTGCAGACCTTTCTCCGTATGTAGGGGAGATCTTCGTGAGTGAGCTCATCAAACGGCAGCAGATCGGAAAGTTTGCTGGGTGGCAGCTCCACCTCGATGTGTTGTGTGCGCTGACTCTTCCACCCCCGCCCACGGGTCTGCTGTGTGTCGCCTGACCGCCCAATCGCTTGCTGCCATCAGCCAAACACTCGTCGTTATTTATACAACTTGATTTATATTTTTTAAAAAAACTGTCTTTTTATTTTTTTCAAATAATATGCATAGAAAGTGCACAGTGGATTGGAATGAAAAAGAGCTTGTTTTATCTCACGAAGTTTATTTTCGTATTCCACGAAATGTGGTCAAATGACCTCTTTTAAATTTGCATAAAAAAACCTTGTTATATCTTTTTCGTTTAGTGTCCCAATTTTTTTTATAGGCAAGATCCAGAAGACAAAAAAACTTACCCTGTAGGACGATCGTCTGCTTTCTCCAGAAATGTTGACATTGACGTCACCTTTGCTGTCGGCGTCTAGACGTATCTTCAGGCGTATTTTACCCGTTTTCTTTCGCCCATTAGCGACGGCTAAGTTACTTGTAGAAGCGACTACGTGAAGCGGCTGAGCGTATGGACTCACGTTCTTCCCTGTCAAAGCACAACAGAGCAAGAACATGCACTCTCTGCTTTAACGGAATGACACGAACCCGCCCACTCACTCCTATAGAATCACAGGGACATTCCGTTTTCAAACTTAACGTCTTATAGCTTTAAGTAATGCTGTTTTGTTTTAAAAGCTTTTTTTCCTTCTGGTTTTGAGAGAAGTTACGAAGTCTGTAAAATGGAAGAAATGATTAAAAAAAAAAAAAACATTTTTTTTTTATTTAGCTTAGTTTATTTTTTTCAATGCGGATAGTTAAGAACAGAAAGAATGTTGAAATGCCATATTTTGTCTTCAACAGAATTATCCCGTCTTAATTCCAGTCTTAACTTTTCATCGATTTTTTTGTTTCTTTGTTTTATGAAAATGTTTAAATTTCAGTAATAGTAAAAAAATGATCTGACAATAACAATAGCACGAATAATAATAATATTATTATTATTATTATTATTATTATTATTATTATTATTATTAACAGAAAGAACAATAATAATAACATAAAATAATAACAGTAATCTAATAATAATAATAATAATAATAATAATAATAATAATAATAAAGTCTACCTGAGGCGGTGGTAGCCTTCTTGAGCGTCTCTAGGTGTTCCTTCAGCTGTTTCTCGGTGAGTCCGATCAGCCTCGCCCCTGCCGCGTAATGGTTGACCACGTGCGGGATGTGGGAACGCTTGTACTTAGTACTGTAGTAGCTGTAATACATCGATCAACTGGTTCACATTAGTGCCATCAGAACAACGATTGTAGGAGTACTACGCAATAGGGGGTCGGGTAGGGTGGAGTTATCAGATCTTTTATAGTTGGTCTTCCCCTACCTATCCTACCTCCCCCCCCCCTCCACACACACACACACACACGCACACACACACACACACACACACACACACACACACACACACACACACACACACACACACACACACACACACACACACACACACACACCAAATAAACTTTTCTTACTACGCAGAGAAAATTAACGTTTTCATTTGTAAAAATAGTTCAGCATTAATTGCTGAAAGTAAAGCAAGCATTTTATTAATAAACACAATTGCATATAAATTTAATAAAATAATAATAAGAAAAAAAAAAACAGACCCGACGATTTCGTCCATGCTTTTGATGGCGGATTTCTTCATGAATTCCGTGAGCGCCTCAAACAGCAGCACTTCCCTCCCGGAGAGGTGTTCCGTCATCTGTTCTGCCCTGTCCGCCGCTGTAAGCATACCAAACTCATCGCACCGGTCCCCTCAGGCCTAATCCTCCTCCCCTCCTCCCCCTCCTCCCTCCCCCGCCCCGCCGCCCTGTGCCTTCTCTAACACCCCCACTCCCTTCCCATAACTGACTCCCGGAGAGGTGTTCCGTCATCTGTTCTGCCCTGTCCGCCGCTGTAAGCATACCAGACTCATCGCATCGGTCCCCCTCACCCCTCATCCTCCCCTGCTCCGTCCCCCGCCCCGCCGCCCCTGTGCCTTCAATAACCACCTCCACTCCCTTCCCATAACTGACTCCCGGAGAGGTGTTCCTTCATCTGTTCTGCCCGGTCCGCCGCTGTAAGCATACCAAACTCATCGCACTGGTCCCCCTCAGGCCTAATCCTCCTCCCCTCCTCCCGCTCCTCCTTCCCCGCCCCGCCCTGTGCCTTCTCTAACCACCCCCACTACCTTCCCATAACTGACTCCCGGAGAGATGTTCCGTCATCTGTTCTGCCCGGTCCGCCGCTGTAAGCATACCAGACTCATCGCACCGGTCCCCCTCACCCCTCATCCTCCCCTGCTCCGTCCCCCGCCCCGCCGCCCCTGTGCCTTCTCTACCCACCTCCACTCCCTTCCCATAACTGACTCCCGGAGAGGTGTTCCGTCATCTGTTCTGCCCGGTCCGCCGCTGTAAGCATACCAGACTCATCGCACCGGACCCCCTCACCCCTCATCCACCCCTGCTCCGTCCCCCGCCCCGCCGCCCCTGTGCCTTCTCTAACCACCTCCACTCCCTTCCCATAACTGACTCCCGGAGAGGTGTTCCGTCATCTGTTCTGCCCGGTCCGCGCTGTAAGCATACCAAACTCATCGCACCGGCCCCCCTCAGGCCTAATCCTCCTCCCCTCCTCCCGCTCCTCCCTACCCGCCCCGCCCTGTGCCTTCTCTAACCACCCCACTACCTTCCCATAACTGACTCCCGGAGAGATGTTCCGTCATCTGTTCTGCCCGGTCCGCCGCTGTAAGCATACCAGACTCATCGCACCGGTCCCCCTCACCCCTCATCCTCCCCTGCTCCGTCCCCCGCCCCGCCGCCCCTGTGCCTTCTCTAACCACCCCCACTACCTTCCCATAACTGACTCCCGGAGAGATGTTCCGTCATCTGTTCTGCCCGGTCCGCGCTGTAAGCATACCAGACTCATCGCACCGGTCCCCCTCACCCCTCATCCTCCCCTGCTACGTCTCCCGCCCCGCCGCCCTTGTGCGTTCTCTAACCACCTCCACTCCCTTCCCATAAGTGACTCCCGGAGAGGTGTTCCGTCATCTGTTCTGCCCGGTCCGCCGCTGTAAGCATACCAGACTCATCGCACCGGTCCCCCTCACCCCTCATCCTCCCCTGCTACGTCTCCCGACCCGCCGCCCCTGGGCGTTCAAAAACCACCTCCACTCCCTTCCCATAACTGACTCCCGGAGAGGTGTTCCGTCATCTGTTCTGCCCGGTCCGCCGCTGTTAGCATACCAGACTCATCGCACCGGTCCCCCTCACCCCTCATCCTCCCCTGCTCCGTCCCCCGCCCCGCCGCCCCTGTGCGTTCAATAACCACCTCCACTCCCTTCCCATAACTGACTCCCGGAGAGGTGTTCCGTCATCTGTTCTGCCCGGTCCGCGCTGTAAGCATACCAGACTCATCGCACCGGTCCCCCTCACCCCTCATCCTCCCCTGCTCCGTCCCCCGCCCCGCCGCCCCTGTGCGTTCAATAACCACCTCCACTCCCTTCCCATAACTGACTCCCGGAGAGGTGTTCCGTCATCTGTTCTGCCCGGTCCCCCGCTGTAAGCATACCAAAATCATCGCACCGGTCCCCCTCAGGTCTAATCATCCCCTCCTCCTCCCCCCCCCCCCGCCCCGCCGCCCCTGTGCCTTCTCTAACCACCCCCACTCCCTTCCCATAACTGACTCCCGGAGAGGTGTTCCGTCATCTGTTCTGCCCGGTCCGCGCTGTAAGCATACCAGACTCATCGCACCGGTCCCCCTCACCCCTCATCCTCCCCTGCTCCGTCCCCCGCCCCGCCGCCCCTGTGCGTTCAATAACCACCTCCACTCCCTTCCCATAACTGACTCCCGGAGAGGTGTTCCGTCATCTGTTCTGCCCGGTCCCCCGCTGTAAGCATACCAAAATCATCGCACCGGTCCCCCTCAGGTCTAATCATCCCCTCCTCCTCCCCCCCCCCCCCCGCCCCGCCGCCCCTGTGCCTTCTCTAACCACCCCCATTCCCTTCCCATAACTGACTCCCGGAGAGGTGCCCCGTCACCTGTTGTGCCCTGTAAAACATACTAAACTCATCGCATCCCCTCTTACCCCCCCCCCACCACCCCCCCCCCCCCTCCTCCTGATGGGCCGCTTCTTTCGCTTTCGTTTTTGAAAGTCCTAGGAAATGTTGCTTGGAGAAAATACATCAAACATTGATTTTTTCACACAAAATTGAATTCATTTTTCATATTTTAAAATAGGGTCTTAAGGACAGCATAGCTGCCGGTTGTACTATAAATAACTTTCTGTTGCTACGGCTTTGTGCGAGGTATCAACAGTAACCATGGTGACTTACTCAGAGTGGCAAGAAAACGTTCCGTGCTCGTCATCAAGTGTAGGAACTCGTAAAAGTCAATCTCGCCGCTCCCTGCATGGATATCAAAATAAATAAATAAACAAATAAATAAATAAAGCAGCAATAAAGTGGGACACATTTTATTTATTTTTATTGTAAAATGAACAAAAGCAGGTTGTTGCCGTGACTAGAGATGAGAATCCAGAGAGTGGGTGCAGTTGAGGGGGTGGGTGGGAGAGGGGGGAGGGTGCAGGTGTGGGAGTGGGGGTTGGGGTGAATGACAGGGTGTGTACGTGTAAGGGGGGATGGGGTGGGGCCGGAGATGGGGTGAGTGGGGATGCGAGGTGGGGGTGGGTGGGTGCGGCTAAGGGGGTGGGGGTGGAGTGGGGACAGACTCGAGAGGTCTCGATCACATCTGAAAACGTTTCCTCATGGTTTTCTTGAGCACTGTATTTCACTCTTCAAACTTTTAAAATATTTTTCAAAAACCATTTATGAAACAGATCAGACATCCCTGTTGAGCCCCCGAAACTCCCCCTCCGACCCCTTTAGCCCCCCCCCACCCCCTCCTCCGTTTTCTTTATTTATATATTTATATAATTGTTTTATTTTTTCACACGCACCATCTTTGTCGATGGTATGAAGAACTTCTTTGATTTCATCTTTGGACAGACAAATATTGACGGATCTCAGCGTCAAATCGAGCTCCTCTGCATCTATTGTACCTCCTCCATTGCTGTCAAAAAGGTCAAACACCTCCCGGAAAGCTGAAACATGGATATATATGGCTCGAACATAAAACAAGCAGGGATGGAGGGATAGGGGTGGGGGGGTGGGGGGAGGGGGAGGTTGGATGTGGTCTTTTTAGGGAAGTGAAAAGTAAAGATTAAAAATGTAAATGATTTTTATTATTTATCCTCTTCATATGGTTTTTTTTTTTTTTTTGTGTGTGTGTGTGTGTGTGTGTGTGTGTGTGTGTGTGTGTGTGTGTGTGTGTGTGTGTGTGTGTGTGTGTGTGTGTGTGTGTGTGTGTGTGTGTGTGTGTGTGTGTGTGTGTTCTTTATAAATGTTCAAATTTAGCTCGTTAGAAATTGCAAAAAGAGTTTGATTCACTCGCTTTCATTGTTTCACTTAAAAAACAAACTGGACATCCGTTTTTCCGCCCACGCCCAGGAGTAGAAGCAGTGAGAAACAGTTTTTTTTTTAGACTGCATTTCTAATGCATCCCGTCCATGTCCCAACTCCTACCACCACCACCACCCCCCCCCCCCCCCATCCCCACCTCCCTCCTCTGCGCTTTGAGTACAGTTTGAGATGATCGTAAATTTGCTCGTTCCATGGCAGAACTCACCTCGGATCTGTTGTGCCGTCAGACCATGTACGTTGTCGGATATTGATCGTCTACTGCGCAATTTTTCGCCGTTTTTGGCATTCCCTGACGCCATATTCTTACTTTCTCTGTTAGCCCTCCGTTTGATGACGTTAATACGTTTCGTATCTTCCACAGAAAGCCCCTGTATAGGGAATTTATCCGGTTCTGTTTCCTCCCCAGTATCGGCGTTTCGGGCCCCGATGCGAAGCGCAGTGTTTGAAGGTGTGCGCAGCGGCCTAGCACCAGTGGCGCTTTTTTGGCGCACTAGTGGCGTGGTCGCGTACGCGCGGCGCTGAACTTCTTCAATTTGCTGGACAGACGCGACAAGACCTTTGGTGGGTCGCATAACACCTTTGACTTGGGAGGATTCCAGCTCGTACGGTTCACTATCTTCCGACTTAGCCGCCTGTGGTTGAGGTTGTTTCCCGCGCCCTGATTTCCCAGGTGGTCCCTTACTCAGTTGACCTAAATCAAAGGCGTCCCTGCGACCCACCCACCCACGGTACACCTCCGCCTTAATCTGTTCAAAATCGATCATCCCGACGTTTGGGCGTCCAGTTGCCATGGTGCTCTCCCGGCGACTGCACCGACGTATCGATAGCTTTCGGTTATTTCCGGTACATTGCGACCGACCATTCCTCTGGGCACCAGATTTCTGCTTAGGCTTAAACGAAACGTTGACATTTGATTCGTATTTCACGGCTGTTTCCTGTATACATTGCTGATTTTCCAGTTGCGTTTGATTAACTTCACCTTCGGGTTGATTTTCAATAACATCAAGAAATAATTCCACTTCGCAAGTTTCAGATATATCATTCATGTTTTATTTCTGTGTATGCAGTCAAATGAAACTCAAATGCATTACTCTATATATAATTTTGAAATTTTAAATTAATAATAAAAAAGAAAGAAAAAAGATCATCAAATTAGAGAACTCCATCTTTTAACTCGGCTTCGTTCCCGTAGAAATGGGATACCTATTTCGTCACAATTCATTCGTCCTGTGACGTTTGCTCTGATCACACAATTGGGCGAGAATAGAATGACGTCAAAATGCTACGGTGTCGTCACAAATACAACTGGCCAAAACCAACGGAATCAAATGGTGTGTCTTTATACAAGTACAAGATTACATACGGTATGATTTATTGAGAAAAGAGTGCCTAAAATATTGGAGGAAAGACGTCGTAACTTGTATGAATCACAGCGAGAGATGGAGGTATGCGGTTAGAACAATGATAGCTGGGCAACGTGCAAGCTTGTGGGTAGCTTACCGACAAGGAAGAAAGGGATATTCAGCGTAGAATAAAAATACTCGGCGTGGAAATTCACTCACAAATATAGACTTCCTATTTTTCTGAGTTATATCAGAAGATACTTGCAAGACGCCAAGCCAAAACGCTTAGTCTTTGCTTTTGAAATTAAAACACAGTACTGTTTTTTTATTTATTTTCTTTTTATTTATTTATTTTTCTTTGAAAATCAAAAACCAACATTTTTCAAAGTTCCTGGTGGCTAAATGAAAAAGTTAATTTTTAACGAAAATGAAGCTGTTTGTCAATTCAGCAAAGTAACATTTCGCAATCAAAAACGAACATAAAAATTGCACAAAAATGTTCACTTCGTCATGATTTGTCAAAATTTTGTCATAACCTTGTCAAGCCCTTGTCAAATGCTTAAAAAGTTTTTTGTGCCAAAATGACTTATGCGCCTATTTCGCATTTACCAACTTAAAAAAAAAAAAGAAAAAAAAAAAACAGATTTTTTTCTTTTTTTTTCAGTTTTCATTTATGCAAGGTTTGTCAGTGCTACGGTTGTAAATTATGCTAATATTTTTAAACAGCTATATTATAGGGACAGATCATGGAGATGATTGTTTTGTGTGGGATTCTAGCACCCGTGGAAGGCCTGTGAACGAACCGCGCAGAGGTGAGTTCATTGGCCTTGCACAAGTGCTCGAATCCCATACAAAACGCGCCTGCTCCATGGTCTATCACTATTATAACACAAAGGGGCAAAATCGTTGTTTAAATGGCGAAAAATCACTATTATAACACGTATCGATTGAATAATGCACTCCCGTATAAAGAAATGATAGAAAAACGTCAGCGTTTTCTAACTGCGTACAAATGTCGTCAAACCATAAAACAACAGAATAACAATAGGCATGACGCATAGAAACTATGACGATGGCTTTGTGACGCAAAACGTTAGCCTTTGCACCATCAAAAAAAAAAAAAAATCACCAAAAATAGCGAGTTTTTGGCCATTTTTCTCAATTTAAGCAGTGATATTGCCCGTTTGTGTTATAATAGTGATAGACAATGGAGCAGGCGCGTTTTGTTTGGGATTCGAGCTCTTGTGGAAGGCCAATGAACTCACCTCTGCGCGGTTCGTTCACAGGCCTTCCACACGTGCTCGAATCATATACAAAACACTCATCTCCATGATCTATCCCTATAATTAAAAACCTAGACATCCTGATATATCCTATATACTGTTATAACCCTATATATATTTTACAACAAATTTTCTAACACCTTTCATGCAAAATAGTTGTTTTTTAATCATAAGATCATTTCGTAGCATGTACAACATTAATGTTATTATTAGCTCAAAAACCCTATTTTTAATTCCCATCGACGCATTTAGCGATGTCAAAAAGGGGTATGGTACTCTTATTTTCGGGGTGCTTTTATATTTGTCTTTGGTGACAACACATAACACTTCTCTGGTCTGCTTAACGAATGTTTACTCTGGCGTGTCGTATTTTGTTTTACAAGACTTTGCATTAGGCCAAGGAGAAAAAATATTCGTGTTTTTCATCTTATTCATTTGCGATTTGACTGACTCGGCAGGGAAGATGAGAAACAATATTATTTTTTCTCGTCTTAAGTCAGTGCACACACACACACACACACACACACACACACACACACACACACACATATATATATATATATATATATATATATATATATATACATAGTAAAACCCTAGATATGGACACCCCTGAATTATGGACAGTATTTTTTAGTCTGTTTTAAAAGGCCATAGAGTTCTGTTATATCTGGACACCTCTATTGTGGACACCCCTCTATTCAGAATTAGGGACACTCTTTTTATCCCGTAAGTACGGTTACACACTTAAAACAACCCCTCTATTGTGGACAGTCAAATTGCTGCCCATATTTTGTACGTTATGTAAACAACCCCTATCAGCTTGTTACTCGGTAGTGTTTTTTTTTTTTCGCTATTGTTATCTGTGGGTATTGAGTACATTATATTGAACACAGTGCATGTAAAGACAATAGATCTTATTACAAACGATGTGTGCCTAAGAGAGAAGCTTTATACTACTAAACCCTATTGACATATGTGCTCCGTCTTTTAAAATGCGTATCAAGGAACAAGTACTACATTGTCTTTATACTCAGTTAAGATGTTATACAAGGTGTTAAGTCTGAATATCGGTGGTGTGAAAAGAAAACGGAACGAACTTTCGCTATCTGATAAAGTTAAAATAATCAAAGCAAGCGAGTGATGGAAAAAGTGTAAGAAAAATAGCCAAAGATTTTAGTTGTAGTTGTCAGACAAAACAGAACCTCGAAATTAGGGACACCCCGCCATTAGGGACAAAATTATTCAGTCACTTTTTGTCCCTAATAGCGGGGTTTCACTGTATATATATATAAATTATAGCCGAGCTCCGGGACAGAGAAAAGAACCGTGTAATAGCATACGGGAAGATAACTTAATTTTGTTTACACTGAATGTCATACTAAGGGGGCAGCACTGTGCAGACTGTATTCTTTTTAGACCCGCGTACCAGCCCAACTTCATCACTTTTCTTACTGGAATGAAAAAGAGAAGAAAATATATAAATAACACAAAAGTATATATCAGAAAAACATCGTGAGGATTTAACCTTGTTGGGGGTGGGGGGGGGGGGCAAACCCCTTCTCCCTTTTTAACTTAGTCACGGTTAACAGTGGTTGCCAGCATGAAGCAAACGCAAGGTTATTCAGATGGTCGGCTATCTTTCAACTTGGCATACGTGGTAATACTTACATTGTGAACCACACACTAGCCATATGTTGTGTGTTTTTTTAAACATGTATATTAATTTTCATGGTGTATTCTTGTAAACAATAACCCATGTGCAATGAATGATGGGATGCGTGGATAAAATGGACACAAAAACAATCCTTATTTTGCTAAACAGTCTTTTACTTGGCTACGTCTTTATCGTTTTATCTGTGGAGAAGGATTACAGAATCGTGAACGAAATTGCAGCACCTGCCTTCAACAGAGGTAAAACAAGATTGGAGCTTTTTATTTTTTACATTGCACCTAACATATAAAAAGGTTGCATTTTGATTTATAAAGTCTACTTTTAAATGTCATTGTACTTGGCAATGAACATCGATTGAACTTCTGATCCAGCCATTTCGGTAATTTTCACGAATGATTTTGTTTTGTTCAAATACTGTATTCTTTAAGTCTTTACAAAGACTGTTAACTTCACAGTCAAGTTTTATGAACATTGCCGCAGGATTTCGGGGCCTCCTTTTCTTCCTTTCTTCCTTTTATTTATTTATGTATTTTTTTGGGATATATCATCAAGTGACATTGGGATGGCAGACATAAATATAATCAAATAAAAACTTTATAGGATGAAAATTTAACGATGACAAACTTCAGGGATATAGGGAAAAATTGAGCTTAAATACGGAAACATTATTAAAAATTGGGTAAAAACCTATCATGGAAATGAAATAATTAAATATCATTAAGTCTTCCGGCAATTCTTTTACGGTTTGTTAAAAATTGATAACATTGAGACCCTAATTGACATATTATTATTATTATTATTATTATTATTATTATTATTATTATTATTATTATTATTATTATTATTGTTGTTGTTGTTGTTGTTGTTGTTATATAACTACGACTATTTTTACTACTTTGACTGTTATTTTTGTTGTTTTTCTTGCTAGTAGAAATGTTAGTAGTAGAGTAGTAGTAGAAGTAGTAGTAGTAGCAGTAGTAGAAGTAGTAGCATTATTACTATTTTTATTATAATACCTAACTAATTAACAATATTATTAATATTATTATATTGTTGTTATTTTCTTCATATTTTTACTTTGACAGAAGTTAGAACTGCTCCATCTACAGCAGAAGAAATGTGTAGCCACTCAGAGCGCGGCTTACTGCTTCAGGACGCGTGTAAAAAGTTCAAAAATTCAACGACACAACCTTTTCTCAAGCTCGTCAAAGATGCTCTAAATACACCCAGCCTTGTGAACAAAGTGCGTGCCTTGCTCTCCAACCAAATTTGGGTTGATGACGAGCACAAACTTATGTTATGTCTGGTGCCCAAAACGGGCGTGACGTCATTCGAGTCGATGCTTGTTCAGTATTCAAGTATTTTCAAAAGTAAAAATCCGGGAAGGAACGCGTTCGAGCTCTACGGCTATTCCATATACTTTCGTCTAGGACAACACAAACTAAGACAGTTGCGGAAACTCCCCATAAGTGAAATACATGACGTCATGGAAAATTATTATAAAATAATGACGACGCGTCATCCGCTAAGTAAATTGTATTCGTTCTACTTGGATAAAGTGGTTGGAAAAGACTGCCATAAAATGCTTGGTTTCACAAGTAACATTGTGAGATACATGAAAATAAAAGTCCCAATTACGAGACCCAGTCAGGCCTGTAATTACGCGCATCTCATTTCCTTCAAGGATTTCATTCGATTTTACCGAGACAATATAAAAAGGATAAATACAAGAGAAGATCATAAAATCCGAGTTGTCGATATGTGTAAACCTTGTCAGATACCTTATGATACTTATTTCCGGACGGAAACAGCAAATGCAGATCAAATGTATGCAATTAGTCACTTCCTGGATGCAGACAGCAATCGAACAAATAGCATAGCATTCCACACAAATGTTAAAGTCAACACCACGGCTGCCTTTTCGCGGCTGATTCCGGCGTATTCAAATATCTCACAGTCGGACAGGGATTGGTTAAATGACTACTACAGAGATGACCTGAGATTGTTTGGTTACGACACCGAGTCGTCACGTGATGAGCTGCGCGCGCATTGCCGCTCAAAAATCGGTCATAAAACGTGTTGTTAGGAATACTCCGAGCAGACGATACCCCGACACCATAGCCGATTGAGTGACATTTATACCGAGCGACACTTTATCGAGCGGCACTTAATCGAGCGACATCCCAGAGATGAGCAGGGGATAAGTATGAACGCTGCTCTTGTTCAATGAGTACAGGTATGAACGCGGCAGAGACAGTCCAGTACCTGCTGAATGAGTGTGAATGCGAACGCTGTATGAGCAATTCAACAATTGCCTAAAACAGCCCGCCACCAAAGTTGACTTAATTTAAAATGGTGCAATGCTGTATATCTGTTGTTTTAGTTTGGGAATGAAATTTTAATGATGTTACCCTTTGAATCGCATTAGATACAACTTTCCACATCATAGATTTGCCACATCCAAAATTCCTACCCCAACCCCTTCCCTCTCCCCTCCTCCACCCCTCTCCCCCCTCCCATTCTGCTGGGTTGCTCACATGCAAGAGGCTTTATTGTGTAAAGTGCAAAGCCCAGATAAACAAAGGTGCGAAAAGGGAAGGAAAAAAAATAGCCCATGTCGGTCAGGGTTCTGATATCACAGTTCTCAACTTTCCCCCCCCCCTCCCCCCCCCCCCCCACTTCTGACCAGACACGTCATTTGCGTAATCTTCGCGTAAACCAAAACCAGACATTGCTTGTAATGGAACAACGAATAATCGCGACCACAGACCGAAGTCTTACCACTAACGCCTTTGAAACAACGATGAATAGACGTTTTTCTAATGTTAGACGTTGCTTTTGGTGGCAAAAACGAAGCTCCGACGCCTAACCAACGTCTAATCAACGTTGATTATACGTAGGATAATAGAAAACAATCCAAAGTTTGAAGGTAGGCGTTTCGACTTCCATAAACAACATCACAAAACTGATTCGACTTCGGGTTATAACCACTTCGTCACAGTAGAATCTATGACATTATAACCTCTGATCACAGTAGAATCTATGACATTATAGCTATTACTCACAGTTGAGTAGAATCTATGACATTATAAACCACTGCCTCGGGGGTGACTGTTAGCTCAGTTGGTTAGAGCGTTGGTCTGGTAATCCCAAGGTCCCGAGTTCGATTTCAGCTCGGGGTGGTAAGCAGGGGATTGACGTTCGCTCCAATTGCCTTATCTAAACGAATGCGGTGGATTAGATTACCCATCACGGAATTTAAAATTGACGCCCACTGAGGCTTTCGACCACCCCTTTAAAAGAAAAAAAGACACTACATCACAGTAGAAACTATGACATTATAACCTCTGATCACGGTAGAATTTATGACATCATAACCTCTGATCACAGGAAAATCTATGACATTATAACCTCTGATCACAGTAGAATCTATGACATTATGACTATTACTCACAATTGAGCAGAATCTTTGACAGTATAACCACTGCCCACGGTAGAATCTATGACATTATAAACCACTACCTCACAGTAGAATCTGTGACATTATAACCACTGCCTCAGAGTAGAATATGCATATATATATATCGCGTCCTTGCCCTGTGGTGATACATTTTGATTCACAAAGCATAACTCTGTGTGGACAGTGTTTATAAATAACACGTAACATGAACCGCCAAAACTTGGTTGTGGTCACATCATGGTCATCAGTGACATAAGAAGCTAGTAGGGGACACAGCTTATGTAGATGTTTTGGAAAACATAATTTAAACAAATATTTTAATTCAATGAAAGTAATAGTCAAACTCAGAAAAATACACTGTTTTGCAGAATAAATAGAACTTCAATTTTAGCAATGAAGGTCACTTGTAGAGAATAACTCCGTAATTTTCTAGCTACTGAATGACGTATGTGGGAATTCAAGCACTTAAATGCAAAGGCGAATGCAGAAGAAATTAGAAGGAGGGGTGGGGTTGGGGGGGGGGGTGGCTTGGTAGTCTTTCAATAAGAAGAATAACAAACACCGAGTGTCATCTCCCGTTCAAAGAAGTCACAAGTAAAATTTAAGTTTTTTGACCTCGTAAAAGGCTTCGCTTGCCACATCCACGCTAACAAGACATCTATCGTTGTTATAAAACAGCTGACCTCTAGACAGAGCTGTGTTGTGTATAAACACAGGACGGATGTTTTTTTTTTTTTAAAAAGAAGTTCACTGTTCAATGAGTACTATTTTTGTGGATTCCTGTCTAAGGCATGATTGCGTGGGTTAGTGTTACAAAAGCAATAAATCATTGAGCTGATGTGCTTTGTATTGGATTGAAACACTTGTTGGAACCAAAATAGGAACAACAACAAAACAAAATAAAAAAAAATCATTAAATAATTAACCCTCTTAGCTAAACTGCATAACGAAACAAGTCTACATGAACTGTCAATCCCGAATTCATTCATTTATTTTTTATTTATTTATTTTTTTTTTTGAAAATATTTACAATAAACATGAAACAGCAAGACTACTACAAAACGGAGACTCAAGAGTATCGGCCCTATGTTGGTCATTTTTGCCTGAGCTACTGATTGTCGCGTGTGAGTTGCTTTTGGTTGAGAGCAAGGGTATATGGTCTTATTTAGAACGGTTGTTTTGGCAAAGTTGCCAGAACATACATGTCTGTTCTGGATGGGGTTGGTATAAATGAAAGAAAAAAAACTGACCGGAAGTGACGTGATGAAGTTACGTCATGATGCATCCCCATCATAGATTAGAACAGATACGAAGTGACGTCATCTCCGGAAGTGACGTCGTCTGTTTTGGAAACGTACCAAAAAAAAAACTCTGAGTCAAAATGCACCCTTGAGTGAGAATGTGCATATGTATGTGTCTATAGTAGGATAAAAACATTGGTTCTAAGTCACTCTAAGATGTCATAATGACGTCACAGGTGACTTAAAACCACAACCCCCCTGGGTCCAACATGGGAGGACCCCCTCCCAGACAATATAGAGAGTATTTTTTGGATTTCTTTGTTTATTCATCCCCCCACACACTAATGCACACACACACACCAACACCATGACAGAAATAGCGCTTATTTCGTATTAGGTGGTGACCACCCTGAAAAGGGCAGTCTGGGAGACGGAGCTCTCTAGTGTTTGCTGCTGCCGGCGCCGATTAAAAAGAATGTGACCACGACCTGGATAGGACTTCCGCACTCTATCAGCTATCAGCTGGCCATTAAATATAAAATGATCGGTCCGCAGCTGCTTGGTAGGTGCAAATAGCGGCGCAATACAGACAAGTCTGATGGTCACAGCCTGTTGCCAACACCTTGTCGCCGCCTACGAAGCAGCCACAGCCGATGCACAGGTTGACGTCTTGCCATAGGAAGAATCTGGCCCAAGCTGGGTATTATTCCTCCTCCAATCGCCACGGAATCGCCTTCCCGAACATGGTGTTTCGGAAGTACGCTAGCTGGTAGTGGCCGTCTTCTATGTTCCCCAGTCGTTCCCCCGTCGTCACCACGTGTCTGAATACCGACAAACAAAGTACCGCGGCGTTGGCTGATCGGCAGTACAACTGGCAGATTAACTTCTTGGATTTCTCTGAGCGTCAGAGCGTGGTTTAGCGCAAAGTAACACTCCATGTTGACAGCATAAAGTTGAAAGCGCTTGTGAAGCAAGAAATGATATAGCTAACAGTTATATAGTATGCTGACCCCTAAACCCCCCAGGACATATACCATGTGAGGACCCAGGTCATCTACTATGTGAGGACCCACCCCCCTCCCAAAACATATGCCATGTGAGGACTCCCGGGGTACACCATGTGAGGACCCACCCTCCTCTCAGGTCATCTACCATGTGAGGACCCATCCTCCCCCGGGCATCTACTATGTGAGGACTCACCCCCAGGTCATCTACTATGTGAGGACCCACCCTCCCTCCAGGACATACTATATGAGGACTGCTCAGGAAAGGCGCTAAAAGTAGTGTGTAAATAGGGGGCTAAGCGTCAGTTACAACATTCCAAAACAAACAGCAAGATGACTTCAACTAACAAGACAATCATAGTGAGGAGGAACAGCCTTGCAGTAAGGTTGACAACAGAGTGCTACAAATGCTGGGTGTCGCTAGAATATGCAGTACAGCCTCATAACTGCCCCGTACACCACAACGCACCGCGTCGGTTCTGTTGCAAGACCTGCGGCGGACTGCTATGGTACAAGTTTACAGTGACGTTGCCTGGGCCTTTACCGGTGTGTACAGACTGCTGGTGGTGTGGCGCGACACTGAGAAACATCATATATTACAATTTCCACCCCTTCAAGTGCGCGGGAAGACCGTTCACCATGCAGCAGTTTTACAGACAGCAGCGCAGTTGCGGGAACCCAGCATATTGGTGAAAAGTCAACTTACTAAAACTTTTGTCCCTTCTAAGGGCCTTCATTTCTTATGAAATAAACGCACATTCTGTCTATGTATGTCTGTGTGTAAAAGGAGACGTCTGAGAACACATTTCATCATTTCAGTTCTAGCAGTTGACGTGACAACAACAATAGCATCTCATTCAGACACATCAGTCTTCTGTCATGATTGTAATGTGACATTGCCACCTCTGGAATTGTTTGAAGCACATACATGTAAACCAGCTAAGATGAAACTTGCTCGTGAAGAGCTTGTTGATTAGATTGAAACCAAGAAAGACGGAACAAGATGGCATTGACAGACCCGATCCAGTCCTCTGCTATGGATGCATTAAAATATTTCCATCTCTGGAATTGTTTGAGAAACATACATGTGTGAAGATGGAAAATGTGCATCATGAAGAACAATCTGTAAAGAAACAAAAGACAGGACAAGTGGGGACAGGTAGAAGGGTAGTCTTGGTGAAAACGCACAGGAAAAACGGTTTGAGTCTGAGGATGGATCGGATTTACTGCTTGAAATTAACCGTATTAAGACCCATTTTTTGGAGACCTTAAACCATGGAATGAAATGGTATATTGTGGTACATGCTCGCTTCAAGAAGGTGTTATGACGGAACAAGTGGATAATGCATTTATCAGCAGTCCAATATATACAGCATACAATCCAGCAATTATTGAACAGGACTTGCCAGAAGCCAAAAAAAAAATTGTTTACTAAGTTTGACGAACATGCGCGGCAAAGCTCTGGCTGGGTGTTTTATAATATACTGTACATTGAAGTACATACAGCTACATTGGTGCCTCTAGAAGCAAGTAGTTTTATCCCGCTGCCGAAGAAAGTGAAGAATACGAAGGTTGTGTTAAACATTAAGAATCATGACAACCAGTGTTTCTTATGGTCCGTATTGGCTCACCTTCACCCTTCAACAAAAAGCAACCCAAGTCGTGTGAATCAATACAAAGCATTTGAGAAAAAATTAAAGGTAGAAGACATGGCATTTCCGACACCAATTACAGATATTCCAAAGTCCGAAAAGGAGTACAATATTCCCATCAATGTGTTTGGGTATGAACAAGATGTAGTTGTTCCAATACAACTTAGTCGAAACAGCAGTGCGAGAGAAATCAACTCACTTTTGATTAGCAATGACAAAAAAGCATTAAGAATTTCAGCAGACTTATGTCTTATGACAAAAAAGCATTAAGAATTTCAGCAGACTTATGTCTTATCGATCAAAGTGTCAGAATGCAACATATTATTATTTCAACTGTCTTCACGGGTTAATGCGACAAGATCTTCTGTACAAGTATCGTGAAATATGTGGCAAGCATGGAGCACAACGTTTATCATTTCCCAAGGAACCTTTCATCAAGTTTAAGAATGTAGCCAAACAACAGCGAGCACCTTTTGTGATTTATGCCGACTTTGAATGTTTCACGCAAAAGCATGAAGAAGGAGAGAAGTATCAGCATCATCGTCCAAACAGCTTTGCCTATGTGGTTCATAGTCAGTACAACACACGTGTACCAGTTGTGTATCGAGGAGACCATATGGTGAATGAACGTGATCGCATTGTGCATGGTTTACAGCAGCCAAAGATTATGGTGATGACTCATGAAGAGAATTTCAAGAACGCTGCGGATTGCTACATTTGTCATGAGCCTTTAGGAGCAGATCGTGTGAGATCAGCAGGAGGATAAAGATTCTTTAATCATTCCTGTGTTTTTCCGCAATTTGCGAGGCTATGACAGTCATCTGATTATTGAGAAAATTAGAAAATTAAAAGATGAAATGATTACGGTTATTTCCAACACCATTGAGAAATATATTGCATTCACCATGGGCAATCTGAAATTTAAAGACAGCTGTCAGTTTATGAGTACTTCTCTACAGAAGTTAGTATCGACCCTGCGGCAGAAGGGAAAGATAATTTCTACAACATGACCTCTCACATTCACGATAGTAACAAACAAGATTTGTTGCTGAGAAAGGGAGTGTGCCCCTACGATTACGTGGACGAACCATCCAAGTTTAATGAAACGCAGCTGCCATCAAAGGACAAGTTTTATAGTCAGCTTAGAGAAGAGGACATTGGTGATGAGGATTATGCTCATGCGCAGAAGGTGTGGGATACATTTAACTGTGCCACATCCGGTGAATACTACAACCTGTACCTGAAATCAGATGTAATACTGCTAGCTGACGTGTTTAAAAATTTTCGTCAAGTGTGCCTCAACACATATGAATTGGATCCTTCCCACTACTACAGCGCCAGGATTGTCGTTGGATGCTATGTTAAAAGCGACAAAGGTGAAGCTGGAATTGATCAATGACATTGACATGTACCAAATGGTTGAGCAGGGCATAAGTATGCGAAAGCAAATAATCCCTACGTAGCAGATTACAATTTTGAGATACCAAACAACTACCTGATGTACCTAGACGCAAACAACTGGCTTGGCTGGGCAATGTCGCAAAGCATACCACAAAGAGGATTTATGTGGATGAGCGAGCTAGAATCCCTCGACTTCATTGATTAGCTGAAGATGACGATATTGGATTCATTTTGGAAGTGGATTTAGAATATCTGCATTCAATCCATGATCGTCATAATTACTACCCAGTGGCTCTAGAATGGAAATGTGTGAAATTGCCTGAGAATTGCCTGAGTAAAGTCAGAAGTTACGAAAAGATCTGAACATGAAAGACAAATCTAGTGAAAAGCTCATTCCTTACTTGTGTGACAAGAAGAAATATTATAGGAATTTACAACAGTACGTCTCATTGGGGTTGAAAGTTATCAAAGTACATCGCGCCTTCATAATACTTGTTCACAAGGAAAAGCGGTTCAAGAATCTTGTGGCCAAACCTTCTTTCGACAAATTCAAAATTTTCAACGAAGATTTAACCGCCGTACATTTACGCAAAGTGGATTTGCTTCTAGATAAATCCATTCAAGTTGGCTTCACCATTCTTGACCTCTGCAAAGTACTTATGTTCAACTTTCATTACAACTACATCATGGTCAAATATCCCAATGCTAAGTTGTTGTTCAGCGACGCCGACATTTTATGTTATGACATAGAAACGGGAGATATCTACAAGGATATGCAGCAAGATGCTGACCTGTTCGACACAAGTGACTATCCGTCAGATCACTTCCTACATTCCAGCGTTAAAAAAAGTGCTTGGGAAAATGAAGGCTGAGACTGCAGGCATCCCCAACGTAAGAGTTATTTGAGGTGTGAACATTGAAGCGTTAACATGGATCATAATCGTAAGAGATCTGCAACCGATATGGATACTTTTTTTGATAAAGTCAAAGATTTAAAAGTTAAAAATCCTACTACCACCACCACCATCAAAACGTGAAAGTGGAGACGACGGCAACAACACCACCACAGTCGTGGGATGGAATGCTTTCTCTAGGAAATGAAAAGTACATTAAAATTATTAAACAAAGCAATGAAGGAATGGTGAACATTCGCAAGTACCTCAGAGATGAGGGGTCTGGAAGAAACCGTCCTACGAAAAAGGGTATTTTGCTAACAATACCTGAATGGAAAATGTTGAAGAGGCAAGAGAAAGAAGTTGATAAAAGGCTTCATAGACAAGAATAGAAGACAGCGCATAAAAGGTATTGTCATCATGAATGCACTAGTGTTTAAGGTGGCGCTTACCTCGCTGTAAATGATTTTAATGAAGTGATGATAAATTCTGTTTATCGGTTTAAACCTGAAGTGTGGAAAGACTTCAAAAGCATACCGCTAAAACCTGGGTTTGAATGTAGACTTGAAAATAAAGTTGAAGTGTTAGTGGTGGACATGATTCCGACATACGTGTTAGATTCTGGAGATATCTTTTACAGGATTATCCAGATGATTATGACGGAGTTATGCCAGATACTCCATATTCATCATTAATTGACTTTAATAAGAAGACTTGGTGCGCAGTCTTGCGATTCCTAGAAGCTATACAGCACCCACTCTTCACCATCTTGCGAGCATAAAAATTTTCTTTTCAGACAAGGAGACAGTCATAGTTGATCTGACTGTTGAACGAGATGGAAGACTTTTAATCGGATTATGAACCCATTACATATGTATTCTCATATCTGAGAAACTTATGTGATGACATTGTGCTAAGACATTTTAGAAAGTATATCATTCTATCACCTGACGAACAATCTGTGTTGAAAGACTATCTAGAGAAGCTGAGGATACCTGGCTTTCTCCTTATACTGTCAAATGATTTAGAAGTGCGTGTGACTGAGAACTGTCTAGACATATTTGTACGATTTCGCCAGTATGACGAGCTTGCAGAACGCTACGACTACATCACCCTCAACACAGTGGAATGGTACGCTCTGTTACAAGCATTGGATTGGAAAGAACCTGACGCTTGAATTCAAAAAGCAACGAGTGCAGGGTACCAGGTCCATTGAGCTTACACATCCCATGTGGGTTATGGTGATGGGCATAGACATCAATGTACATGGATATGAACTGAAACTGTCTGAAAATGAAGATGTTAAAATAATAAAGTTTGGTAATGGGCAGTGTTATGATAGTTTTCATAGCATTTACAAACGTGGATTTAATGTCTATGATACATATATTAATTTAGATTGGTATGAATGGAATTCGTTTATTAATGTATTGAATGCATTTGTAAAACAAATTTGTTGAAATGTAAAACAATTGTTGAAATGTAAATAATGTATAACACAATAAAAAAGAATGTTGTATAAACCTGTCTTGGTTTTATTTACAAAAGTTCTGATAAAATTGACAGCTACCAACAATTTAACTAATACAACTAATACTACATCAATAAAATAATGGTTTATAATTTCTATATACAAAATCCTTTACAACAAAATCACCAACACTTCTTCTTAAAACATCAATGATTTCAAAAGGACTATGTCCTCGAGCTCTTTGAATTATATAATACACACAATAAAATCCACATGTAGATGATATCGGTGTTTGTGATGGAACTGAATTACAAATGAAATTAAGCTTTAAAAACGTATTCAAACGACTGTCTATAGGTAAAGTCCATAAGAGTCAAAATATTCTGCAGGGTCTTTGTCATAATATACTGCCATTCAATGCTCACCTGACTCATTGTGATCGTCTGTGTTGATGACATAGGCACCGCGTTGTAAAGATGGTAACTGGCTGGTAGTCGAATTGAATGCTGCGACTTGCACTTATTTCAACGATGTTATAAAATTCAACATAGACTATAACATTGACTGTATTTTGCAAGGCAGTTTCAAAATTCATTTCTAGTCCCATCCGTGTAAATTTGCATGTAGTTTAGATAAAATGTTCGAAATTGTATGGATTTCGCAATACTGTTCCAGCAAAGGATTCATTATGAACCGGTCCAATGACAATACGTTTTGGTAATTGACCTAAAAAGATGTTATCTTTCACAAAAGATTGCAATCCAGCTGGAATGGCTAAAATTTTACATTCTTTTCTAGTAACAAGAAACTTAGCAGGAGTTTCCATCAATGCATCTGTATGTCCTAACTGAATACCTTGAATAACCCCCGCTTTTCTAATGGTTAAAAACGCCTCTCTCACTTCTACTTTAAAACCATTATTTGCTGCCATTAATACATATTCATCTTTTTGTCTATGTAAACGCAAATTCATACCAATACGATTGGGAAGATAACGATCCTACTCAAACAAATCTAGCCTTAAACCACCTATAAGCATAAACTCACGGCTCAGACGTGTATGCAAATAACGATTATGTAAACCCTTATTTCCTGCGTCACCTATCACCACCATCAAGATTTACATGAAACCCTGATACATATCTTTCATGATTAGGTCTTTTCACCTAATGAGCATTCATTGACCAAGCAGTATCCTTGTACACGAGACGCACAGAGCGCTCACAATAGAGACTGATGGATCAGGAATGAGGTGAAATATGATGCTGGTATAACCATGGGTATTGTTACTATGTGATACCAATCGATCATTTAGAAATAATTCAATATTGGACCTTAAGTCATTAAACAAATCATTAATACATGATACATTATCATCTACACCACATCTATCAGCCTCTACAATACAACATACAATATGAAGTTTACTGTTCTTTAAATCTAGATATTCCTCTGTACTCGCATGAATGTAGAATTCTATTGGAGCAACCTCTCTAATGGTAGTCAGTGGTTGATATTCTACATTATAACTTTTTCTTCAGCGGTTTGCGTTGGTGGTATGTGAAACCATTCCAATGGAGAAAGAATACATTCACAAGAATGATTATGAATTAAAGACATGTACAAAAAATATTTTGTTGATGTTATCCGTTTAGCTGCTTTTCACCTTCTGACAGGTTTTGTCGGTGGCGCTCTCTTTTGTCCTCCTAACACATCACCAATCACCGAATAAGATGTGTCATCTTTGATATTTGATATTTATTTCAATCATGTCAAATTTGGATGTGTTTTCAGGAACGTAATGAGGTTCTCCATAAGTTTTCATAATAATGTCTCCATCATGTCCTTGTATTCCACCAGATCGTAGCAAGGGCAAATAATGATCTCTTACAACCTCTGATTCACAAATACTACAATACACATAGAGTGTATAAAATCCATGTTTAATATCAAGCATATGCGATGCCTCACTTTCATTAACATAAACCATATATGGTGTAAATCCTAACAATTCTCCTAATCCCACGGAAAATGATATGGAAAAATTATCTTTTAACGTCAGAGAGATTTTCCTTTTAATTTTATCATAGTTTAATCTCACTAGAGACATATTTGTTTCATCAGTGGTAAAGGCATCTTTAAATGCTTGATTTATCGCCTGAATGAGGGATTTTATGATAACCATGAGCAATATACACTGTTTTAAAGGCACCATCAGA
This sequence comes from Protula sp. h YS-2021, assembly GCA_949752745.1. Lineage (NCBI taxonomy): Eukaryota > Metazoa > Annelida > Polychaeta > Sabellida > Serpulidae > Protula > Protula sp. h YS-2021. The sequence continues at coordinate 67,235,491 of OX457030.1, forward strand.
TGTATAATCCGATATGTATTTCACATAATAGTCCAAGTTACACCTCATCGTAGACCATGTATGTGGATATTGAATTTCAGCTAAGGCCACTTCATATTTTCCTTTCAAATAGATGGTTCGAGGCATACGAATTTGATAATTTGAAGCCTTGTTGTTGGGATAATACTTCATACTTGCATTGCTATATAAAGTAATATAAAAACTTCATGTTTCACACACGTCATCCACACTTTCTGCATGATATATATTGCTGTCTAATTTGCTATCTACATGATCTACATTGGTGTCCACCACTTCTCCTTGACAACAAGCACTTACACACCTAATTTTTACAGAAATAGGATTTTTTATTTTCATTTTCTTTACAACAACAACGCCATAACTCTTTAATCCAAGTTAAAAAGTTTCCCATCCTTCTAGAAACAACCTTTGTTGACGTTGTTGTATCTCTTTTGTAATATCTTCACGAGTTGTCTTTTTGCCAAAAACAGTTTTTGGAATATTAGCGTCTACAGTTTCCTCAATAAACTGCTTCCAACCAAGTGGTGGTTCTCGTCGTTCTCTTCTCCTTGTAGCAACCAGTGCGTCTTTCAACAAATCAATAATGTAGGAATTCGTGATGGCAGTACCCGTTTTTAAAACAAGTTCATTTTTATCTGTCCATCTCGTACCATATTTCTTAAGTTCTGCTAGAAGTTGTGTTAGTTTTACATGATAAATAGGTTGAAAATGGTTGAGAAACTGTTGTGACTTTTCTGATATTTCTCCATTGGATGATGTAACAGACTTTTGTTGTCGAGACATTTCTATTGCCCTTCTATTGCCTTTTCAAGAGTTCGTTTCCCACATAAAAGTTTATTCACTTTCGTTTTGATTCCCCCATTTTTCCTTTCTTTTCTAACAACATTTTATATTCATATTCATAAGTGAGGGCCATTTTCAAAGTATGTTTCTTTTTAAAAGCAATTGAGCTAACAAGGGTAATAGCTCCAATGAATCCTCCTTTCTGATCAACCAACTTCTTTTTTCTTAGAAGTGATATCTTCTTATCTACCAGTGTGCGTAGGGTATGACGTTCACGCTTGAATTCCTGATACGTTTTTGAGCTTAATTGTAAATGTCCTTGCAATATATTCAAAGAAATTTCAAACAAACTAGTTAATTCCTCCTTGGCAGCTTGTTGTGGCAAGGATTTATGTCGTTTAGGCCAGCTGCGTGTAAGCAAGTGAAGAAAAGACTGATTAGCTTGAATACGTTTAGACATCTTGGCTGCGAATGGTGAAGGGACTTGGTTCTTGTTCATACGCTACTTTATCAACATGTACATAATGTGTATCTTTTGGTAAAATGCCTGTACGAATACATAGTTGATCATTCGTCTTTGGCTTCAAATCAATGAATAAATAGCCATGAGGTTTGCTGGTAGCATCTTGATAGGCTTCTATGAGAAATTGAGATTTTCCAGGATACATTTGTCGCGCTATTGTGCTTATTTGTTAACTGTCTCTAGGATTTTTAAACAGAATGATGTAATGTGACTTTTGCTGTAGAATTTTCCTGACTTGAGAAGTTTTACCACTGCCTGTAGGTCCAGAGACCAAACATGTAAATGGATGCTTCATTTTTGAATGTCTGTTTCTTTCACCCAACTGTTAAACTTTTTTGGCCAACCTAACCACTTAACAAATAATTCTTTAACACCTCCTCTTTTTCGTGTTTTCAAGAGCTTTTCAATTTTGTAGGCAGATTCAATATCTTTTATCACTTTCTGCAGTTCTTCTTCATAGAAATGTCCATCAGTATCTTCGTCCAAAAAGTCTTTCACACGATACAAGTGTATGCCTTGCTTGCTACAACGATGTGTTATAATGAAGACTTCTTGCGTCCACTTTAGGTGACAATCCCTTTGAAACACATATTTTATATGGGAAATGCGAACATGATCACCAATTTTAAACTTATAGGTTTTCTTCGGTTTCAATTTCAATTTGTCTACAAACATATACTTCTACACTTTAGATTCGTTGTCTTTACGAATATCTGCAGGAGCATACTTATTAGGAAGGGAACCATGAGGTATATGGTTGTAATTGTACACCAAGTCTAGAAGATGTCTACATAACGGTAAGTTTGATTATGTAGAAAATACCAATATATCATTCCCTTTAGAGTACGAATGACTCTCTCAGCAAAGTTAGCTTTGGTTTCATTCTTTGTGGTATAAGCATGAATTCCCTCCTTATTCAAAAATGCTTTTACTCATCTGTTTTTAAATTCAGTTCCTTTATCTGACCTTAGAGTTCGTGGTCTTCGTTGTGTTTCATGAAAAATCTTTTGAAAGGCTTTTATGACGTTGCTATGCTATTTATTAGGTATTAGCTGCACCCACAAATATTTGGAAAACACATCAATAACAACCAATAAAAAGCGGGTGTCATCATTATATTGAGCTATGTTTCCCATGTCAGCTAAATTAATATTCCACATGTCATCAATACCGTGTGTAATGACAAGTTGCCTTTTAAACTTATATTTTACAGGTTGTAGTAAAGTGAATGCATCTTGATCTTGGAACCATTTATTCACTTTGGAAAGAGTGACTGGTTGATCATGTTTTTAATATGTGATAAAGTTTGTAAAGACCAGCGAATGTCCCGGGTTGAACAGGTTTAAAGTAAATATTGGTTAAGTAGTCTTTCCACGTGGACATGTTAGCACTAAATGATCACCACTTGTCAACATATCTTGCATTTTATTTTGTAATATAACTAAATCAACATATTTTTAAAACTCAATCAAAATATCTTACATTTTATAACTCAAACAACATCAAGTATTGATACAATGGAGTCCATTGATCTTCAATGTACATTAACCTACATCCACACCATATTTCTCACAACGTTAATTTGCATTATCTAGATGAATATAATATTTAGCTTCACTCCAATATGTATAGACACATGCCGAATGACAAGTATGCTCTTGTCGCTCTTCGTTTTGACAAGCAGGACATACTAAACATGCAATTTTTTTTACAGCTAATAACATTTCTTCACAATGTGTTTTTTTTTGCACAATATATTGTCTCAATGTAATGTCAGCCATTATACTGCAATATAGATTAACCACTCTCTCACTTTATCAAACACTCTCGGTTCAAATCGTGCAAAGTGAAATGCCGCTTCCACATCAAACTCCTCAGCTCCGTCAATGTCTGAAAGCACACACTCTTTGGTGAAATTCTCAACTAAGTTTGGCAAGTTCAACGTGGAATGAGCAAGTTCCCAATAGATGTCAAAGTGTTGCAGTTGTTGTTGAATAGATCCAAAACGCGCCAGTTCACTTATCATGTAGTCCACGTACTTCTCGTTCAAACATGTTTCTACATCCATCCTTGCTTCACATGTCCATATAACAGTTGAAAAAACACGTCTGTAACTATGACGGCTGGCAAGCAAATGACTTTCCAAAAAGGTCTTACTCTCCAGATACTGTTAGTGAACCACACTTGTTGCAGAAGTTGTCTGGTTCACACAACTTGCAATTGTACTTGTGACAGTGACAATCATACTCCTCGGCATATCCGTAAGCACCACAGTATTCACAGGTAAGTCCAAGTTGATTTTGCACGTTCATATTCTCCAATTGAACTTCAGCCAGTCTTTTCTTGGATAGCTTTGATACCCTCATCCGATTGTCCGTTTGCAGTTTGATAACAGTTTTCTTGCCATGACATTCCGTACATGGCAATAAGGCTGAGTTAATATTATCCACCATCATTCATGATGATGTAACGCGTATATTCTTTCCCGTTAAACAGTGATGTGCGCACAAAACTCAATAGCGCACGTCACGGTATGAAATGACTTCAAGCCACTTCGTTTGCATTAAGTACAGTTTGAAGCCAATGTTGCGTAAATTTCTCAAGTTCTGACATACAATCTTCTACAAGGATGGTGATAAAGCAAGCCATTTCTCTCCACGTTTGATTCGCAGAAATGGTCCAAAATGTCCATGCTCTACAGTAATGGTTAAGTTTGCACTAATATTAAAGCTGCTTGTCTTATCCATAGCTGTGCATTGAATGATGACTATACTTCATCCCCCAATCCTTTTATATGGGCATCACATGTATGTTTCCATGAGATGTTTGTAAAATCGCAGAGTCATCTCGTTGAAAGCATCAAGAAAGGCTGTTGGCAAACCGTCCGTTAGAGATTGTTTTATGACGACTACTAAAAAGTCTGCTCGTTTTGTGACTACCTATTATCCACTCAAAGAGCATTGGCATGGTGAAATGTCCTTTTTCGTAGAAGTAGGCCATCATATCAGACACATTAATGCGTTCTTCAAGGTATTTGAAACCATGTAGCATGACCTGTGCACATTTGGAATCGTGATTCTCATCAACACACTTTGGCCCCGGAAACACAAAGTCTTAAAATGTTCCTCATGAAGGCTTTCTAATAAGTTGAACGACGCGTCGGATCATGACTTCGGAGAACTGTGGCTCTGACGCGGGAACGTGCTGTGTGTTTCCTTCTAGCATGTAGATAAGCTGAATGACGACTCTCAGTTCTTCAGTTAGGTACATGTACGTTTGTTGGTCGAAAAAGCCTTCTTCACATAAACACCATAAAATGTTGCAATCGATCAGAGGAAGTACTCCTTGAAAATTTCGTTTCAACAGCGTGACATCTTCATCAGTAACAGGAATGGTCTTGTTAGATTCAAATTTAGATTTGATATGTTTGTCGTAGTCGTCGTCATCGCCGTTGTCGTCGTCATCATCGTTGTCATCGTCGTTGACGTCATCGCTTGACATAACTTCTTCTTCCTCAAGATTCTTTCGGTGCGCTTTTAACTTTGTGCTGAGTTGTGTGTTTGTACCATTTACAAGTGCATTTGCAAATCAGAACGGGTAGTCAGGTCCCTCAGGATCTGGCATTCCTTGCTGCACTGTAGACACGTCTGACGGAGCACCTAACGCTTCCTCAGGCTTTCTTTGCTGCACTGTAGGGACGTCTGACGGAGCCCCTAATGCTTCCTCCAAGGCTTTTTCAGCGTCTGCCATTGTACTTAAGAACGCATCATTCTCCTCCACAGTTAACAATGTATCTTCAAAAGCAGTTGTTTCGTTATCATACAAGCGAAACAGGTCATAGTTGTCCATGTTGCTAGCTGGAGGTGTATTCAGAGACGTTTCCATGATGTCTTGGCGATGCAATTGTCGTTTCACGGACGAAACGGCCTTTTGATACGGTTTGTGACCCGGGTGATTGTGGGTCCTCGCATAGTATATGCATATATAGGCAGTCCAATTTGAAGCTCAATTGCTTCTCACTCTGACTTTGTCACTGCGCTTGGAAAGATGGAATTCAAAGAACAGTTCTTCAAGGCGGAACGAAAGCAGAAATACTTGCTTTCTGACAAGGGTGTCTCTTTGATTGAAGAGATTTATATTGAATATGGACTCTTCAAACTGGAACTGTGGCGGAAACGCGTTGCTTACCACAAACAACATAACAGATTTGGCAGGGCGGCGGAGGAGTCCTACAAACGTATGAGAGAACGCTATCCGGATAATATGTTACTACAACCGTCGCCCTGTAAGCCTACCGTGGTCAGAACACCTGTCAGGCCGGACGTGACCATGAGCAAAATACCTGCCGAGCCTGTCGTGACCAGGCGTAGCAAGCGTGTCGTGGATAAGCCTGCTGCTGTTAGCAAACCTGACAGTCCGACAGCCATCCAGCCAGTGTTAGCGCTTTCTCTGGCCATCACGCCTGCTGCCAGCCCAGATGAACTGACAGCCGCTGTTGCCAGCATTCAAGATACACAAGCCAGCCAGATGCAGCAGCCTTCCGAATGTCGCCAAACAACTTCCGTTGTTGACATGAAACTGGTTGACCCCAGCAAAGAGTCGCTTCAAGAGGTCGTGTGCTTCCTCGACACGGTGGATAACGCTAGCTTCTGTGAGTTCTGCAGCTTTCTCATTCCGCAGGGCATCACGAGGTATGCGCACGAAGCTAGTTGTCCAGACGCCACGAAACCCGAGTCACACCGACTCCCTCCACAAAACTGGTATTATCGTCCGAAACCCCTCAAACCTAGTATCATCATCCGACCCTCCACCCCACCCTAAAACTCGTACACATGTTACTCACCGTACTCACCGTAAAGTCCCCAAACCTGTCCAAAGTCCCCCCTTCCCGCCCCCTGAAACGTGATCAATGATGTTATAGAGGAATAGAAATTCGTGTTAAGCAACTCTGCTCCCTTTTCTATTGTATTTATATATTTCAAAAAATCTTTTTCGTTTTTTATTTCTTTTCATACTTTATATAACGTTTTAACACTTATACTTATAACGTTTATAAGTACATACGCATATAGCTTAAAAAATTAAAGGAGCACAACTTTGATCCGTTTGACCATGTTTTTACCAAACTGTTTAGTATGACTTCGTCTTTAAGGAAACTGAATGTTGGATATGTGAAAACCGTTGAACTTGTTTTTACACATCAAAAAGCAAGACATATATTGAATAGTTTTATCAATACACTTAAATACACAGCGCTTAAATCAGTAACAAAATTACAACATTTGTTCATTTACAGTCTTTATTATAAAGTTTAGTCAAATAAGTCCATTGTTCTTCATCTGTTTCAATCTTCTCCACCTCGCTGTCCTCAACACAGCACTTTCTTCATTGCTGCTTTCATCATTCTCCACCTCAAGTGGAACTTCTTCAAGGAATGCATCGTTTCTTCTTATAGCCGCCTTTGGTGCCCTTGAATACTCATAATATTTTTCATAAAAAAAAACAAAAGTCTTCTAAAATGGTTTTATAATTTTCGCTTTGTTTTAGACGTTGGGTATATTTGAATAGTCTCATGAACAGTTGTCGACGAAAGTCATCACTTGCTATTTCATGCGAATCTCCAAGCCCTTGTTCTTCATATTCTGAAACCTTTTCTTGAAATTTGTTATCATGGTCATCGTAGATTTCTTGAACCACATCATACCAAACAGAGTCTTGTTTCTGACTCACTTTCAGAACTGCTGTTATCATCACCCTCGCCACAACGTTCCATATCTTTGAAAAAAGCCTTTTGACTGTTGCATAACGCACCACATTCTGTACAAGCATGTGCACTCTTTTCAGTCATGTTGACGCTTTGAATTTCCATAGAAGGGTCATCTAAAGTGTCCGTGATAGGTGTTTTTATTTGGAACGTATCCTGAACATATACCAAAAAATGCAGATGACGTCACTTTATGACGTCACTTCCGGTCAAAACAGTCACTTCCGTATCAGTTACTTCCGTATCCAAAACAGACTGTCTGTTCTGAATACTAATCTCGACTCCCCTTCAAATCTATGAACCGGAGGGGGGTGCATCATGACGTCACTTCATCACGTCACTTCAGGTTAGTATTTTTCTATCATTTATACCAACCCAATCCAGAACAGACGTGTATGTTCTGACAACGTTGAGGGTTTGACATGGATTACATTTGGATGAGCTACTGACCGCCCGATTTGGGTGAATTTTTAGCTGAACTACTGAAAGTCCGATGTGGGCTAATTTTGACTGAGCTACTGAAGGTCCGATGAGTTTAACTTTTGGCTGAGCTTCTGAGGATCCTATTTGGGTTATTTTTGGCTGAGCTACTGAAGGTCCCATATGGGTTAATTTTGGGCTGAGCTACTGAAGATCCCATATGGTTTACTTCTGGCTGAGCTACTGGGTCCGATATGGATTACTTTAGACTGAACTAATGAGGGCCTGATTTTGGGTACCTTGTGCTGTGTTACTGAAGTTCCGCTGTGGGTTACTTCTGGGATTTGCGTTACTTTTGGCTGAGCGTCCGATGTGAGTAGCTTTTTGCTGAGCTACTGAGGGTCATATGTGAGTTACTGTTAGCTGATCTACTGAATATCCCAGCTGCTATGTCACACAGCAGTCTTATTTGGTGCCAGTCGCAGGTTGGTCCTATTCTCTTCTTCGCATATGATTTGCGGAAAAATCAGAATCAGAAGCTGCATGTTCCAAATAACAAGAGAAGCGACTCCTTTGCTGTGATAGGTATTTGTACAAGTCAAAAACACGAAATTGTACTAGTAAAAAATATGTAATAGTACAGGTCAAAAACACAAAATTGTACTAGTCAAAAATACTCAATAGTGTGATCAAAAATACGAAATTATACCAGTCACAAATACGTAATTGTACTAGTAAAAAACATGTAATAGTACTGGTCAAAAATACGAAATAATAATAGTCAAAAATACGAAGTAGTAATAGTCAAATATATGTAATAATATTTGACACAGTACTAGTAAAAATACGTAATAGTACTAGTGGAAAAGTACGTAATTGTAGTAGTGAAAAATACGTAATAGTACTATTCAACAATACGTAATGGTGCTATTGAAAAATACGTAGTAGTACTACTAGCAATACGTAATAGTGCTAGTCAAAAATACGTAATAGTTCTAGTTAAAATACGACATTGTACTAGCTAAAAATACGGAATAGTTCTAGTTAAAATACGAAATTGTTCTAGCCAAAAATACAAAATAGTGTTAGTCAAAAACACATGATAGTACTAGTAAGAAATGCCTGGATTATGTTCTCAGGATAAATTTACTAGTCAAACATTCCTGGATTTTCTTCTCAGTACCAGATTTTGATATGTACCAGTTTCACTCTCCTTTAAGCATTGCAAATCTTATGAACTGTGCGTAGTTTGAGGTCGTTTTCAACGCCCCCGGGTTACTGGGAGGCGGGGTGGGGGCAGGGGGCACTTGTACCAACTGCTTTAAAACTACCCTTAAACACGGAATCGTAAGCTGAACATAATGCTAATTTTTTTAACCAAACGCGGAAACTATTCTCTCCATCCCACCCCTCTTTTTGTGGGTAACATGGAGTACTAAATGAAAAGTAGCCCCCCTTTTAAAGAAATCGACACTGCCGTGCGGTCCTCGTTTCTTTTTTTTCTATTTTTTTTCGGCACGTATGGTAACACGTAGGATACCAAGTGGTCAATACCACCTCCTGACGTCTGATCGACATACGACAGGTATCTAATTACCATAACATTGACACAGCTTGTCCGGTGCATTCCTTCACAGTATGCCGCAAACACCTCCGTCCCCTGCCCCCTTCCCCTCCCCCATCGCCTGATCGACATACGACAGGTATCTAATCACCATAACATTGACACAGCTTGTCCGGCGCATCCCTTCACAGTATGCCACCAACAGATTATGTGCTATCAAGTGTTTGCTTGAAAGGAGAGCTCGGAGGTATCACTGCTTTGGCCAAGAATCGAACCTGGACCCCAGTGCTCGGGAGCAGCGATCATTATTGGTCGCCCTTATCAGTTTTCTTCCCACTTGCATCTTTGGCTATGACTGTGACCTCGTACAAAGCAGTGACGTCATGCAGATAATATGACGTCAGGCCAAACCATGACGGCATGTACAGGGTATGATTCTGACGTTATATAAAGGCGTTTACGTGTTGTACGTATTCTAAAGTCAAGTATGAGCTTTGGCGCTAACGTCAAGTAAATACTTTGACGTCAACTGCTCAGTGTGTCGGCATGTTCAAATTGTAGACAAGTGTAGACAAGTGTACGTCCCAAACCAAGCAAACCGTCGATGCAATACCGTCTGGCGCGGGGATGTGGGTGAGAGAGCGAGGAGGACACGAGTGTCTTAATCCCATATGTATATCACTGTGTAAGCTCAAAAGACATAAAAACTGACGTCACTTTTTTTATTGGTATATATGTACAATGTTACGATAAACACGAAATGTCGTTCTCGCGTTAAACACGAGATTCAAAATGACTGTACTGGAGTGTAACAATTGAGAGCTTGCAGAACCAGTGAGACAGTCTAGAGAATTGTCCTTTGTTTTTATAAAAAATAATTGTAAAAAAATCAGTAATTTTAATTTTATAAATTTTAGCTTGTTACGTATTTATGTACATAGTTTTTATAATTAGTAGGCATCTGTTCCAGACTGAATTTATAAACATAAAAGCATTATTGGACAGATATTTTGTTATTAAATCTACTGAAGAGGATTTTGAAATTATCACTAAGCAACAGATCACAAACAATTTATTGCAAATAAAGTCATTTACTTGCTTCGTTATTTGTTTTGGTGAAAGATATCCTAAACTTAACCGTCACTGTATATTGTAGCCACAATATTTCTGTTAAATGAATAAATTTCACATATATTAAAGAGTTAAACCATTTAAGAGGTAAAGAGTTTAATTGTTACTCTCGATAGCTTTAAACTGCATCCAAATTGCAATCAAATTGCAATTATTTCCTGACGCTTGAATTAATATAGTCAAGTACTTAACTTTATTCTATTTATAACATATATACAGAAAAAAGCAAGAAAAGGACCACCGCGGAAGTGGGACCTCGCAAGTAGGAGAGCTTTTAATAGTACCATATGATAGACTGTAAACCTGATACTACCTCGTAATTCAAACTACTTTTGTCTAGTGCCGGTGGTTGAGTTTGCCTTTTGCAATAATAGATTACCAAAACAAAACGAGCAGATGAAGTAAGAAGGTCTGTGACGTCACGCATTTCGCGTATTATCAACCTTTCTATGTAAAAATCGCATTTGTGAGAATTTGAACAGAAGGGCATCATAGATAAGATAATAGAAGAACTCGCTGACTTCCGCTACTGTTAATACCGTGGAGCCAAGGATGAGACCCATAGCGCCCCCTATGTCACACAGAAGGGCTAGTATAGTATAGGCAGCACGCTCTTCTAGTTCTTCAGAGTCTAAATCTTCAAAGTATATCAACATGTCGACCACGTTGTTATGCATATCCGCCACTGTGGTGGCAAGGTCAGGGTCATAATAACAAGTCTGATTGTCTGTCTCATTAGTGCAGATGTACTCTACTATTAAGTTCGTAGCTATGGTCTGCAAAGCGAAGTCGGATAGTTTACTAACAGAGTAAGTATGCGAGTACAGAATCTCGTTGCATTGATCTGGGCAATTGCAGCTTTTATCAAAGCCCTCAATGGTAAAATTGGCGACGAAGTAGTGATAGGCGGGATCAGCACAGACGTACAGCTCCTCGGGGTCACACACGCGATAACCGTTCACTGCAAGACAAAAATGTAGATATGGGTCACTCAGAAAGTAAATATATCGATCGCACAGACCTTTTCTGCAAGAAGTTAAAACTTCGCATTTGACGTCGCATTTTACGTCTTGTGCGTGACGTGTGCAAAATAAAACGTTCCTTGAAGTAAACGTAACTTCTCAAATAAATTGCTTTCACACTTGATTATTTAGCACAATGGAGTAATTAATCATGTTCCTGAATACCTTGCAGGCATGTCAAATGTTTAATTTACATTTGAATCATAACATTTAGCTGTAAAGTAGGATATAAAATCAATCATGAATTCGTATGCATATAGATTTTACTTCGTTTCGACTGATCAAAACACAGCTTTGATTCATATTGAGGGTTTGGGTAAGTTAATCAAATTATCTCACATTTGAAATATGAACATATTTTAATCATATTCACACTTCTTTTTTAAAAGATGGGGAACATTTATTCGTTTTTTTATTAAAAATAAATTTGACTTCTTGCAAAATACTGTTTTGCCCAAAAGATTTTACTTCTCATTTCTGAAGTTTTCTCAGACGTAAAAAATTGAAAAAATATTAACATCTTGCCAAAGATCTCTATTGTAGAAAAAACAGCTTTGAAGTGAATTTTAAAAGAACATTCACATTCATACAAATGAACTTAAACTATATTAGCTCATGAACATGGCGAACAAACTTGCAAACAGTGCTTGTTTGAATTTAAGTACACACTTTGCCTGTTTTTTAACCTAATGAAATCTCAAACAATTCTGGAAATAAATAAATAGATAAACTAGATAAGAAAGGTCTTTAGCTTATTGCTTCATTCAACTGAGTGATGTTGTCAATCATCATATCACAACCACTCTAACAGACCACTTTTGGTTGGTTCCGATTGTGGGCCTTGTTTATGAGCTATCACTATAGTCCATTTTTTTATCTAACTTACGCTCGCTGTACCACTGCTGACAGCCACACTGTTCGGCTATGTACTCGTAAGCACAATTCGTGATGCACAGTTCCGTGTTATAGCCCTCCTTGTCCTTGCAATCTCCATACGGTGAACCCAGTAATTTTACCTTGCAGAAACATTCACATTCATATATATTCACATTCACATCCATATATATATCCAATAATCTGCAAAGTAGTAAAATAGCCCTGCAATAATACAACTTGTGTCTCTCAGAGTACGTCGGGATGCATCTTGTATGTTGCATGGAAACTAATCTTGTATAATGAGCTTTGCAAGATTACATATTTCTAAAATAATCGCATTAAATCTTTCACCTTGAAGCAAAAATCATATTTACCAGTCTGGAAATCTAGGTCGACAGTGTACTTATTCCTTATATTTACTTAATGTATTTATTCGCTCTACTCACTTACTGCACTTACTCGTTATACTCAAAGTATGTATTTAAGTACGTATTTGATGCATCTACTCAATCTGCTTAATCAATGTATATTATTGAGGCACCCTTAAAACTTGCTCTATATAAACAATGTTTAATCGAATCAATTGGTGACGTAAACAAGAGTGACGTAAACAAGTGTGACATAAGCAATCACAATTTAAACAATGACAATGTAAACAATGGCGATGTAAACAATGGCAATGTAAACAATGGCGATGTAAACAATGGCGATGTGAACAATGGCGATGTAAACAATGGCGATGTGAACAATGGCGATGCAAACAATGGCAATGTAAACAATGGCGATGTAAATAATGGCAATGTAAACAATGGCGATGTAAACAATGGCGATGTGAACAATGGCTATGTAAACAATGGCGATGTGAACAATCGCTATGTAAACAATGGCGATGTGAACAATGGCAATGTAAAGAATTTTGATGTAAACAATTGCGACTTACCTCGGTGCGGGACACGGCCATGCTTGTGACGTAGCCTGGAGTGACCCTGGCGCCTTTGATGTCGACGAGCGGATAGGCATCCGGATCGTGGATGAGCACGCGGAATCCGGCACCACGTGACTTGGCATACAAGTACTCAGACTGATATGTGTACAGCGTCAGGGCCAGGCCGAAGTATTCGCCGTAGATTTCAGTCTTCTTATGCTCCCCGGCTGAAAAAATATTTCATTCAAGTATTAAATTTTTAACGCAGTAGAGTTGTTCTGACATTAATTTGAAATGATATTGCAATAGATTGAAAAATGTGCATATATAATAAAATTGAAAGCTATTGTGCTGTAGCAAATGGTGAAGGTAAAAATCATAATAAGTTTGAAATGACAAACATGAATGTTTGAAATTAGTTTGAAATATATCTCGCTTAAATATTCCAATATTACTCTTAGTTTTGTTTAATTTGATAGAGGTTTTATGAGCTTACATTTGAAATATTTTATTATTATTACTTTGAAATGTGTGCCTACCAAATGTATTTATTATACCGATGCTTTAACATCCGCAACTAAATTTAACTCAACTTTGAGCCAGACTTTAAGCAACAGAGTGATGTCATTTTCTTACGTCCGTTAAACTGAAGGCAGTAACCCATGGGAGTTAAAACTATGTCAAAGTCAGCAGATGTGCAACTATCCCCGTTAAATGTACACTAAATATGAAAGGAAAACAGACTGCTATTGATTCAATTTAAATTTTAATTCATGAGAATCTTTAATTGACACTTATTAGTAACTTCTATACAGAAATGACTGCATGCTGTTGTTTAATGATAACGTCATGTAGCAAAAATAAACTCAATAACATATAGCAGTTAAAAATTAAGCCAATCTTTTAAACCTAATACATAAGAGACAGAGCTCTCTAGAGGTCAGCTGTTAGGCAACAACGGTAGAGTAATATGTGAGATCGATAATAAGGTGTCATACTCACGCCGTAGAACCACTGATCGATGATTTGTGTATGGGACCAGTATTCCCAAGCTTCTCTCCAGTCAAAGTTCTGGTCTCGTAAATCTCGAAAGACACTTTGCCATTGTGTAAAATTTGGTGAAAACGTCGGATCCGGGTAAGAAGGGTAGATGTTGACTATCAGGTTATCAAAATCTAAAATATGAGACATGAGACAATGATGTGTTAATTCTATCGCTATTTTAACTTTATCTGAAAAATACTGTTGCGTAATGAGTATGCGTAAAATAAGAGGGTTATTTCTAACAAACATTTCTAAGATTTCGCACATAAATCCTATTATTTTATTTCAATTTTAGGATTAAAATTTTACCTGTTTTAATATGTTATGCGACGCAAAAAAATAAGTTTGGTACTTTAGGCTAGTGATGGTATAAACACTTACATTAAAAGCTGCATCAAAGCCTTGATACTTCTCTAAATCTTGTATATTCTTATTGAAACATATAAATATTTAACCATTGAGAAATCTTGTATATATTGTTGCACATAACTAGTTGTTAGCATACCGTTATATTGAGCTCTGGAGTGTAAAATGAGATTCTCGTTACATATTGTGACCGTAGGAAATCGCAGCTTCTGTTTTTGCTCATACTTGATGTTTGTTACAGTTGGGTAGGACACGTAATAGGCACACCTGTCAATAGTGATAAGATACGTAATAGGCACTCATGTCACTAGGACACTCAATAGACACACCTGTTAATAGTGGTGTGACACGTAAGAGTCACACCTGTAAATAGGGGTAAGACACATAATATGCATACCTATTATTAGTGGTAAGGCATGTAACAGGCATACCTCTCAATAGTGATAAAGTACGTAATAAACACACGTGTCACGAGTGGAAGGACACGTAATAAACACCCTGTAACTAGAGGGTAAGACTCTCAATAAGCACATCTGTCAATTAGAATGAAGCAGGTAATGAACACACTTGTCACTGAGGGTAAGATATGTAACTAGCACACCTGTCAATAATGGCAAGAAAAGTAATAGCCGCACCTGTCACTAGATATAAGACAAGTAATAGGTAACCTTATCACTAGTGGACATCGCGAGTTATTAATGTAACCAATTGTCAATAAAACTGTTTCTGGCTTTTGCAATTTAGATAAGGATAAAATTCACTAGACTTTGGTTTGTCTTAAAAAAGAATTTTTACATCAACATTAAAAAAACCTCATGAGTAACATCTTAACTGGTATATATTCCTAAAAATACAAAAGGAAACTAAACAGATTGTAGTAAAGTCAATATATTTATATACAGCCTATCATGGTGCAGTTTGTAAATAAAGAATAAAAATGATCAACAATAATATTGCATATATCACATATCTGGACAAACATGTTTACTGCATGTGAATTGCAGGTGCTTTTTATGTACACTACATTTATTTCATGCTTGCCAGTGTCTCTAAAAGGGAAAAAGTAGTATGTTAACAGGTGATATGTTAACATATCCGTACTCACAACTCTTCAAGTATTGAAAAGTGTCGTTGCAAACTACTGAAAATGTGTACTTGACATTACCACAACAAAGTAATTCCCACTTCGTTTTGAAAATACCAAATGGGGATGGATTGCTTCGAATTATTCACCTATTTTTTCCTCGCTTTTTTCTTCCGCCGAATCGGTTTCCAGACATCTCCTCCAAGACCGCTGAAGCTAAACCAACCAAACTTGGCACATATATGGAGCGTCATCTGAAGTGGTGCATCTAATAAAAATTGTTGACCTTGACCTTACTGGTCAAGGTCAAATACCGAAAAAGGTCAATCGGTTTCCAGACATCTACTGCAAGGCCGTAGAAGCCAGAAAAGCCAAACGTGGGACATATATAAAGGACGATGTGATCTGAGGCACTCGATAAAAATTTTTGACCCTGACATTGACGGTAAAGGTCAAATAGCAAAAACGTTAGATAAGAACAACAATGATTTATCTGGGAAACGGTAATAAATGTTTTAAAGCTCAATAATTCGGAAACTGTTGAAACTAGCGCTCCCGCACTAAATACATTATGAGACTATTTTTAAACAAAGAATTTTTGGCACGTCACAATTGTACCTATGACGTCATCATTTGCAAGTTATGACGTCATTTATGTTTTAAAGCTCAATAATTCGAAAACTGTTGAACCAAGCGCTTCGCAAAAATACATTATGAGACTACTTTATAAAAAAAATATGGCACGTCAAAAGTTGTACCTATGACGTCATCGAAGTTCTAATCGCGAAAAACATTATTTAAGAAAAACAATGATTTCTCTCGAAAACGGTAAGACCTAATTTTCCACCTCCACCCCCTATACGACGATACGTAAGGTATAACTTCCGGTGTCTTTCACCTCTAGGTCAACTTCGAGCTCCAAACCGGAATTTTCGAAAACGGCAAGAGATAGAGTAATCAGATTCCAGACATCTTCTCCGCTACAGTGGAACCCCGGCATCGAACCACCTCCCTCTTGGGACTACCTCTGAAATAGGGCACGTTTTTTCGGGGTCGAATGCGCTCCATAGACTTCAATGGTTAAGAAAACTCCCAATTGGGACCACTTCGGATAGGACCACTTCGGTCCCGAGCCCTCAATATGCCTGAGATCGTACCACTCTCAGTCAGTGGGGAATCTACTGTATTTTTGCGTTACATTACTTACAACACTGAGCATGTTGCCGTCCTAGATATTGTTGCTAGGGATTATGGTAGCAAGTGTGTAACCAGACAGGGGCTTAGTTTTGTTATCTGTACTTTTGTAGCTTGTCTAAACAATAGCGGCTGACAATATACAAACCCAAGAATATTACTGAAAAAAGGTACATTAAATAAGAAAAAAATTTAAACTTTCTCAAAATGGAAAGCAGAGAAAAAGTTAATAGACATTAGTCTCAAAGATAAAATTGAGATAATTAATGTGTTTGGACATAAAACCTGAATCTGTGGTCAACCCGCAAAAATCTACCCAAGTAGGATCAAGTCTCCCAAATGGGACCGCCTCTGAAATAGGGCACATTTTATCTGGTCCCAAGGCTGGTCCGATTTCAGAGGTTCCACTGTACCTTCCGTTTTAAGTTATCTTTCCAAATGGGGTCTAATTTGCTGTGCAAATTTCGGTCTAGTTACACGACAGAAAGCATCGCAGAGGAGTGCAAAAATGCATAAATTATAAGAGAACGCATTTGAATAAAAAACTATGACATAAAAATTAATCCATACTTGCATTTGGACTGATAAGAAAAATCTCCTTTTAGTCTTACATTGGCCTTTTAGGCTCGTGCTACCAGTGCTACAGGGTGCGGTTTTTCTGATCAGTCCACAAGCTTGTGTGGTTTTATCATTGTATTGCATGCGTACTTTATGTACCGCTAGTATGCAAAAGAAATTAGTTATATTAGTGCACTGTAAGAATAGGATGAATAAAAAGAATGCATCATATTTTTTTGTTATAAAGAGTTAACTGGTTAATAATTTTTAGAAATATTTCTTGATAAATCTGATACAGCTTGATTCTTTATGGAAGCTATAAATCGATGATTATCATCTTGAACTCAGAACGAATGGAAGTGAATTTTGTTGCGGACACAACGCCCGCAGGCTCTCGATATCGGGTCATTCACATGTCTGTCGAGGTATCCCTCTCGCATCATTTCTATATAGAAATGACACATTATAAGAAATTTATAGGCAATTGGGCAATTAGTTATGTACATTAGTTCTATCTAATAAGCCCTACCATGTGTTATCTTTCTTTCCATTTTATTTTAGATTTAATGATAAATCTTCTTCCCTCTTTTCACAGTGTAGATAAATTGCTTAATGAACAGGACAATTGAGTTCATGATCGTATTATGCATAACCTGGAGAAGTTCCATGAGCGTCCTTCACATAAATGACAAACAATCACCTTGCTTTGGTTGGGATCACAACAGAGCTTTGAGGTCAGTTAGTGAACATAAACAATCAACGGTAGTTCCAGTTTCCAGAACACAGTGGGAGCTAATTTATCAATCCCCGCACTGGCTGGGTAAAAGCATAATGCGAAATCCATTTCAATGACAAACAAAGCAATAGGTGTGCAAGCGAAAGAAAGTTGAAAATGAAGATGTTATTGAGTACTGGCGCCATTTTACCTTCGTGTACTCACATAAATAGATACACTTGACACGCTTCGTACACGTCACAAACAGAACGTTGATCGTAGTTATATAGCGAAGCAATAAAAGTAATACAAAATTTGCATCAATATCAGCTCATTCTTTTATTTATTTATTACTTATTTGCAATGTACTTGTATTTTACTTAAATGAGTTTAGCTATAGTTCATTGACAGTAAGTTTAATAATATATTAATCTTGACTAGAAGAAAAAGAATATGGAAACACAATTAAAAAATCCAACAGCATGAAACATGAAGCAAAGTCGAGCCGTCGTAGATTCAGTAAAGAAGACACTGCGTTAGGGAAAGGGAGGAAGAGGTTCAATAATCTATGACCGTAGTTTTAAATAGTTAATATATCTAAAGCTTACTGATTGGAAATGGTAGATTATTCAACAAAAGAAGTCTCTTCCATAAACACAATAAGCACCCTGAGGCAGCAGTTCTTACACGAACTGAACACAAAAGGCTGTGTTAATGGTGTTATACCCCGGTAAACATTTTTGGTTTGAAAAACGTTTTATAAACGTTTCTTGTGAAACCTAAAAAACCTTAAAAAACGTTTTATTTTCGTTATATATGAAATGTTAGAAAACGTTTTTTTGGGAACGTTTTTTGAAGGTTTCAAATGAAACCTTTTCCGAACCACGCATCCGGTTAACTATGAACTATTCGGCTACCAATATCTTGTTTCTATGCGATCCCCAACAGTTAATTTTAACAGTTTTCTGTTTTTAGTGGTGCTTTTACAATTATTTGCTTAATAAAATATCATGTATTTTGCTTTCATAGTGGTTATTTGCTTAGGATTAGTTGATTGAGGCAAATAATATTCTTAGGTAGCGATATAGAGAGAACGTAAGTTGACCTCGTTATATTACTATATCATTTTGATATAGTAATATAATAACTAAAATCAAATAAAAAATACCTAAAAGTCAATATTAGATTTTAAATTTATATATTTCATCTTTATAAGTATCTAACATTTGTCAATTTTTTTGAAAATGGTATTCAGTACATATGGTTTCCCATGATGCTCCAATACACGACACCCAATAATATTGATTTTTCATAATGCTCCAGTACAAAACGTTTGATTTTGGTTTAAAAATAGTTCCCCTTGAAACGTTTCGAGAAGGTTCTACAAAAAACGTTAAATTTTGGTATCCGAGAACACAAAGGTTTTATAAACGTCAATAAAACGTTTCAACCAAAAACGAACATTTAAAAAATGTTTCCATGTTTCCTGGGACTGTTCGAGCACTTCGTTGTCACTTGAGTGTTGTTCTTTGCTTATTGATTGAGTTATATCATTGCGTCAGATAGAAAATGTACACGAATGCACGGGTTACTGTGGGCACTGTCATGTACACGAATGCACGGGTTACTGTGGGCACTGTCATGTACAGGAATGCACGGGTTACTGTGGGCACTGTCATGTACAGGAATGCACGGGTTACTGTGGGCACTGTCATGTACAGGAATGCACGGGTTACTGTGGGCACTGTCATGTACACAAATGCACGGGTTACTGTGGGCACTGCCATATGCGTACTTCAATGGTCAACACGCCATTATGACAATATACACGCAGTGCTGGATTTCTTTCGGGCACTGTGTTGTCATGCGCATTGCTCAAAACGTTATTATAAAAAGTATATACACAATCCACGGGTTGTTTTTGGCACTTTCTCGTCACTCGCTTCGTTTCTTTTAGGATGTGCACACAGTGCACGGGTTATTTTTGACATTGAGTTGGCACGTGCGTTTTGCACGCTGTCAACATATAATAAATATGATCAAGTTCTGATTCTGTGCATCTATATAAATGACTAGGTCTATTAGTTATTAAAAACTTTTAATGTACAGCGCTTCTTTAAATCTTAAATCTTTATGTCAGAAGATCAACAATGTACATATTTGCGGGCTAAGAGTTCGATTTTATATTACAAAAGTTTATAAGGGATTAGAATGTTTTAGCTCTATGCCATATATTGTGATGAAGATGAAGGTCTGGATGGAATGTTGACTTGAGCCTTAATATCAAATAATTATGAAAACAATTGGCAACCTTTCTTTAGAGATGACTCCTTCAATTTGACCTTAAAGTTTAGTTTTACAACTGTACTACAGATCTAACATGGACTGATTGTTTCCGTTCTTGGTGAGTGTGTTTAATGCAAGTCATTATTCCCAGTCATTGAACGAACATATATTGCTCGTTATTTCCCACGCAGTATCTGAACAGACACAGATCTATTGCTGCCAACAGTGCAAAACACTGCGAACTCATTTCCATTTTGTCATAAGCAATGTTGAGATGAGCAAACGCGTATCCAAAATGTCGCCCAGATGGAACTGCAAAAAAAGGGTCAGCATCTAGGACGAGCGGAAGAGTGACTCGAGAAAACACGTTATTTACACAATACCAGAAAAAAGTGCGGCCAAAGTTATGACGTCGATGACATGTGTGTCCGCTGATTGTTGATAGGGATGGGCTTGATGTCAAGTTGTTGTCATAGTTCTCAGCTCCATTCTTGGACTGCTTTCTAACTTTGCTAAGTAAAGAATGGGACTATATCAATGACGTTTGTTTTTGCATAACTGATACCTTTTCTCTTGTTTAGTTATAACATTGTGACGGGCCTTTGTAACCTAGTAACAACACAAAGCAATGCCGCTGCATTGTGGTATCGACTGGTGACAACAGACAATGGTATTTATTATTAAAGGTCTTTTACTTGGTCACAATTGTTTTATTACATCTTATAATGCTTTGTCAATCAAGGTCAGAGACAAGTATTTATTGACTTCACGCGGATCAGTTCATTTAAGCAAAAGGAAAACAAAAACGAAGCTCTGTGCAATACTCACTTAGAAGGAATAGATCATCTTGCCTTTGAACATAGTTCGTCTACTTTTTGATCAAAATAACAGACTTTTTTACTACCCTACCGTAAAATGTTTCTTAAGTAATAGCAAAATTAATGAAATATTATTTTTAATTTCTACTAATTACAAAGTATACTTGGAAATCTTTCTATATACTTTTCGATGGTTGTTTCGTATTTACATAAATTACAAACAACTTTTATCTGTTGTGTGTTTTAAGTTTATAAAAGCAACATTGTAAGTAAAACGTCCATAAGTTTTATTTCCCTTTAGTTTCGGGATTCAGGTGGCGTAGACAATAATGTCAAATGAAAGCACGATCAAAACATCAAACGTACTGATTTATACAACGGAATGAGTCATATAAAATCATTGTTTTCTAGTTTGACTGTTCTCTAACTTTAAGTGGTTTTTGCATTAGAAGACAACATTGCCACACATAAAGCATGTATCCTGACCGAACAACAAATATAAGTAATGAACTTCGGGCCATCCCATTTCCCGGGAGGTTTCATTCTTTGAGCTCTTCTGGAAAGTTCCCAGAACGGACCAGAAGAAAAGTAGGGATGAAGCTATCCTAGTGTGTTACTGTATTATCATTGGCCAGACTGTAATTGCAACCCTAACCCTAATCCTAACCCTAGCCCAGCCTGTTACTGTATTATCTTTGGGTAGGCTGGAATTGCAAAGAACATTGCTTTTCAGAGTTCAGCGTGTTTAAATACGCCAACGAGCAAATATTAGATCCCTTATATTGGGTAAGACTACCTAAATAGGCATTGCCATCTTCCATAATATTTATAAACATATGACATTTATTTAATAATATAGTATCAGATTTCTGAAGAACTTTAAATTGTAAAAAAATGTTATTTGTATTGGATGGTACGCTGTGTCAGCTTGCTGCAACAAATACACAATTGTCCCGGTGTTAGAAAGAGCTTCACTTCTACTACGCCAAATAACCAAATATGGCCTGTAGCTGTTTTGGTCGCCGACTTTAATCATTATTTGCTATTAATTATGTTGGTCCCAGAAAATGAACTTGATGACAGTTAGGATTAACATTCTGAATAATGAGCATTGACGGATGGCCCTTTGTTCAAGCAAGGGCGAGCCATTCAACATGTTTTTATTATTTCGTTCATTGACTAATATTATCAAAGGTTTCCCTATAATTGACCTACCGACAACGGAACCTGCCACCAAGCAACTCACTGACAAACTTCTCGTCGTAAAGAGAAACAGATTTTGTAGAGTGCGATGATTCATTTATTTTTTCAAAGGGACCCAATTAGTGCATTGGTTTTTAACAATCCTTTTTGACCCAGAAAAGTTTCAACAAGAGTAAAAAAAAATTGCTAAAAATATACATATCAAAGGAGAAAAGACCGTTTACATCTAAAAAGCTTAATAACTATTAAAAAGTTAATAGTTTTGAACGAAATTTTGACCAGTGGAAGCTGAACAAATTTTCATATCTCAATTTTTATGGTGTTTTATGTGTACATTAATCAATCAATCAATCAATCAGGGTCTCTGACTTCAAACAAATTTGACGTCTGTTGTCAATCAGTTGCATTTTTGCTGAGTGGCGCAAAATCAACGGTGTCATGAGTTTCTTTTATTTGAACAAGATTATGTTAATGTTTCTCTGAGGAATTTTTCAAAGAATTGATCAGTTTAATGAATATCAATTAAACCTTTCTTTTGAGTGTAAACTTTCTTTCTTTTGTCTTTCAGAATACGTCTTAGCTAAATGTAGCATTCTAAATAAAAATAATATTAAAATCAATATTCAAAATACAAGCCAATCATCAATCTACTAATCACTGAAATAGCAACACTTGTTTTTGTGGTACATCATGGATTACTGTTGACGCAGAATTATCTTCATTATTCTCTCAATCAAAGACAGGTCTAATGAATACACGACAATGAAAACAGCTGGGGACTGTGCTCAGGTCAACAATAGGTTCTTTTACTGATTGACTGATATAAAGTGTTTAAATTAATTTATATTCATTGTGGGTACATTGCCTTAGGAATACATCCTGGTGCTGTGTGATTTGTATTGGATTCGGACGCACTTTCAAGGGCCTGCGGACGAACCGCGCAGGATGCCGAGTGCTTGAATCCAATACAAAACACAACAGCCCCATGGTCTATCACTACTCTAACACAAACAAAGCACAATCGCGCCTGACAAGTACCGCAAAAATAATATCTTTTCTCCGCCAGATACCTCCTTGTGCTGTCTACCACATAGCCGCCTTCGTTGCGTCACACTGCCTTCGTCAGACTCGCGTTAGCCTATACTTATATCCATGCCTATACTTATACCTATGCCTATGCCTATACCTATGCCTATACCTATACCTATGCCTATGCCTATGCCTATACCTATACCTGTGCCTATACCTATGCCTATATCTGTGCCTATAAAGATACCTGTAACGTGCGTGTTATAATTAACAATTTGTACTGCATTTTTCCTAGATCTATCCAATAGATATTGCAAATTGTTAAAATAAAGCTGGGCTTGATAATTAGATAACCCACTCGCTCTAAACCTATGACTTCTATAAATGATTACAATGATTATTAAAACTATAAATTTTGTTTTGTGATCAAATAAAATGAATAACATTAATATTAAATACTGGAGTGACATTTGTTATGCACAAGCTAATTTAATTGCAATTAGCATTACGTAATAAAATCCAGTTATCTTACAACAGAACATTTATCTCAAAACATAGCTGTAATAAACACCAAACAGTGAGTTGCTTAGATCAAATTCTCTGCATTTACTTTTAAACTATTTCAACCGACGAAATCCCTTTCAGTGGATGTTACATTTATTTGTTGATCCCAAAAGTATTTGAACACACTTTCGGGTTTATAGCCTTCCCAGTATGTCATAAATTGCGCTGTTGATTGATAACAATAGAGGTGCATTAATAAGACTGGTGGATCCAAGGAGGAGGGAGGCGATGCGCTAGACGCCCCCTCCCCCTCCCTCCCGCCCCCTTTAACAAATAAATAAATAAAAGGATAGCAGCGACGGATGCAGGGGGTAGGGCAGGGTTTGCACCCACCCCCCTCCCTGATAACTCGAAAAGAGATAGATTATAAATCTTCGAGCTTTCACAAGCCAAATTTTTTACTGGTCAACTCGCTACATCGGGCAATTTTCAAGCCCCCCCCCTCCCACCCCCCCTCCCGCCGTTACCAAACGACTTGTATCCCTCCTGGATAGTACATTCAGTCCATTAAGAGTAATCACACGCGTTATAAATTATATGTGCACGATAATGGGTGAATTATTTACACTTGGGACTTTCAGTTCCAAGGAGTTATCGTCTCAATAGAAATTGAGGAAGTTTCTCCTTATTCCTTTTCCTTTTCCTTTTTCTTTGTCACTTTCCATCCCCACCGAGCTGGCTATGGCTAGGGAATGAAATCTGACACACCTAAAGTGGACCATAGCTAGATGCGACTTAGTGCCGAATCTGTATTACCACATCTGTGATTTACTGCCCGCTCTATATTACCATATCTATGATCAGTGCTGTTGCTACTGAGCGATATCAATTCTCCATGCATTGTTACTAAATTCGTTGATAGCGCTGATCGCTGATCTCGGATAGCTCAGAGAACACATGTCAATTTGATCCGTTGAGACGGTTTTGAACAAGAGTGTACAACTACTTATGTTAACTTCATAATTTTTCTCAAAAAAAAATATATATATTGTGAATTAATCAATATGAATGAAAATTAACGGGTTTGTTTGCCACGCATTCCGTTACGCTTTGGCATGTCTAGTCTTCTGCTATATGGGCTATGTCCATGGTCTCTGTTCTCTTTCTGTCCGTCAGCTTTGAATAAATGTTTTGTTTTGTTTTTTTTCTACAGTTTTCATTTGACTGTAATAAATGTTTGTTGATTGATCGCCAACTCATGAATAAAATCATGGTATTATTTTATTTTAACGATTTGCAACTTGTCAGCAAATCTGGTCAATCCGAAACCTTTTTTGCTAGAAAAGTTGTTTCATTCCACTAAGTCGTAAAATTTTGCAAAAAAAGTAGTTAAAAAAAATTTTCTCGAAACTTTGCCTATGTAAGTGATATGACGACATACTATTAACAGTTTTGTGTAGAGTACGGTATTTTTAAGTTTTCATTATAGTTATTTTGCATTCCCAAGTGTAAATTTCGCTACTTGGTAGTGATATCGGTCTACTTATAAATGTGTTCGCGTTGCGGAGTGCTATAGGCGCTTGACCGGAAAAAGTAACATTTAAGTAACGCCTTCTCACCGAGGAGTCTTGCTGTTAGGCTGAAAATTAGGGCTCAAGCGGTTCTCTTTTCGTGTGTGATTGCGGGTTTCTGTTTTTCGAAAATGTCTCAATTTACAATTCGAGTGTTTCCAGGGCTCTTTCCCCACCACATATATTCGTATGAAGCCATGGTCAAACATGATATCCAAAATTAATTATTGATATAATTCATTTAATCCAATATCTGTGTTTCTGATATCATTTATTGATTTTTACGGCAAATTTATTTTATTGATATTGAAACAAGATTTTTTTCATTTCATACATTTGGGCTCATTAAGTGAATAAATAATAAATTAATAATTAGTTTGTTTTTCTAAAATTTATTGGTATCAGTAAATGAAGTTTTGATGTTAATAACTGAATATTGATATCAGTGATTTAATTTATGATATCAGAAATTGCCAAGTCAAGTTTTTACTTTTTATGTGCAGATTTGTTTATTGGTGTATTGTTACTATTAAAACATCGTGACTATTTTTTTTTTTTGAAGCGGTCAGACTCCAGTATCTCAAACAGTGCCTTGCCAAGTTTTTTTTTTTCAAGTTTGAATGGGCGCCGATAAGACATCACTACACAAATGTGGTTCGGTATTTTGTTTTGTTTACTCATACCCAAATAATATAAACAAGATAGTTTTATTTTGACAAGTCTATACACTTGGTGGTTTGTGTTCTTGTATTGAAGCTTGTAAACAACGCCTCCATTTCTTATGATAGACGTCACAATGAAATAGCAAAGAAATTATATTATCGCCCACCGGAAACAGACGCCTTCATGAAGATGATGATGATGACAAAAAAAAGGCTTTACCGAATGTTATATAGTTGAGTAAATATGCATATAAATTTTCCCTGTATATTCCATTACTGGATATGTAGGATTCGTTTAAAGGAGTGTGGGTGTTGGGGTGGGAGGGGATTGGGATGTGTGTTGGAAATGGGGTCGGGGTGTGGGTTGGGGTGTGTGTTGGAATGGGGGTTGGGGTTGTGTGTTGGAATGGGGGTTGGGGTGTTTGTTGGGGTGGGGGAGGGGTTGGTATGTGTGTTGGGGTGTGTGTTGGGGTGGGGGTTGGGTGTGTGTTGGGGTAGGGTTGGGGTGTGTGTTGGGGTGGAGGTTGGGATGAGTTTTTAAGTTTTAGATGAACACGTTTGTTCGATACTTTATTTCATCAAAGGACATCATAGGGCAGTCGAATGCAATGAATCTTCAGATTGAGGATTAATGTGCTTGCATATAACCGAATCAGTTTATTGCAATTGACTTTGAATTGCAATTTTTTGTAACCAAATCAATCGACCTTTTCATGTTCTTGTCATGGAGCGTGATAGAAAGACATATAAAAGATGAGAGGGATGACCTGATCCGTTTTATTGTATTTTTCAACTGCAATAAAATTAAATTTCATTGCAATCGAAAAAGTCAATTTGTAATTTTGAATGACATCAATATAAATCCACTTTTTCTTTTATTCATTTCATCGTACCTTACATCTGACAGAGGATGAAAGGGATCAGAGACTATATTTCCCTGTCATCTTTTATAGCCACTAAATTTCAAATCTCCAAAGCTTGGTATATTATTTGTTTTAATTAATTATTTTTTAATTCCAGAACAGGAATGTATGTAATAGATTTCCCAAAGACTGGGGGTGGGGGGGGTTATCACCGGGGGGGGGGGGTAATCACCTAAGGGGGGTAAAGGCCGGGGGGGGTAACGGCCGGGGGGTTATCACAGGGGGAGTAAAGGCCGGGGGTGAAGGCCCGGGGGGGTAGTCACCGGGGGGGGGGTAATGGCCTGCTTCGGTGTGGGGGCGGGGGGTTGAGTGTGTGTTGGGGTAGGCGTTGAGGGCCTAGTAGTTCTACCCTTCAAATGTGGTGATAAAGCTTTTTTAATTAATTTAAAAATACGGCGATTTTTCTTTGCTAGGGACCCACCCCCTCCCCCACCCCTCCTAATTCCTAACCACCACCACAGCCTGGCAAATCTTATTTCATTTATTTTTTAAAAAAATCTGCCTGAAAAATATGAAAAGTATGCACCTAAAAGAGATCACAGAATGGAGGGTGATATTGTGATATAATTAAATACTTTGATTTTTATGTAATTGAATATATTTTTAATTTAACTGGAAACGTGCCAAATAAACTAAAAACTATACCTCAGATAGTTCTCAATAATTACAAATATCAGACTTGGATAAATCTGTAATCTGACTCTCAAATCAATATTTTATTATAGTTGCCCAGGACACAAAAGTGGATATATATATATTGCAGTTTTTACAATTAAAACTCCAACGTCAACATGAATGTATTGTTGGCCAGATACGAAAATATTGATGTAAAGGTCAACATTTTCTTACTGAATAATAATTCTTCACGTTGATTCAGAATAACTCAATATATGCTTTGATATATGTTATTTACGTGGGGGGGGGGGGGGGGGGTAGGGGGGGATGGGGTCATAAAATCAGAAATTTTATGGATGGCCCTTTAAGCCCTTGGCTTGGGTGGCCACTTTCTTCTCACAATAGATTGGGAGCAGAGGTAGTCCATATATAATATGAATTTAAACTAATTTTAGTTGAAAAGAAAAACTGGAAGCCTACCTTTCATAGATCTGATACACCATGAATCCGATGCCGAAGACCACGAAGAATGCCCATACAAAGCGCCGGAAGTTGGTCGCCTGTGGGTCTATGGCGTATTTTATTCCAACAATAGACACTCCGTCGGCAAATTCGAGCCACCTCGCTCCCCAGGGCAAGTCCGACAGCTTGAGGTTTTTCAGGTCCACTTCGTTGCCTTTGACGTCACACTCTTTCTCGGTATTGTCGTCTGAATGCTTTGCATTGCCATTTTGGAGGTTTTTATTAGCAAATCCATTGCGAATTGGAAGAACAGTCTCCCCGCTCTCTTCCCCAAATGACGCCAATCTCAGCGCAGTCTTAGAGTTGCGTGACGCCATCCTTGGATGTGCGCGCGCGCGTGAATGCGCATGCGCAGACGCACGCTTTTCCTGCGACAGTGCCCACTGCTGTAGAACCATATCCTCAACTGTACTCCTCCGCCGTGTGCTGTGTAATGATCCCCAATCCTGTAGCTCTGTCTCTTCTTCTGTCAGCGCAGACATGATTGGTCAATAACAAAAAAGCGGGGGGAACCCCTCAACGATTCTCATCCACAGCCCGCGGCGCTATGCTTAAGCTATTGAATAAATTCACAGAATTATGTTACACATAACAGTTTACTTTTGTTCAAGGAAAACCATTATATAAGAATGCGACCACTTGCAGTTAGTGTTTACATTGCAAAAAAATAATAATAAATCTTTAAATTAAGACATAAAAAGAGGTCGAATTTGTTGTTTGCGTTTCTTCATCAACGAATAATTAACCAGTTTTAAGTATTCAACCAGATATTATGAAATTTTCACTGACCCTAATCCTGACCAGTTTTTACTTTATTCTAACTACAAAAATTAGGTTTTATATTTAAATTTGTAAATTTTAGAGCAACACAGAATACACAGATTTAACACTCGAAATGGATCAGTTAATGCGAGTCCAAAAGCCAATCGTATCAGCCAATGTGACCCCACCATGGGACCACCAGCCAATCATATCAGCCAGTGTGACCCCATCATGGGACCACCAGCCAATCATATCAGCCAATGTGACCCCACCATATGACCAACAGCCAAATATATCAGCCAGTGTGCCCCAACCATGGGACCACCAGCCAATCATATCAGCCAATGTGACCCCACCATGGGACCACCAGCCAATCATATCAGCCAGGGTGACCCCACCATGGGACCACCAGCCAATCATATCAGCCAGTGTGCCCCAACCATGGGACCACCAGCCAATCATATCAGCCAATGTGACCCCACCATGGGACCACCAGCCAATCATATCAGCCAGGGTGACCCCACCATGAGACCACCAGCCAATCATATCAGCCAATGTGACCCCACCATGGGACCACCAGCCAATCATATCAGCCATGGTGACCCCACCATGGGACGACCAGTCAATCATATCAGCCAATGTGACCCAACCATTGGACCACCAGCCAATCATATCAGCCTGTGTGACCCCACCATGGAACCACCAGCCAATCATATCAGCCTGTGGGACCCCACCATTTGACCACCAGCCAATCATATCAGCCTGTGTGACCCAACCATGGGACCACAAGCCAATCATATCAGCCAATGTGACCCCACCATATTACCACCAGCCAATCATATCGGCCAGTGTGGCCCAACCATGGGACCACCAGCCAATCATATCAGCCAGGGTGACCCCACCATGAGACCACCAGCCAATCATATCAGCCTGTGTAACCCCAACCATGGCGCCACCAGCCAATCATATCAGCCAATGTGACCCCACCATGGGACCACCAGCCAATCATATCAGCCAGGGTGACCCCACCATGAGACCACCAGCCAATCATATCAGCCAATGTGACCCAACCATGGGACCACCAGCCAATCATATCAGCCAGGGTGACCCCACCATGGGACCACCAGTCAATCATATCAGCCAATGTGACCCAACCATGGGACCACCAGCCAATCATATCAGCCTGTGTGACCCCACCATGGGATCACCAGCCAATCATATCAGCCTGTGTGACCCCACCATGGGACCACCAGCCAATCACATCAGCCTGTGTGACCCCACCATGGGACCACCAGCCAATCATATCAGCCAATGTGACCCCACCATATCACCACCAGCCAATCATATCGGCCAGTGTGCCCCAACCATGGGACCACCAGCCAATCATATCAGCCAATGTGACCCCGCCATTGGACCACCAGCCAATCATATCTACCAATGTGACCCCATCATGTACCACCATCCAATCATATCAACCTGTGTGACCCCACCATTTGACCACCAGCCAATCATATCAGCCTGTGGTACCCTACCATATGACCACCAGCCAGTCATATTAACCAGTGTGACTCCACCATGGAACCACCAATGGAACAGAAATAAATTACTTCGATTGTCGAATTGACCAGGTGGTCCTGTTGGTATGGTTCTTCATAAAGGAATCGAAAAGAATAAGAGTATTGAGAAGTGTTCCCATTCGCTGTTCAAAGAAGTGCCTTTATTCGACGTTAAAGCAAAAGCGTTGGTTAGACGTTGGAGAAAGTTGCATTTCGGTAGCCACCAAAAGCAACGTCTAAACAACGTTGCTTTTCCCAACATATATTCAAACTTGTGTAAAAGCCGTTGCTAATAACGTTGATTATTAGTGGTGACCCATCACAACCACAGTCCAACCAGAGGTGTATTTTTGTGGTTTGGTGGGGTCAAGGTCGTAACCTCAGATCCGTATTGGATCGACCTTAGAATGTTTAGTGGGGCAGACGGCTGTGGGATTGAGAAACTTAGCTTCTGCTGTCTTATGTTACATCACGAAATGAATAAAAACATCTGATAAGAAACATATACTCTTCTTGGCTTTAGCGGTTTATTTTTATTGCTTAATATGACGATTAGGAACTAGCCGGGGGTGAACTAGCCTATGAAGTGAGATAGCCCAGGTAAGACAATCGGAGTAAGACAGCCGGGGGTCAGACAGCCGAGGGTGAGACAGCCGGGTGAGACAGCCGGGGTGAGACAGCCAGATGAGACAGCCGGGGTGAGACAGCCAAGGTGAGACAGCCGTAGGTGAGACAGCCGGGTGAGACAGCCAGGGTGAGACAGTCCTCGACAAAATTTTAGCTCATATTATACGTGTAAAATATGTGGGCAAAATGGGGAAGTTAGGTGTATTATACGTGTATTTTGGCCATTTTACTCATCGATAATGCGCATAAAATACGCCTATTCTCCCACGTAAAAATTTATACGCATTTTACACGTAATTACCACCGATTATTAAACGCCTTTTACACGTGTTTTTTTTCCACGGATATTGAACGGATTTCACGAATTTTAAACTTATTTTACATGCATTTCGGATTTTACCCACCAATGCATTGACCCAGATGAGGACTATTGATAATATATGTGGGTATTCCCACGTTCCCACGCATAAATAATGTGTGTTTTGTTGAGGAAATTCCCACGTAGTTACGTGGGATTTAGGAGATTTTGAGACTCTTTCTGATGTGTATTACGCGCATGTGAACCCATGCATTTTATACGCATATATTTCCATGCATTTTATGTGTGGGAATTCCCACGCATATTAAGCATGGAATTTTAAAGGAACGACCCACCCTTGGCATACACGATAACTCCATCGAATACACAGACATGAACCTTTATAACTATAGTGCAGTTATAAAGTACTCTTTAAAAGAATTTTAAACATAAAAAAATTAGTGAAATTGGTATTTCCATGTCTAACTTTCTTTTGTACTTAGAAAAAGGCAGCCCTCCACCAAAATATGCAGAATTTTGCAAAATTTAAATATATTATCGCCAAATGGTGGCTGTTTCCGGTCTGCAATAATAAACCAACATTGCCAGACTGTCTAAAATATGCGTACATTTTCCCCATGCATTTATTAAGTGGAAATGTTCACGCATTATATACCTGTATTTTACATGGGAATGCCCATATGGGAAATCCCACATAAAATATAGTGTAATATACAAATGACCTTCAATGAAATTTTACGTGGGAATGCAAAAGTAGAATATACGTATAATATGCGTTTACTTATCCATGCATTTTAGAAATGGGAAATTCTACGTATATTATACAGGGGAATGCCCATGGTGGGCATTACGCGGGAAAAACCATGCAGTTTACGCGTGTATCTACCCATGCATTTTATTCGTAGAAAAGCCTATGTATATTATATGTAGTGTTTCTTCTACGTAAATCCCACCTGAACACAACGCGCTTTATACGTTGGACGAAAAATTATGCTAACTGGGGACCCATATAGCAGTCCCACATATATTACGCACATGAACCTTTATCACTATAGTTAGTTATAAAGTACTACTTAAAACAATTTGCAGCATAAAAATTTTAGTGAAATTGGTATTTCCATGTCTAACTTTCTATTATACTTAGAAAAAAGGCAGCCCTCCACCAAAATACGCAGCATTTAGCAACATTTAAATATATTATCGCTCAATGACGGCTGTTTCCGGTCTGCGATAATAGGCCCACATTGCTAGATTACGTATAATATGCGTATATTCTCCCATGCATTTACTAAGTGGAAATTTTCAAGCATTATATAGGTGTATTTTACATGGAAATCCCACGTAAAATATATGCTTAAGATGCGTTACATATTACACGCATAATTTGCATGGGCGAAAATGCGTGCAATAAACGTTCTTAAATATGAGTGTTATATATGCGTGAGTAAAAATGCGTTTAATATGCGTTTCGAATATAGGCATGTTTTTTACCGGGCAAAATATATGCATAATATGCGTCCTTAGATACTCGTACAATATGCGTAGGAAAAAAAGCGTATAATATGCGCATTGAAAATGGGCATGTATTTTCCCGAGTATTTTATATGTGTAATAAACGTTCCTTGATATGCGCATATTATACGTGGGAAAATACACGTATAATATGCGGATACAATATGAGCATCTTTTTTCCCCACGCATTTTATACGTATAATATATATGGTTCTAGAAATGCGGATATTTTTATACGTAATTTATACGTTTATTATGCTTCCGAGAAAAGATGCCCATTTTACCCATGTATTTTAGATATTAAATACGTATAATATACGTATACTATTTTGTAGGGTCGGGGTGAGACAGCCGGGGTGAAACAACCGGGGATGAGACAGCCGGAGGTTAGACAGCCTGCGTGAGACAGCTGGGGTGAGACAGCCGGTGTAAGGAAACGTTTTGACCCCCAAAACAAATCGACCCCCCCCCGGTCGATTTGTTTTAAAACAAACACACCCCGGTCGATTTGTTTTAAAACAAACAGAACCCCCCTGAAATGTTTTAACCCTCTTACTTTTTGTTGATTTCTTTCTTTCCACATATGACCACCTGATTAGTTTTTTTAATTGAAATAAAAACTATATCCATGAATAACAATTTATTTAGCAACTAACATCTACATTTTCAAACACGAAAACAATTCCAACACCACTAACATACAGTCGCCAAAAAATCTGTCCAAGCTCAATAATGGCATTTCAAAGGCTCAAAATAATAATTTTCTGCATAAAGAGGTAGAAAATTCTTAAAATAGTATTTAAAAACCATATGCACCTTTTTTACTTCCATTTTATATTCAAACATGATTATTTGGAGGGGGTTATTTTATGATAGGGGAGGTCTGTTTGTTATGGCGGGCTTTCCCAAAACAAATCGACCGGGGGGTCTGTTTGTTTGGGGGTCAAACCGTTTCGTTACGCTGGTTCCCGTCTGATGATAGATTAACACCTTCTTTCTCTGAGTCTTTGTTTTTCCTTCGGTTATAAAAACAATGCTTGTCTAACATTGGTCGCACGAACAAAATAGTTATTGTTTTAAATGTGAAAAAGTGTTTGCTCATTTTAATACCAATTTATGAATGCCAGGAACTGATCCAATTTCATTGATTGTTTTTTTTTCTTTGTTTGGTTTCTTTTTTTTTTTTTTTTAGTTTTTCTTTTTTTTATTGTTTTTTTAATGCAAAAGATTCTGATTTTTTATCTGATCGCTTTAAAAAATAACGACAACACCAAGACCAAAAATAAAGCTTTCGATTTATTTAAAAAAAAAATTTTGTCATAGTTCCCATTATAATTTCCATAAATCAATAGCAACCAATGTAATCAAATACTTCAGACCGTGAATGCTTTTAAGACTAAATACTGAATAAATACTGAAAAATACTCACTTCCACAGCAACAAAACAATACTTACAGCAAGTAATACTACTCCCACACAGAACTGATATCCAAGCCACGGGTATTAGTCAGCACTGGTAGATGCAATTGCAATATAATTTAATGCGCAAATACTTGAAGCTAATAATACAAAAATTTCTACTGTTTAATCGATGTTACGTGTATTCTTGTGCGTCACACGGTAAATGTAGTCCGTAGTGTTCGCGGGTATATGTCATTTTTTTCTCCTGAGTGAATGCTCGTATTATGAAGTTATGTTTGCTTGACAAACAGGCAATGGAACTTAATGCATTACTACGGGACATAAAAGATTAGTGATTTTGTGTTATTTTGTTTGCTCGAAATGGTGACAGAACAAAAAAAACCGCCGGCGTAACTGGAAGAAAAAGTGAATTGTGAAAGCTTCGAATGATCGGTCAAGCACCTCGATTTGGCAAATCTCTTTGAAATGACACTCCGGTTCTTGCCTCGAAGAAAAAAGAAATGAGCTCATTATCGACGTAAACAACACCCGACATGAAGCAGCGTGTGAACATTTCAGGGAATTCCGAACGCGCTGGGCGTCGCTTGTTGGCCAGAGGGAGGAATATGCTCACAGTAAAGACCTGGGTTTGACAGGTCATATTTTTAGCTTCAAATTGCTAGCAAAATAACAGCATTTACAAGCTGTCCTTCGCTCGGGAGCTCCAGTTCTTTATTTTTATTCTTTCTGTTTTTTATCTAATTTTATTTTATTTGTTTTAATATATATTTTTTTTGTTACTCTTTTTCTTTTTCTCAACGGGAGGGAGGGGGTGGGGAGGTCGGGGAGAGTAGGAGAGGGTGGGCGAGGGGTAGAGAGTGAGGGCGAGGGTGGGGGTGGTAGGGTGAGAGGGAAAGGGGGGAAGGGGAGGAATGGAAGGGGAGAGGAAGGAGGGGGAAGGTGTAGAGAGGGAGGGGAAGGGAGGGGGAGGGAGGAGGGGAGGGGTTCGCTTAAAACAAAGAAAACTCTCCCATGAGATAGCATTGTAGAACTGATAAAGAAACACCGAAAAGGGAACAAGAAGAAAAAGAGGGAGATAAATCTCTGAGATGTCGTCACAAGAATTACCATATCAGGATAAGAAATCTAGGAGACGTCGTCACAAGAATTACCATATCAGGATAAGAAATCTAGAAGACGTCGTCACAAGAATTACCATATCAGGATAAGAAATCTAGAAGACGTCGTCACAAGAATTACCATATCAGGATAAGAAATCTAGGAGAAATCGTCATAAGAGTTACTACATCGAGATAAGAAATCTGGGAAACGTCGTCACGAGAGTTGCCACATCGAGAGAAGAAATCTGGGAGACGTCGTCACGAGAGTTACCACATCGAGAGAAGAAATCTGGGAGACGTCGTCACGAGAGTTGCCACATCGAGAGAAGAAATCTGGGAGACGTCGTCACGAGAGTTACCACATCGGAATAAGAAATCTCGTCGCCACGAGAGTTACCACATCGAGAGAAGAAATACGGCTTAAAAAATTACGGTATAAAACATTCGGAAGCAGGAAGACATAGAAACTTTTTAGCTACTAAAAACCTGAGACGGACAAAAAACTTCTCCAAATGAGATTCTCAGCGGCAAATGGAAGTAATCGACAAATCCCTCTGGGTGCCAGTTCATAAAAAATCGAATATCCGAAGCCTTTCAAAGCATTCATTTACAAGAGACAGGTTAAGCAATTAATTAAATCATATGTCCAATACAATGCTATGAGGGTTACTGTATAACGATAACCAATAAACATTGTGACGTTACATCAACGTTGGGTTTTGGTTGTTTATGGAACTCGCAACGTTTGCACTTTGTGTAGACGTTTGGAAAACGTTTGCCTCTCTACGTTGTATAGATGTCGATTATATGGCGTCTAACCAACGGTGCAGATAGATTAAAAGTGGCAGTCGAAACAAAGTCTATTTTTAGAATTTGTGTAGACGTTTGGAAACCGATGTTGCATAGACTGCCGGTAAATATTAATCTAGAATCGCTATTTTTTGGTAAGCTGTAACGCAAGGATTTTTTTTTGCAAGTCCGAACTCTATACAGCGTTGATTTCTGACTTCTATATAATTTTGCACTTAAGGCGTTGATTGGACATCAGAGAACGTTGTATTTTTGGTTGCTACCAAAGGCAACGTCTAAACAACGTTGCTTCCCAACGTCTATTCAAAGTTGTATCAAAAACATTGATTTTTCGTTGTGACGAATCACAACTTAAGTACAGCCAGAGTTCATGTTGTGGCTTGGTCTGGTCGGCGTCACAAACCTTAAATTGATGTTGAGTTGACCTCAGAATATTTACTGGGCTTGGTGTAACCCACACTGTGATCCACATTACTCAAGAACATGCAAAAAAGATATCACTAATACTTAAAGAAGCAGTCATAAAAAATTGAAGCATAACATTAAAGAGGTATTCAAAAGAGTACTGCGACAAATACCAGAAAAGACTAAAAAGTGCAGTATTCTCAATACTTTGCAATGACAACTTCTCGCAGCATTATTGCGCAAGGGTATCTGTGACGTCACAGGCATGGCGTTGCTCCCACTGATAGGAAGAGCACTAAGGATTAAATAAAAACATAGTTAGAATGATCCCGTTTGTCCCTGCTGTTTGTTTTGGCCATGAACATTTATTTAGCTTGTCAATACATCATCCAGGGAATAGGGCTAAAGAAAGATTAGGGAGGAGGGAGGGGTGGTGGGGGAAGGGAGGGAGCACCCCATTTGCAGCTCATTACAGCCTATATTTAGCATTAATGGGTTAATCGTCGTGCAAACACCATTGTAATTTCAGCTGCACCAAGGTACTTCAAACAAGAATGAAAAGCGAGCAAATGCTTGCAATAAGTCATCGATATGGATCTAGAGTCACGTGATCCGGATGCTCAATTTGTTACATCCACTGTTTACACCGCACTTGCTCTAAAATTGATTTAGATTTAGAATCCAGATTTCTATATGTATTTTAGAAAGAGGTAGAAAAACAGACGTCTTTTATGGAGGTCATTTCAGGACCCAGATCTTGAAGCACATCATTATTTTCAGTTACACAGCTTCAAAAACTAAATACCCAGAAAGCTCTATAATCCAGACACAAAGATACTTTAAAAAATAATGTTAATACTTGTCTTTGCTTCTTCGTTCTGTGCTGAGTACGTTTGAAGTTATATTGTGTTGGTAGAGGCAGAAGTTTAAGGTTATTAAAAAAAAAAAATTTACGACACCCATCTCATCCTTAAATTTTGTAGTCATTGTTCTTTCTCTAGTTTCTGAATCTAGGGCAAATTGCAATCACTGTTCTCTGAATCTAGGGCAATTACAATTACTGTTAGCTGAATCTAGTGCGAATGCAGTTATTGTTCCTGCATCGTTCAAATCAGAAAGTTCGTTCCTCTAAGTCACACACTTGTAGTACTTTACTATGTAGTTATATAATTGCAATTAGTTGATTGCAATTAGGAACTGAATTAGTTCTAAGGGTATTTACGGATTATATACACTTTGAAGTAGCGCACTATATTAGTGGAGGCGATTTTTGAAGCAGGAACGGAGGCTGGGATCTAAATCAATTTTTTTTGGGGGGGGGAGCGGGGCAGGGTGGGGGGGGGGGGGGGGTCGGCAGTTGATATCTGAATCTAGACTTATTTTTCCCAATGGAGGTTCCACTCTCGATTACAATTAATAAACAAAAAATATGTCATTGCAATTTATTAAAATGCACTTACCCATTTGAAGGTGGCAAAACAGTAATAAAAATTAAAATACCTTAAAATACTCCTTAAATGTAAAATATAACATATATTAAATTTAACATCTAATATTGCAGATTGACAAAAGATCCTAGAACAAAGCATTAAAATGCAATACACGGATGGTTTCCAAGCACAAATTTCCGTACAAGAAATAATGACTATGGGCATTGGAAATGAATTCTTTCAGTCATAGAGGTGAGGAGGAGGTGGGGGTAGGGGAAGTAGGGGGGAGAGAAGGGGTATCGCTTTTCTGCGTTGTAAGGAAAGTGCTCCCATCAAGGTTATGTAACGGAACCCTCTTACATCGCCGCTCGTCGTTATTCTCCTTCGTATCGATAAACACATATCATCTCTAATACTTTCTTTTGTTGTAATAAAGCATGCAAGTCGTTAACCTTTATTTACTCCCACTGTGTGTGAAATGACGTCAATACATAAAAAAGTAACATCCATTAGGGTTTTGGGGACAGACATCAAGTATTTTTTTACAAAGATTTAGCTTATACCGTTACCCAACTACGGAATAATTTAGCGTATATTTTTAAAGGTATGACTGAAATACTCACTAATTTTAAAATCCGTCAAAGGAGATCTGACCCAGTGCATTCCAATCGGAGTCAAAGCCAATGCCCTGCTTACCTGAATTCCTTGTAGTCAATCCCTTGGCCGGATTCGAACCCATGACCTTTGGAATTTGCTATATAGCCATTGAAAAGATACTCTTCAAGCTTTTGGTGTTGTAGTTATATGAGACTGTTACAAAAACAAAAAGAATGCAATAGACGACCTGTAGGCATATTGTATTTTACATTTAAAGAAGATCTTTTTGTGTATTGAGAGCTAAAAATGTTAGGGACTGTAACCCGTGGGAAACGACGAAGAGGTCGTTCTGCAAGAAGATATGTCTAACAGTTTGAAGAAGACACCCCACGACAGGACAAGAGAGGTAAAGGGGGTGGGGGTGGGGGGGCGGGTAAACCGGAAGTCTAATGCAGAATAGAGTCAGTTGGCGACACACAGGTCGACACATGCTGTCCACACCAAGGCAGGTAGGGAAAGTATATATATATATATATATATATATATATATATATATATATATATATATATATATATTCATGTTAAAGCCAGTTTTTTTGCAGCAGAAAACCCTTTAAGAAAAAATTAACCCTTAGCTATAATCTTTTCGTTAAGCCTTCCATTACACTAAATCTTCACCACAAACAACAACTTTTTGCAATGACAGTAATAAAGTCGTATTCATAATATTGGGCGATTTGTTTACGAAACAACAGCAGTTATATCAGCAAAATTTCTTAATTTAGGTCAGAACTTCTGACGACGACACACATTTATTTCAATCGTCTTAATCATATATAAAACTTACAAACAACAGCAGATAACCTCTACAATTGGTACTAATTGTTATATTTGCAGTGCGATGCTTCGAATTCTGCATATTTCTGGATTTTTCGATTTGTTTGATACCTGGATCTGTAGTTAAATTATTTAAAATGTCGGACTTTTCCGTTTTTCTTCATTTCAGTTTTGCAGTCTTTCTTGTCTCTTAAGAAACATCATAATTTATCAGTATAAATGGATACTTTATAAGCAGAATTCTAAAGTACTTTAGGATAGCACATCAGCACAAAGTAATTAAAACAACTTGAATACTTGATGACTGATAAAAGTTCTTTGTTGTGTTACAGGGTTCTTAAAAAAAGATGCATTTATTGTTTTATCGCTCATTTATTTGATATTCACTAAAATCTATTTCTATGACTGAATTCATATTGTTTATATTGTTAGTTTATTACTTTGCTTTGAAATATAAACATACTTATGTGGAAATAGTTCTATAATAATACTAAATGGTTGATATAAATGTTGCAAGGGAAGGCCCGTTGCCAATAGTGACCAAACGGTATGTGTAGCAAAGGGGTGTTGAAGTGGGTGCTCATCGTCTTCACCATCGGCTTCCTGGTGAGTGCATTATATATGTCAATCACAAATTCATTGAACGCTCTGCGGGGGAGTCTTTTATAGGTGTCAA
Source organism: Protula sp. h YS-2021 (assembly GCA_949752745.1). Lineage (NCBI taxonomy): Eukaryota > Metazoa > Annelida > Polychaeta > Sabellida > Serpulidae > Protula > Protula sp. h YS-2021. Next base: position 67,275,667 of record OX457030.1, read on the forward strand.
TCATGCGAGGTGCAAGAAAAACACACAATAATGTGATTCCATTATATGTGTCAATCAAGGTCAGTGCAAGACAAAAAACGCAATAATTTGACTTTCAGTTGATTCCATTATAATTGTCAATGAGGGATAAAGTAGGAAAAACACACTATAGACAATGTCAGTAAGCCACACACACAGAGTTCGTTATATGTCTCAGTGATGGACAATTCAGGTAAGCCACACACTACTTGCGTTTTTGTTCAGTTCATCATGTGTGTCACTCATTGATAATGCAGGTAAGCCACACAATACTGTTGTTTTCTTGAGAGTCCGTTATCTGTGTCATCTACGGACAATGCAGGTATACCACACAATGTTGCTGCTTTCTTATGAGACAATTATCTGTCAGTCAAGCAAAATACATGAAAACTATGCGCATGTTGTTGTGTCCATTATATGTGTAATGATGGACAACGCAGGATATTCATCCAATAGTGTTGTTCTCTCCTGGGTTCATTATATGTGTCAGCCATGGATAGGGCAGCAAAACCAAAACATATCGTTGTCATCTTGTGAGTACATTATGTGTCAATCATGCATTATGTAGCTAAACCATAAACTACGAATGTTTTTATGAGTCCATGATACATATCAGTCATGGACAATTCCAGTAAATAAAAGGAAGATAACGAGCATCCTGTTCTTTCAAGTTCGAAGACATAGTTTTCAATATAGGCTCAAAGTAGAGATGTATTTCCAGTACTTTCTGATGCCATAAGACACAGTTTTATGTATTTCTCTAGTTGTCATAAAGCCATCAAATTCTACAAGACACAGCTTTAAACGTTAATTTATTTACTGTGTATTTTTAGATATTGGGAATCATAGCCTTAAGCCTTGGCATATTTGTCCTCCATGACAAGGATAGAATACTGGGCATACTCAGCCGTGTACCGCAAGGTGGTGAAAAGCTAGAAGATGTCATAGGTTTGTATATTTGTCCTCAGTGACAAGGACCGGGTACTGGGCATACTCAGCCGTGTACCGCAAGGTGGTGAAAAACTAGAAGATGTGATAGGTTTGTATATTTGTCCTCAGTGACAATGACCGGGGACTGGGCATACTCAGCCGTGTACCGCAAGGTGGTGAAAAGCTAAAGATGCCATAGGTTTGTATATTTGCCCTCAATGATAAGAATCAGATTCACAGGTTTGTATATTACCACTGATGTCCTACAGACCAGAACTGTTAACCTTTAGTGAACCTGTCTATTACCTGTAGGAAATACTATAAATAGTGAAAGTACAATAATTGTGACTGTGCCAGTATCTTGTAATGGCGTTAAATAGTTAAATAGTTAAATGGTACATGTTCCACATGGACAAATACAAGTTTATTCTGAAAGCATTTATAGAAATCAATTCAAATTCATAAATCAACGAAAAAATATGAAAACCAAAAAAAGAAAAAAAATGCCAAGAAACTAAGCGAGTATTAAAGCATTAAAGTTTTAAACAATGACAGTTATTTTTTAGACAAAGCGTCAGTGTTGGAGAATTCGGCGTACGTACTCATCGTGGCCAGCTCTCTCGTGTTCGTTATCTCTATCCTCGGCTTTATTGGGATCTTCAAGGAAAGGACAGACCTGCTTATCGCGGTAACAAAAAAACTTTACATTTTATTTCACTTATTGATGTTTTATGGCTATCAGAGTTTTAGTTTAGTAGTAGATTACTACTAATAAATTAGCGTTAAAATTAATTTTCATCTATAACAGATTATTAAAACACATTATATTGACACATTTTGTGAAGATTAATTAAAGAAAGAGTGAGATGTTATAGAAACTCTATAGGGCATTTTCTATGTATCAGCGTTGTTTCACTTTGTGTAATTTCTTTATGAGCGACAGCGGTGGTTTGCTGATTGTGTCATTTGTGCCTGGTTGCCATGGTTTCAGTTTATTTACATAATTTATGAGCACTTACCATTGTTTCAGTTTACTGTTTATGCTATTTATGAGAAATCACCTTGATTTCACGTTATTGTTTTCGTCATGAATGTACGATCAGTTTATTGTCTGTGTCATTTGTGAGCGGTCACCATGCTTTCAGATTATTATGTTTATGTTATTTATGAGCGGTCACCATGCTTTCTGATTATTATGTTTATGTCATTTATGAGCGGTCACAATGCTGTCAGGTTATTTTCTTTATGTCATTTATGAGAGGTCACCATGCTGTCAGATTATTATGTTTATGTCATTTATGAGAGGTTGCCATGCTGTCAGATTATTATGTTTATGTCATTTACGAGAGGTCACCATGTTGTCAGATTATTATATTTATGTCATTTATGAGCGCTCAGTTTATTTATATAATTTATGAACAGTTACGATGGTTTTAGTTCACTGCCATATATAAGCAACTTGATTTCACGTTATTGTTTTTGTCATGTATGTGCGGTTACCATGGAGCCAGTTTATTGTTCGCGTCATTTCTGATGGTTACCATGGTTTCAGTTTATTATTTGCGTAATTTGCAGTTCGCTGTGTGTGTTCTTGTCATCCTCGCCCTCGAGTTCGCCTCGGGCATTATGGGATACGCCTACAAAGTCAATGTAAGTGTGTTGCCTTCATCAATCCCACATTTAAGTGAAAGTTCTCTTATTTATTAAACCATCAATATCTTCGTCGTAACGCCTTTTCAAGATGTTTTGAAAGAGCATTATTGTAATGAAAGCGTTCTACCTTTTACAAAAGTAGTTTTCTTAAATATTGCTTCATCCAAAATATCTAATTAAATAGATGTATATCAGTATGTTATTGTTAATACCAGTAACAGTGTTTGTGTTTATTATTGCTATATTATCATTTTTAGCTGGACCAACGATTCAAATGTTTCTTAAAAGATGTCACTCAAAAGTTCTATAAAGGTGCAGATTTCAAAAACGGAAACAGCAACGTTTTAGAAGAAAGTGGAAAGCCTGTTTCTATATCCCTCGACTACTCGCAATACTACGTACGTATTAAGTACTAAGTGTTCTCGGTACTACGTACACATGAAGTACACCAGAACCCCGATTTCGGCCCAGCAAACATCAAGACGTCAGAAGGACGTCGGGTCGGCGTCGTAACCCGACGTTTCCGACGTCGGGCTGACGTGCCGGTTTTGGTTGTATATGAAATTTAACCGACGTCGGGTTTTCAACGTCAGAATGACGTCGGGTTCCGACCTGAAACTGATTCGGGTTTACCACCTTGAAACGACCAGTCTTTCACACGTCTTATAAAAATAGTCTAGAGTTATATAATTAATAGATAATTAATCATTCAACTGCTGTTGTGAAATACATACGAAAGCATTTTCCATGTAAATTTTTACAATCTAGGAAGAAAAATACCGAAACGCCATCAAAATTCTAAAAGTTTCATGTAAAAAATTGCGTTTTTTCTTCCTCTTTTTCAAAATGACTTCCATTTCCGGTGAGTGATAATAAATGTTCATTGCTTTTTTTTTTGTCGTTTTTGCAACGCCGGAATGACGTCGGAATAAACTTGGGTTTGGAGGAAATAGGTCGTGACGTAATTCTACCCATTTTACAACCTTATTTTATTCAGAATATGGTTGTGAAGTGGTTGCGACCAAAATCCAACTTTTTTTTTCAACCAAAAAAAAACATCGGTTGTTTGCTGGGGGCGATTTCCGGGATTCGAGCAATTTTGATGGTAGACAACTGCATAATTGTATATGATAATGTACTTTATTGAGAGTCGATAAATCAGACGTGTTTTTTTTTTTTATTTTGCTCTCTTTTTTCACTTAGTTTTATCACAATGGAAAACTCATATTAATACCTCTGTGTAATCATATTATAGAAAAAAAAACTTTTACTCACACAATTTTTACTAATTGTCTCAGAATTTCTACCCGTCTCAGACTTATTTTAATTATTTTTTACCTTATCCATATTTTTAAACTTTCTTGCACTCTTTTAACTTGTGCTTTCTATGATTTCAGTTTTATTGTTAATGATCACATTGTCGCTCCTTATAGAAGCAAAGGGATAAGGAAAAAAAGGAAATTGTTTAGTTGATTTCAGCGGATAAAAATCAATTAAGATTAAGGAAACGCTTACTTGAGGAAAACCATTTAAACCTTTTAATATGCGAAGAAGAAACTGCTGCAACAATTTTATAATTCCAGTAAGCATTGTGATGTTCCAACGATGTTTGATCGACGGTATAAATGACATTGGATAAACGTCGGGTCTTGGTTTGATTATAAAAATCAAAACAGCGTCTGGGTGCAGACTTTGGATAGGCGTCAGTTTTCCGACGTCACTAATCAACTTAGCTTAAGTGTTGAAAATGGAAGTTAGAAAGCTAAATTTCTTTTTGCTTCTCTGGAAATCGCTTTCGCTCAATTCGTCAAAAACGCGAATAGCTAAAAAAAACCTCGAAATTGTACACAAGTGTCCTGGATGGGAGGGGCCCAGCAAACAACCGACGTCTTTTTTTCTTTGAAAAAAGGTTGGATTTTGGTCGCAACGATTTCACAACCATATTCTGACCTAGTTCCCTAAAACCCAACGTTATTCCGACGTCGAGGCGACGTCGGATTTCTGACGTCATTCCGACGTTGCAAAAACGGCCAAAAACCGATGAACATTATTATCGCTCAATAGAAATGGAAGTCATTTTGAAAAAGAGGAAGAAAAAACGTAATTTTTACATGAAAATTTTATAATTTTGATGGCGCGTCGGTATTTTTCTTACTAGATTGTAAAAATTTATATGGAAAATGCTTTCGTATGTATTTCACAACAGCAGTTTAATGATTAGTTATCTATTAATTATATAACTCTATAGTCAGTTTCAGGTCGGAATCCGACGTCGGTTCAAAGTATATATACAACCTAAAACCGACTTAATTCCGACGTCGGATTTAGGTCGGAACCCGACGTCATTCTGACGTTGAAAACCCGACGTCGGTTCCATTTCATATACAACCAAAACCGGCACGTCAGTCCGACGTCGGAAACGTCGGGTAGCGACGTCGACCCGACGTCATTCTGACGTCTTAATGTTTGCTGGGGGTGGGTGGGTGGTGTAGGGGAGGTATCCACTCTGGTGCTACGTGAAATTTTGAAGAGAAAAACGCCCTGATTACAAAGCTCCATCTTGATAATTTTTTAACACTTTGTTTTCAATTTCAGTGCGAAGTTAATGTTAATTTTGTGCTAATTTTACAATATATTTGCGCCTTTTTTTAGAATTAGCATTTTTATTGAAAAATCAGTAAAACAATTAGTAAAACAAAGTGCTAAAAATATGTTGAAAGCTTTTCAAAAAAAATACAAAATTAACAAGTTTTTAACAGCATAAAAGTGAAACTAAATGGCGGTTGTTTGCTTTAATATCATTCTAAAGATAAATTTGACGAATAAAAACACACAGATAGTGGCTCAGTTTCTCAAAACTCTTATGATTGTGAAACCCTCGCAGTCTGCCGTTTTATAATTTTTGAGCTCGGGAAGGAATTTTGGGGTGCGTTCAACCTCAGAGCCTTTTTTTTTAGAACAGAACTTTGCCAAGCTCAAATTTCAAATAAATCGCCCTTTTTAGAAGCGGTGTTTCTGAATACAACAGGTTTTGGAGAGAGGGAGGGGGATCTATACTCTGTGCAATAACCAGTTGAACATAACTGTCACTTTGAGAGAGATGTCAGCCCAACTCTACCCCCTACCCTACCTCCCCACCCCACCCACCTGACCCCTGCTCCCTACCTCCCCACCTGCCTCCTGCTCCCTAATTAGTTTATTGCGCTGAATTTTTTCCAGTCGCATTAATCGGTTAAAAGTTTATGTCATGTAATTATTAACAATGCAGAAAGTTTTATAGGTGTCCAAGTGCATCACTTCGCTTGTGAGGAGCGAAGTGCCACTCTGGCTTTTAAAAATGAATTTGTGTACAAAACTCATGGTTTTTAAGTGCTTTTTTAAGAGCAGTACAACTACAATAAGTTATCACTTAAAAATAGTGTCCAAACTGTTATAAGACGGGTATCTCTGTTGGCAGTTTCAATGTTGACGGTTTCAGTGTTGACAGTTTCAGCATTGACGGGTTAAGTGTTGATACGTTTAAGTGTTGACACGTTTCAGTGTTGACAGTTTTAGTGTTGACAGTTTCAATTTTGACGGTTTCAGTATCGACAGTTTCAATATAGACGGGTTTCGTGTTGACAGCTTTAGTGTTGACACCTTTAAGTGTTGACACGTTTCAGTGTTGACAGTTTCAGTGTTGCGGAGCATCCAGTTATTCAGACTTCCACAATCTGCCGGCGAAAAAATGGGATACGACCTACAGTTTTACTGGTTAGTTATTTTCATGTGTTAATGTCACATGCTAGGGTTATAACACAAAATCATGACGATAACAACAGTCAGTGACGAATGCAGGTTTCGGTCCTGCGTGGGGGTGTAGGGGGGGGGGAGTCAGGGACGGGAGTGCGGAGGCTAGGAGGAGTAGGGGTGGGGTGGGGTTCAACTTTAAAAAAAAAACCACACATAGTACGAGTTCATCGGTCAAATTTTTGAAAAAAAAAACACGAAGTTTAACAGTCTATTTTTTACAAAATTAAGAAGTGGGATGCAAACGTTGGAGATCACCTGCCCTCCCCCCCCCCCCCCACCCAAACGAGTAATATATTAGCCAACACATTTTTTAAGTTTTCAAAAGATAACGGAACTACATGGGATAGTTCTGGTTTAGTGAACACTGGAAAATAAACTCAATATGTGAACGTTGTCTATAGGTACATTGGCATTTTTCTCCTTATAAAACAGCTGACCTCTGGATGGACATTTTTTTTAAAAATATTTCCTTTCTTTTATGAGTCTATTCTCGGAGAATCCTCAGTGGGTTTGCAGAGTAAAAAGGTGTTAATTAACACAACAGCTCAAACCCCCGTTGGACAACAACGCATATCTGTGTTATATAATAAGATTGTTGAGTATTTGGAAATCTTTCAGATGACAGCGGCGAAGATGTTTTTATCGAAGAAGCACAAGTGCCAGTCACGTGCTGTAAAATTGACGAGAGTCGAAGCGAATTTCCGGACAAGATAAAATTCAAGAACGTGACGGACTGCCTCCTGACTGCCGACAAGGAATACACCAATCGCCAGGTTTCTTCTTTTTTTGGGGGGTCACTGAGTTTCTCTTCTTAAACGTCATTATTGCTATTAGCCGCACTTGGAAAATTTATTGCACTGCTGCATTATTTGAGAATTTATGGTTGGAATTCCCATGCCTAAAGATTTTTACCCCTCAGCGCCGTTGGTAGCAGCGGTGGGATCACAGTGATTTCCCGTGGTTTTTGCAGATTATCCCTCTAACACTGTGGTCTAAATGGATTTCTGCCCCATAATACCCGTTGGATTTGTAAACTTATAATTCGTATACTAAAAACAAAATTCATTTAATATATTAGACCAAAAAAATTAGACGAAAACAGATAAATACATTACATTACACACATCACACGAACACACACAAATACACACACACACACACACACACACACACATATATATATATATATATATATATATATATATATATATATATATATATATATATATATATATATATATATATATATATATATATATATATTAATTTCAATTAATATCAGTGAGGGGAACGAACTTTGGCTGCTACGTTTAAGCATTTAAGTTGTATCAAATAGTATCAACTCTCTTCTATATCTTTATTTGCATAGCTTACTTGAAAATACAGATTTATATTGTGCATAAATGCTGCATCTTCTTGCATGGGATATTGCGCTGCGATGAGGGTACCTTTTTACATTTATAGATTATTTCTCTATGTAATTCGACAAAATGCTTCACATTGCAGGGCTGTTTCGGCGTGCTGAAGGCCTTGTATAATCACTACGCGCTCGTTCTCGGCAGCATCGGCGTGTGCGTGGCCATTGTGGAAATCGCGGGCGTCGCGACCACGTTCTTCCTCATCCGCGTCATCAACCAAGACCTAGTGAAGAAACTCTGATACTCCTCACAAGCCAGACTCATATGCTTGAAAATGCTCTTAATACTTATCACACACCAAACCCAAATGCTTGAAAATGCTCTTAATGCTTATCATACGTCAGACTCAAATGCCTGAAAATGCTCTTAATATTTATCAGACTCCAAACTCAGATGCCTGAAGATGCTCTCCCCTTTCACATAAGAGGGGAGGTAATATCTAATAATTCCAACCCTCCCTCCCTCCCTCCCTCCATCCGTCCATCCGTCCACCCATCCATCCATCCCTGGCTTTAGTAATTAAATAACCTCATATACCCAAGATCCAATTCTGGAATTACTTTGAAACAGTGTAATATGAATGTAGTGGAACTTGATAAATTGTTTCTATTGTTAATGTAAACATAGAGAACTAAACAACTATGATTTGAAATGGAAATAAAAATTAATTAACCGTCAGTGCCTTATCATTCGAATTTGTTTAGCCCCACATTTTTGTTTGCAATTTTGGATTGTATATTCCAAAAACAGGAACTTTTCTCAGGTAGAAAAAAGAAGAGTTTTTGTAGCTAGCCACACGCTGGAGCAGCAGGAGCACATACCCGTCTTTCTGGGAAGACATTAGGCTGGATAGATCACGCTGTTCCCATTCGGTGTGATGTGGGCTTGGTAACGATTTAGTTTTGATACAAACGGAGTCGCAAGAAGGTTTGAAAATAAATATCCTCGGCTGACCTAAAAATAATGTCGTAGTGACGTCAAATCGACGTCAGAAAGCGATGTAATCATGACGTCTTCTGATGTCACTAAAACGTCATCATTAAAACGGCCAAAATAGCGACTTTTTTGGAGGCCAAAAAAAGGACCATGACGTTCTTAGAAGTTGAATTTCGACAAGGAATAAAGTACATGTTCGGGGAACACCTCAGATATAAGCTCCGCTGATATAGGCACCCGCTACCACATGCACCCCAACCCATAAATACCCCTGCAGCACCCACTCCACTCCGCGTCCCCACCGCCGCCCATGAACACTCTTTCTCACATACACATGTATAATGTGTCCTGCTGCATCCTCTGCCCCCCTCTCCCCTCCCGTACATTCACCCGCCTATCAACACCCTCAAGCAGCTTTTACACTTGAGTCCTGCCACCCCACCCCCTCATAGACACACCCACCCCCTCACAGACACCCCCATCCCCTCACAGACACACCCACCCCCTTACAGACACACCCATCCCCTCACAGACACACCCACCCCCTTACAGACACACCCACCCCTCACAGACACACCCACCCCCTCACAGACACCCCCATCCCCTCACAGACACACCCACCCCCTTACAGACACACCCATGCCCTCACAGACACACCCACCCCTTCACAGACACAACCACTCCCTCACAGACACCCCCATCCCCTCACAGACACACCCACCCCTCACAGACACCCCCATCCCCTCACAAACACCCCATCCCATCACAGACACACCCACCCCTCACAGACACAACCACCCCTCACAGACACACCCACCCCCTTACAGACACACCCACCCCTCACAGACACACCCACCCCCTCACAGACACACCCACCCCCTCACAGACACATCCACCTTTCACAAACACACCCACCCCCACAGACCAACACAACGGCCCCACAGACACACCCACCCCTCACAGACACACCCACCCCCTCACAGACACACCCACTCCCTCACAGACACACCCACCCCCTTACAGACACACCCACCCCTCACAGACACATCCACCCCCTTACAGACACACCCACCCCCTCACAGACACACTCACCCCCTCACACAAACATCCACCCCTCACAAACACACCCACCCCTACAGACCAACACAACGGCCCCACAGACACACCCAGCCCTCACAGACACACCCACCCCCTTACAGACACACCCGCCCCCTCACAAACACACCCACCCCCACAGACACACACAACGGCCCCACAGATACCCTTAAAGCAGCTGAAACATAGAGGTTCGTGTAGTGTCGCCCCCACTCAGAATTACATACACCCCCCTCCCCCCCCCCCCCCCCCCCCGCCTAACGTGTCGTTTCGTACTTCCATCTTAATTTTTCCACAATTCGCATACCGTATTCCTTAATTTTTCTTATGAATATTCAATGACACGGTGCATCTTGGCTCTTTTTATACTTTTTAAGAAATACACGAAATATGAAAATGGCTTTATATATATATATATATATATATATATATATATATATATATATATATATATATATATATATATATATATATATATATATATATATATATATATATATATATATATATATATATAAACCGCTTAAAATGCAAAACATGAAATACTGAATAATAACTGCGAAATGCGAATCAGGAAAACACAACGAGGCCTTCTCCAATATGGATCCTCGTTGAAGCAGTCCGGTTTAGCAACAAGCAGACAAAGCCGTACCAAAGCACAACTTCTTATTCACAGGACACACAGATAATCCCAAGCAATAATCTGTCAGAAGGTTTTTATTTGAATATCAGAATGAGGATTAACGGGCAGATTTCACAACTGACTGCATTTAACAACGCGTTAACATGCTTGTAGTCACATAATAAATAAATAAATAAATACACCGCCGGCCAAAAACAGTTTTCCAATAACGAGATCTGTGTGACGTTTGCAGTTTGCTTGTCAGTCACTAATCTTATAGGACAACTCCGTGCAATGTCGCACACTTATGTTTTACTTAAGTAATTGTTTGACTAAACTGGTGGATGTTATCCTCCCAGGTAATGATCAGTCGTTTCAAAAAAGCTCAAAGGTCACAGTCCTGGGAGGTGTATTACTGAACGGCAGGCTTCGGGTCAGGAAAGGGGGTGAGGGGCTGAAGAGGGTGAGGAGGTGAGGGGTGGGAGTGAGGGGGCGAGGAAGTCAGGGGTGGGAGTGAGATGGATGAGGTGGGAGTGAGGGGTGAGGGGGTGGGAGTGAGAGGGTGAGGGTGGGAGTGAGGGAGGGAGTTAGGGGGTAAGGGAGTGGGAGTGACGAGTGAGGGGTGGGAGTGAGGGGGTGAGCGATGGGAGTGAGGGGGTGAGGGGATGAGGGTGTGGGAGTGAGGGGGTGAGCGGATAAGGGGCTGGGAGTGAGGGGGTGAGGGGTGAGGGGTGCGAGTGAGGGTGAGGGGTGGGAGTGGGGGTTGAAGAGGTGGGAGTGAGGGGGAGGGTGGGAGTGAGGGAGAGAGGGTGGGAGTGAGGGGGCAGCTGATGGGAGTGAGGGGGAGGGGTGGGAGTGAGGGAGAGGGAGAGGGGGTGGGAGTGATGGAGCAGCTGGTGGGAGTGAGGGGGAGGGGGTGGGGTGAGTTGGTGAGGGGGTGGAGGTGAGGGGTGAGGGGTGAGAGGATGGGCTTGAGCGGTTGAGGGGGTGGGAGTGACGGGGTGAAGGGGTGGGAGTGACGGGGTGAGGGGTGGGAGTGAGGGGGTGAGGGGTGGGTGTGAGGAGGTAAGCGGGTTGAAGTGAGGGGGTGAGGGTGTGAGAAGGTGAGAGGGTGAGAGGGTGGGGGTGAGGGGCTGAGGGGTGGGAATGAGGGTGATAAAGGCCGAGGAAGGAGAAAAGTAGAGTAAAATCACTGAAAAAAGAGGCATGTTTGAGGTGTTGGAAACATGAGTAACCTGACGTATCCAGCCGTGAGTAACCTGACACATCCAGACATGAGTAACCTGAAACATCCAGACATGAGTAACCTGACACATCTAGACATGAGTAACCTGACACATCCAGACATGAGTAACCTGACACATCCAGACATGACGTAACCTGACACATGCAGACATGAGTAACCTGACACATCCAGTCATGAGTAACCTGACACATCCAGTCATGAGTTACCTGACACATCCAGTCATGGGTAACCTGCAGGTTCGTCCTCATAATTGATATTATTTGTGCAACTACCCCAGCCCTCCACATCAAGCTATAAAAAATGAAAATGTGGGAAAATAAGCAATGTGTTGTTTGGAAATAACCATAAATACCCAGAAATAGCCAGAAATAACCAGAAACAACCAGAAATTACCATTCATGTTTGCGCTTCTAATTGGTCCAATAGAACGTTTTTAAAACGCATGTTCTTGTGCCGTGGGAAGACCAAAGCCCTCACTTGAGCCCAATATCTTACGACATTCTTGCTTTAAATCCCTCGGATCAACAAGACAACTTGTCATAATACCTCCCCTGCCCTCTCCCCCCTCCTCGTGACTATTGAATACAACTGTTGAACACTGTGCCGTATGTCAAGTCAGTAAATAATCAGCAGTTATTAGCGCTCCAGATTTTCCAGTTTGAATATTAAACAAGATATTTATACGCGGAAGAAAGTAGGACTGCAGTGATAAGTACGGGATAAAAACGAGAACAGAAAAGAAGCGCATTTTACTCAAAAGCATATAAGAAAAAATTATTATATTGAAGGTAATAGATTAGTTTTATAAATCGGTAAGGAAATAGCAGTGAGCAGGATAGAAAAAAAATAAAGGTCAACCAGCTCGCAAATGTTATTATTATTATAATTATTATTATTATTTCTTTTTTCTTTTTTTTTTTTTTTTTTTTTTTTTTTTGCTTTTATTTGGTATAATCAATTTGAAGATATCTTTGGAGGCAAAATTATATCTAAAAACCACAAATGGTGGGAGGGAGGGGGGTACTCAGTAAACATCAAATACACCTGATAATGAAATTCCATATATTCGAGCATATTTTAATCCTTTACAAAAAAATTTTGCTATTCAAATAAATTACTTGCACTTATTCGTTATAACTTCATATACTTTCTATCACGCGTGTTAACCAAATAGCTATAAATAAACAATCAACACCAAATTGTTTGTTTTTTTTTGTTGTTTTTTTTTTTTTTTTTTGTTTTTTTTTTTCTTGTTTTTTAGAGACTAGCGTTGGCTATTTAATCAGCCAAGATGTGTTGCAGTAAAGGAGTGTCCAAAATCCTACTCATAATCTTCAATATCGGCTTCCTGGTAAGTCCCTTGTGGTTACTCAACCCTCCCACACCTCGCCTCAATCCGCCCCTCCATCCCCACCCTCCCCCACCACCCCCACCACCCTACTTCTCTCAATCGAAACCAAGTGTCCAAAAACCTACTGATAATGCCGGTAGGTCTTCTGTGGTTACTCAATCCTCCCACACCCTCGCCTCCACCCCTACTCTCCCCTCCCCCATCCGTCCCTTTTCGCTCATTGTTTAGATACCAATTCAGGAAAATAAAGTCTGTCTTGAAATAGTGCAAAATACACACAGCAAGGTCGTTTATATGCATTATCTAATAATAATAAAAGTTACTGTTTTAATTTGAGTTGCACATTCTGCTCGCCCGTGATGCCGACTCTGCCCCCACCCAGTCTAGTTTATTGCTTAGTGATCCATTCCAAGGTAAGGAGGATGACGTATCTGTGTATCGGCCTCCCCCACCGACCCGCTCCCTGCCTCCCACACTGCTCAGAATTCTTGATAGTCAGTTTTGAAGAGCAGCTCTATGCAAGCTCTCTGGTATCGGCATATTTGTTCTGTACTTTCAGCTGTTGGGAGGCTAAGCGACATAGGCATCAGCATATTTACTCTCTACTGTCAGCTATTCTAAGATTGGCTCTGAACATCGGCATATTTATTCTGTACTTTCAGCTGTTGTTAGGCTTATTTTCTTACATCGGCATATTTATTCTGTATTTTCAGCTGTTGGAAGGATTAACGCTTGGCATCGGCATATTTATTCTGTACTTTCAGCTGTTGGGAGGCTTATTTTCTGATATCGGCATGTCTATTCTGTACCTTCAGCTGTTGGGAGGCTTATTTTCTGATATCGGCATGTCTATTCTGTACCTTCAGCTGCTGGGAGGCTTATTTTCTGATATCGGCATGTCTATTCTGTACCTTCAGCTGTTGGGAGGCTTATTTTCTGATATCGGCATATTTATTCTGTATTTTCAGCTGTTGGGAGACTTATTTTCTGATATCGGCATTTCTATTCTGTACTGTTGGGAGGCTAAGCGTTGGGCATCAACATATTTACTCTGCACTTTCAGCTGTTGGGAGGCTAGGCGCTGAGTGTCAGCATATTTACTATCTACTTTCAGCTGTTGAGAGGCTAAGCGCTGGACATTGTCATATTTATTCTGTACTTTCAGCTGTTGGGAGGCTAAGGGCTGGGTATCGACATATTTATTCTGTATTTCAGCTGTTGGGAGGGTTAACTCTGGGCATCGACATATTTACTCTGTACTTTCAGCTGTTGGGAGGCTACGCTGTTGGCATCAGCATATTTACTCTGTTCTTTCATATGTTCGGAGGCTTAGGGCTGGGTATCGACATATTTATTCTGTACTTTCAGCTGTTGGGAGGCTTAGAGCTGGGCATCGGCATATTTATTCTGTACTTTCAGCTGTTTGGAGGCTTAGCGCTGGGTATGGGTATATTTATTCTGTACTTTCAGCTGTTGAGAAGCTAAGTGCTGTGCATTAGCATATTTACTCTGTTCTTTCATATGTTCGGAGGCTTAGGGCTGGGTATCGACATATTTATTCTGTACTTTCAGCTGTTGGAGGCTTATTTTCTGATATCGGCATATTTATTCTGTACTTTCAGCTGTTGGGAGGCTTAGCGCTGGGTATGGGTATATTTATTCTGTACTTTCAGCTGTTGAGAAGCTAAGTGCTGTGCATTAGCATATTTACTCTGTTCTTTCATATGTTCGGAGGCTTAGGGCTGGGTATCGACATATTTATTCTGTACTTTCAGCTGTTGGGAGGCTTAGAGCTGGGCATCGGCATATTTATTCTGTACTTTCAGCTGTTTGGAGGCTTAATGCTGGGTATCGACATATTTATTCTAAACTTTCAGCTGTTGGAGGCTTATTTTCTGATATCGGCATATTTATTCTGTACTTTCAGCTGTTGGGAGGCTTAGCGCTGGGTATGGGTATATTTATTCTGTACTTTCAGCTGTTGAGAAGCTAAGTGCTGTGCATTAGCATATTTACTCTGTTCTTTCATATGTTCGGAGGCATAGGGCTGGGTATCGGCATATTTATTCTGTACTTTCAGCTGTTGGGAGGTCTAGCGTTGAGCATCGGCATATTTATTCTGTACTTTCAGCTGTTGGGAGGTCTAGCGTTGAGCATCGGCATATTTATTCTGTACTTTCAGCTGTTGGGAGGCTACGCTCTTGACATCGGCATATTTATTCTGTTCTTTCAGCTGTTGGGAGGCTTAGCGCTGGGCATCGGCATATTTATTCTGTTCTTTCAGCTGTTGGGAGGCTACGCTCTTGACATCGGCATATTTATTCTGTTCTTTCAGCTGTTGGGAGGCTTAGCACTGGGCATTGGCATATTTATTCTGTTCTTTCAGCTGTTGGGAGGCTTAGCGCTTGGCATCGGCATATTTATTCTGTACGACAAGGAGCAGATCATGGCCATACTGAGCCGCGTGCCGTACGGAAATGAGGAAATCCAGGACGTCATAGGTTCGAAATGTCTTCTATAAAAACTCTCATAGTACAGTTAACAACAGCTTGCAAAATTTGAGACAAAAAAGTAAATGCTTAACATAAGAAATGAATAAGTCTTATTTCTAAGTATGGCATCTGAAAACTGATTTACTAATTTTAAAAATGTAGCTAAGAATGAATTAAGCACCCGCGTAAGTGAAACTAATGTCGTTTGTCTTTGACAGTGAGAGAAATAGGAGTGAAATGATCTCTTAGACATAGGAGTGAACTGATCTCTTGGACATAGGAGTGAACTGATCTCTTAGACATAGGAGTGAACTGATCTCTTATGTTTCAGATAAAGCGTCACTTCTGGAGACTTCCGCCTACGTCCTGGTTGTCGCCGGCGGGATCGTCTTCGGGATCGCCTTCTTGGGCTTCTGTGGGGCGTGCAAGAATAAAAAACCCTTCCTGTATGGGGTGAGAAAATTCCTGCATATAATCGTTTGTCTCGTTATAACAAAAAACGACAGCCACGCAATCAGTTAGGCCAAGCTGTTGAACATTTCGCTGGACAGCGTTACGATATAACGCTCCTCTTTTAATTTTAATTAATCATTCAATATATCTCAAAATTCCACTGGTAAATTTAGAACCTATAATGGGACAATGAGTCGTTTTGGGCCTACACAGACACACACACACACACACAGATATATATATATATATATATATATATATATATATATATATATATATATATATATATATATATATGTGTGTGTGTGTGTGTGTGTGTGTGTGTGTGTATAGTGAAACCTCAGTCCGGACAAACCTCGATACATAGGGCATCTTACTAAACCGGACTGCTTTTTTGAGTCCCGTCTAAATTTCCATAGACTTGTGTAGTAAAGAAACCTTGGAAAAGCGGACATCCCGGAATTTCAAATTGAGGTTTTGCTGTATAAAAATATTCAAAATACCGGACTATCTTAATAAGGGGTGAATATTTATCTTAGGAACCCAGCATGTTTATCTATTGAATAATATATGCGGTGTGGCAAAATACGAAATGTGCCTCTGTGTTTACCATCACCATTGACAAAAAGTGTCAAGAAATAATCCTTCAGCCACTGATACCGCACTTGGGAGGAGCGAATCGTCATGTCCGCTATAATCCTTTTGCCACTGGATACCGCACTAGGGGCGGGTGGGACGACTCGGCATCTACTTAATCTCTTGATGCTCCAGTGTCACAGCCTTAGTATATCAGGTTACGTTTCAGAAGATGTTAGCAAAAGATAATTGGAGAACAAAATATTGGTACAAAATAAAACGGAAGGAGCTTAATATTGATGAATAAATTAGACTGATTAATCCGAGCAAAGGAAAATCTATAAGGTCATAAACTGAAGAGTTTGGATTGGGAAAAAGCACATGCCACTGATTCAATAAATTCATTCATCTAGGGTTACACGCATTTTAATTTTACAGATCGCATATATATATATATATATAGCTGTTGATATCAGAGATATATGCTATGGTTTAGTTCCATCAGCTCTCGAACTTCACCTCAATACGTTACTACTGCATGTAATTCGTTAAACATAAATTTGCACATCTCTGAGCAGTCTTTAAATGTTGCTCCCATTGCATAATGCAGCAATGAAATTATATAAAGATGTTGTTTACATATTGCAGTATGCCATCTGTGTACTCATCATTCTGCTCCTAGAGCTGGCAGCGGGTATTATGGGATATCTCTACAAAAGAAATGTAAGCACTTTTCTTCTATTGTATTATTGTTGCTTGTTACTGCTTTTGCTTGTTGTTGTTGTTATTATTGTGGTGTTGGTGATGGTGGTGGTGGTGGAGGTAGTGGTAGTGGTGGTGGTAGTAGTGGTGGAGGTGGTTGTGGTGGTGGAGGTGGTGGTGGTGGTGGTGGTAGTGGTTACTGTAGTGATGAAGGGGGATTGTTGTGGTAGTGGTGGTGAAGGTGGTGGCAGGGTTGGTGGAGGTAGTGATAATGGTGGCAATAGTGGTGGTGGTGGTTGAGATGGTGGTGGTGGAGGTGGTGGTGGTGGAGATGATGGTGGTGGTGGTGGAGATGGTGGTGGTGGAGGTGGTGGTGTTGGTGATGGTGGTGGTGGTGGAGATGGTGGTAGTGGCGGTGGTGGTGGTGGTGGTGTTAGTGGTGGTGGTGGTGGTGGTGGTGGTGGTGGTGGTGATGAGGTGGTGGTGGTGGTGGTGGTGGTGGTGGTTGTGGTTGTGGTGGTGGTGGTGGCAGTTATTTTGGTTGTGGGGATGGTACAGCAGTGACTGGTGCATTGTATTTATTATTCCAGCTGGACGAAAACTTCAAAGACTTTTTAGAAGAAACGATCAAAAAGTACTACAAAGGCGCCGACTTCAAAAACGGAAAGATTGACGCTCTGACAGAAGCTGGAAA
Organism: Protula sp. h YS-2021; assembly: GCA_949752745.1. Taxonomy (NCBI): domain Eukaryota; kingdom Metazoa; phylum Annelida; class Polychaeta; order Sabellida; family Serpulidae; genus Protula; species Protula sp. h YS-2021. The sequence continues at coordinate 67,293,645 of OX457030.1, forward strand.
ACCGGTGTCCGTGGCCTGGGACTTTACTCAGTATTATGTAAGTATGCAGAGATTCGAAAATAGCAACGCACCGTTTTCTTCTTCTTCTTTTATTATTATTATTATTATGTTATTATTACTATATTATTATTATTATTATTATTATTATTATTATTATTATTGTTATTATTATTATTATTATTATTCATGTTTTTGTTATTATTATTATTATTTTGCTTAAATCAGGATAGAAGGAAAAAGCAAATTTATATGTGTTTAATGTTACTCGATATACAAACGTGTGGTGTGTGCGTATGTGTGTGTGTGTGCACGTATGTGTGTTGTGGGCGGTGTGTGTGTATGAATGTGTGTATGTATGTATGTGTGTGTGTGCGTATGTGTGTTGTGGGCGGGTTGTGTGTATGATGTTTGTATGTGTGTATGTGTGTGTGTATGTGTGTGCGTGTGTACGTATGTATATTGTGGGCGGGGTGTGTGCACGAATGTGTGTATGTGTGTGTATGTGTGTATGTGTGTGTGTGTGTGTATGCATGCGTGTTGTGGGCGGGATGTGTGTATGAATGGGTGGTGTGTGTGTGTGTATGTGTGTGTGTTTCTCACTTTATGGTTCGAGTGTCGTGTTGCCACACGGCATCGTGATCACGGATGTCTTGTGCATTTTTTTAGTTCCAGTGCTGTGTTGGCACACACTATTGTACTGACGACTGTCTTGTGACTATGTTTCAGTTCCAGTGGTGTGTTGGCACACACTATTGTACTGACGACCGTCTGGTGTTTATGTTTTAGCTCCAGTGCTGTGTTGGCACACACTATTGTACTGACGACTGTCTTGTGACTATGTTTCAGTTCCAGTGGTGTGTTGGCACACACTATTGTACTGACGACCGTCTGGTGTTTATGTTTTAGCTCCAGTGCTGTGTTGGCACACACTATTGTACTGACGACCGTCTGGTGTTTATGTTTTAGCTCCAGTGCTGTGTTGGCACACACTATTGTACTGACGACTGTCTTGTGACTATGTTTCAGTTCCAGTGGTGTGTTGGCACACACTATTGTACTGACGACCGTCTGGTGTTTATGGTTTAGCTCCAGTGCTGTGTTGGCACACACTATTGTACTGACGACCGTCTGGTGTTTATGTTTTAGTTCCAGTGTTGTGTTGGCACACACTATTGTACTGACGACCGTTTTGTGTTTATGTTTTAGTTCCAGCGTTGTGTTGGCACACACTATTGTACTGACGACCGTTTTGTGCTTATGTTTCAGTTCCAGTGTTGTGGTGCTACCGACTACAGAGATTTCCAAGAGCTGCCTGCCAAAAACTGGCAAAGGAACTATACGTATGAAGGTGAGCTGATGCCACCGTCCTTGGAATGCAACGCCATAATTCTTTACACTAGTTATAATCCAGCCAGAAATATAGAGAGTTGTATTCTAACTTGTTACTAAACCAGAGAATGCATGTGGGTCCAAGCTCAGAACGTACCATTTTTCTGTCTCTCTTTCGTATTCTTTCATCCCCCACCCTCACCCTCCCCTACCCCTATTTTTTTGTTGGTGTTGAAAACGCTTGTCACATGATTGAGAAATTTGTCACGATTGTCATAAACTTGTCAGCTTTGTCTCTTCTTAGCCAGCCTGTTGTCACAAGTTTGTCACATTCCTCAAAAACTTGTACAAGCGACAAACTAAAGTTGCCATTTTGACGAGATAATATTACGTGTGCTGCTATCAAAGGGAAACACCTCTCAACAGGAAAAACCTGTCAAACGGAACCACCTGTCAAAACGGAACCATGTGTCAAACGGAACCACCTCTCAAACCGAACTACCTCTCAAATGAGTCACCTTGGGAAAAACGGGCCACATTTCGGCAGAGTCGAAACTTATGCTCTGTAATTAAAGAAGCTCATAAACAGGACCACCTCAGAAAAAAAGGACCACCTTTGCGTGGTCCCAGGGGTGGTTCTACTAACGGAGTTATATTTCAGTTAATACTGTGGAAGGCAATGTATTTAACAGTGTGCATATGATTTTGTCCTCTCCCAGATGATAACGGAAATGACGTAGAGGTGTTGGCGGCGGAAGTCCCTGTCACGTGCTGTAAGATTGACACCGACAAGAGCGAATTCCCAGACAAGTTTGAATTTAAAAACGTGACAGCATGTCTTATCTCAGCCGACAAAAAGTACACGAATCGCAAGGTACGCCATCTTTTTAATTTGTTTTTATTAATTGAATTATTTAGTGTTCTCTTATGTTATATCTGTCTTAACAACCGATAATCCCAGAACTGCCCAATTCCAATTGAAGTTACAAATGGCATCTGACGTTTAAGATTATCCAATTATCCAAATATGTTGGAATATCTGGCAAGCAATGTTTTGCAACTCCTCAAAGCTAAGGCCAATTGCGAAAATCTTGGATAAATCCGTAGGCTTCAGAACTGTTCTTTTGTTTATCGTATTTTCAGCCAATGTATTCACGTGATTTAGCCCCTCCCCCAAATCCACGCCTCCCCTTCAAGATCCCTGCCCCTTTCCCAGACCCCACCCCTCCCCGCTCCTCTCATTAGATTTTCCTCCCCACTCCCTCCCCCCCCCCTGCCTTCCAAAACACCCTCTGTTTATCATTGATCACCTGGCTACAGCCTGACTATCATTTCCGCGCTCACAGGGTTGCTATGACGACCTGAAGGAGCTGTACACGCGCTACACGCTGATCGCGGGCGGCGTGGGTATAGGCGTGGCTGTTATCGAGATCGTGGGTATCATAGCCGCGTGCTGTCTTATCCGCTCCATCAACAAGGAAGCCTAGGACAAAAACAAGGCCCAGTGACACACGAGAGAAACAAACGCTCGCATTCACTTCCAATGCTCAATTTATTATTTGAATAAATACGTGTTTCAATTTAATTTTTTTAACATTATTGTTATTTTTAATTACTCTCCATAGTATTTTAATTTCTTAGAGATTTGTGAGAGAAAGAAAAATGTATTATTTTAATTAAAATTTTTAAATTTAATTTCAAAATTAATTTTTAAATTTAGATTTAAGTTGTTATTGTTAAAATGCCGTAAGAGGTACAAAACAAAATGTTAGAAACTATAACCTGACCCTAAATCTTTAAAAAAAATTCATGTTATAACTGTTTGCTCTTTTGCTCAATGAATTTACCTATTTATTTCCTAGTGCAGGTCTCTTGCGTATTTTAATTTTTGTAAAAAAAAATGACTTGTTCTAAAAGACAAACTTTCACGTGAAAGGTTGGTTAGACAGCTGATATGGTGAGTTTCACGTTTAATGCTCAGTTTGTCATTTTCTTGCGCTATAAATTCAACAAGTCTTAATCGCTTTTTTGGCTTTCAGCACATCATAAACAGTATAGATGCCTATTATTATTTTTCTGTACCATTTTTTTAAATTTTGGGTTTAAAACCTGTGGGTTTACATTTAGCTCACCCTGTACGATGTTGTAACCCCCGCTGTTGCATTTAAGAAATGTCTGGAACTTTGGATAGTGAGGTTAACTTAAAAAATCGGTTAAAGAGTCGGTTTAATTGCACAATGGTCGTGATATACTGCACTTGGTGAAATTTTTTTTTGTATATTTTATTCCTTAGTTTACTTTTTATTCTGCAACAAATTGAAGTACTGTCAATTCACGCATGAAACCAGTATTGTAATTGCTGGACATTAAACAAAGCCTCGGTGTTTATTCTTTGGGTGGGTGGGTGTTTAAGCAAAGTGTGTTAAATATATTTACACAGTTATAAGACAGTTTGTTGCATTTGTAAATGAAAAGCCCATGTCTGATTGGTCGAGAGGTGTTTAATAAATCTGACTATGACATAGTTAACAAAACTAACTGTTACATAGCCCAGAGCCCCATACTTTGTTTATTGCAGATAAAGTCGAAAGTAATGTGATGGTTGAAAATGTGGGACATTGCTTAATATTCTTGTAACCTAAACATGTGTGGTTTCGTTCAAAATTCGATATCTTTAGAATGTTAGTGAACCGTTAAGTTTCAAATAATAGATAAAAATATAAAAGCAGGCGGTTTATAAGCACTAAGCATGTTTACAACACATGAACGTCGCAGGGAGTATTTTCTAGCGACTCTCGCACTCGCAGAGGCCATGACGAAAACCAATAGCGTAGGGGCCTTGCCTCTTTTAAGTACCGGATGATTGACAGCATGACGCGGATTCGTTAGTTTAAGCTCCTTTGGTTTTAACAAATGCAACAAAACAAATATAAGATATAGTTAGGAGGGTGACATGCAGTCTTGCTTACCCTCAGCCTCGACTCGTGTAACATATAAACCCTAGAGTAAACAAAACTGTACGTCACCCTCCTAATTATATCACAATTGTATAGTGTGTTTGAATACCGATAAAAAAGTTGGTCTCTGTTTGGTCAGGTTTGTATATTTAGATAGTTTTAACACTATTTTGTTTATTTAAAATGTGAAGGAGTGATTGATGCCTAGCGGTCAGGTCTTAAAATGGCATTGTTTGTTTATTTTAAGCCGTTCTGTAAACGGCTCTTTTATCGATGTATCTTTTCGAGGTTGCTTATATTAAACAATTGCATCGTATAATATGCGTGACATAAAACATATATGTGACGTCAAGTAAACGTTTCGTGAAATATACGTGACGTAAAATACACATGACGTAAAATATACGTGACGCAAACATCACACATTTGCCTAACATTATAAATATATTCACCAAATATTGACAAGTGTGTTTATCCAGCCATCAACATATGTGAACGTGTAATAATCACATCTCTATATGCTCACCATATATCATTATAATGTGTTATCCATATTCATATTTGCTCAGATCATATGGTGACCACATGTTTAATACGTTAGCATGCGTTGATCACAAGAGATTTTAGCGTGGATAGCATATGACCAAAACATGTTCCACATAGGCTTACTACATGTTGAGTACAACATATGCTAAGCATGTGTCAATCATCCAGTTTAATATAGTAAGCATAAATTTTGAACACCGGCATAAATTTTGTTCCAGCATTGATAACAATTTGTACTCTGTTTTTTTAAATGATTATTATACTTTATATGCTAGCCAACTAAATATATCTAATACTTCTGAACAAAAATAATCATAATACAATATGTAAACGAAATATAGTAAACATGTGCTTATGTGGTCAACATATATCAACAAAGTGATAAGTATGTTAAATAATATTATCAACATATGATAGACATATGTTTTGTAATGCATTGGACATATATTTATGCAGTAATTAATTGATTGCATCCTTAAATATTTATTTATATATATTTTTTGTTGTTTTGGTGGACTGAACTTCAATGGAATGACCATTAGTCTTTGCTAATGACTGTGACAACTTTGTAAGTGTAGGCGGGGAAGGAGACCTTATGGCCGGTCCGTCCAGAAATCCCTTGGACCCGCCAAAAGTCTCCTTCTCCAACTACCTGTAAGTGTCACACGATTTCTTGGGAATGTGACCATTTTTGTAAAAGTCATGCAAAATGTTGCTTACAAATGGAGAGATTTCGTAAACGTCACAGGAAACATCTGTTGATGAATACGAACACTCTTTATATTATTATACGTCCCATGTTATTTTATGTGTAGAAGCAATAGTTACTTTTATATATTGTAATAGTTTTTTATATATTGTCGAATCTCATCTTCAAAATGAAAGAATCTTTTCTGTCAATAAAACTTATTACCAAGTGTACATGTATTTATTATTATTATTACTATTATTGTTATTATCACTATTATTATTATTATTATTATTATTATTATTATTATTATTATTATTATTATTATTATTATTATTATTATTATTATTATTATTATTATTATTATTACGATGTGTAGTTTTTTTCGCTATTGAATCGTTATCTCATCTGTGCTTCGATCATCAGTTCGTTATGTATGTGACTTCGAAATGTTAAGATTTTGTGACACGCTTTCCTCGAAACAAACAAAGTAAAAACCCAAAGAACCATTAATCTAAAGCACCTGAGACAAAGCGTCCTTATTTGAAAACGAGTAACAGATAGTAACCAGTATGAAGCCAAATCTCCCGTAAACATTGCGACGTTTCATCATGTTGGCTAGATCTCAGATAGCCATCGGATTTTTAATTTGTTTATGGAAGTCGAAATTAAGTTCAACTTTCGAATTTTGATAGTCGTCGATTATTTGACCTCGCTTCATGATACAAATCGAGATCAAAACAACGTTTATCTCCCGTCGGAAGGCAACGTATAAACGTTAGGAAAACGACCTTGTATAGACGTCACGAAAATATTAATTAAGAATCTCCATCAACACAGCCACAAGCATAGTGTAGTACCTTTCCGTCACAGTACTCCTGCGTCATCCAGTCATAGTCACGTATAAAGTCGATTTCCAGCAAGATTATTGAAAAGTAAGTGGAAATTTGCGCTTTTGAATTGCACGCCTTTGTTTCGTCTGAAAACGTTGCTTACCCAATCCATGGTTAACGTTTCGTGAAAGAAGTTCGCAGGACTTTGGTTAGTGTTGGCGACCAATCACGATCAAAGTACAACCAGAGTTGAGAGTTAATATTATGGATTGATCTAGTTGAGGTCACAAACCAAAATCGACATTAGATCGACCTCAAAATACGGGGCCTGGCCAAGATTCCTATCCACATGATAATTGCCTAGTTAGCTTGTTTTAGTTGTTGTTGTTATTATTGTTGTTGTTGCTGTTGTGCGTGTGCTTCAACAAGTTCTGAAGATTTATCAGCCGGTTTATAATAGCGAAATATGATGGGGCAAGATGGGCCGTTTTGTAATAATATATTATCGATTATAAAACATATCGAGTGGCATTGCACTCCAATCTAAAGTAATGATAAACAAATTTTGTGTTATCTAACCACATGCGAAACTTCGCTAATTACATTCACCAGATAGTGATAGTGACAAACAGTGACCTTAACAGAGGTCACTGTTTCAGACCAAACCAATTTTGCTTTGAGCAACGAATGTTGCTATGTAATATACAGGTTGTTTCACAGTAGAGGTGAGTATCTAAGAGGTAAAAGAAGATTATTTCTGCTCCGTTTTGGCTATCAAAGGCATGATTATCTGTGTTTGTGCTATAATAGTGATAAACCACAGGGCTGGTGTGCTTTGTACTGGATACGGACACGCGTGAAAGGCCAAGGAATTCATCGTCGACCATCGACTGTAATAAAAACTAGGCAACCCCATGACCTATTACATGACTGGAAAATTTATTTGGGCATAGGCGATCTGATTTGAACCTAGAAGATGATATTAAAACTTAGTGAAATAACTATTTAAAACAAAATTCTAAATAACGTTAAACAGCAAAATGCTGGGAAGCTTACAGAGAGAGGTACTGAAATATCTTATCCTATCATTAAACGAACACCTGTTGGAGAGCCACAGCGTCATGATAACAACGTGAGACACAAATGCATTACGTGAAATATAATAGCATTAAGATGGGCGAACTGGCACTCTTCCTGTTGGTTGTTGTTGCATGTGCGAATATTTCAAAGGTAAGCTACATATAGGCGCATCAGATAGTCTTCATATACAATAATTGATTTATATGATGCCACACATAGGCTCAGCAGAAAGTCGTCACATAAAATAATAGATTTATGTGATGCCACACATATGCTCATCAGATCGTCGTGACATAGAATAATAGATTAACACCACAACATCGTGTTTAAATTTTAAGTTTAAAATAACTTTTCTTGTTAGTTTACTGAGATCAGTTATTGATATAAGGGATAGTGCTTAAAAGATAGTGCTCTAAGGGATGGTGCCCAAAAGAAAAGTGTTCTGAGGAAAATGCTCTTTGGATAGTGAGCCAAGCTAAAGTACGCCAAATAACAAACAATAGCATATGCTACCAGGACACCATTATGAATTTAGGAATGTTAAATGCTTAAAAACCTCCAGAATGATTTCCAAGAACTATTTGTTTGTTTTGTTTTGTTTTGTTTTTTCTTTTCTTTTTGTTTTTATTTGGCGGAAGTTGGAAATGGGAAGGGGTAGCATTATACACAGAAATATCCGATTGTGTGCTGCGTGTGACACGCAGCATCAGAGCGTTGCAATGTGTTGAACATTCAGATAATTCCAAGCACCATGAAAAGTACCATAAATATAATATATCACAGTTCAGTGTTGTATCTGTTAAATCAGATACTTAGCATCAATATATAGCCCATTTTCTGACGAAATTGAGACATTTTTATTTACTATTTCTTATTAATTCAACCACATTAATGTCTAGAGCTATGGCACTGATGAATGCCAGGACTTGGATCAGGAGGTGCAGGAGCTGCGCTCTGAGATAATCACCATCAAACGCTTCCTACGACAGCAACAGAGTGTGACTAAAACACAAGAACAACAGTTGGGGTCACATGACCTGAAGTTACGTCATCACGAACGACTTATCACTAACCAAGGACGTATGATTGAAATCCTTACGCAAAAGACTGCTCAAATCGAAAACAAAAGTGAGCAATAATGTTAGAGTTTATGTCTAACATTATTTAATTATGTTACATTATTACTTACATTATACTTAATTTATCCTTTCCCATAAATGTTTTTTTTAAATATGCTACAATTCTTGGCTTAAAAATATGGCATTGTGAGATGCAAGATACAACGATAAAATAAAAAGCCTCAGTGTTCTTTGAGAACTCAGTTATTTCATCTTTCGGTGTTATCAGCTCTATAATAAATGTAACACACTGTTCCAGACGCGTATAGTGAATTTGGCTGCCTGGAAGATGTAATTACTCTGAGTTGCACAGACGAGCGACGTATTAATGTAACAAGGGCAACCTACGGCCAATACTCACAGAACTGTGAGGAAACTTGCTGCTCACCTTACCCGTCAGACTGTACCGAGGATGTGTCCCAGAGCGATCAGCCCGGATGGATAGCGCTGCTGGTTGAATGCAACAACAAGACGTCATGTGACGTTGAGTACACGGGTCATGTGATCAGTGAGTGTGACTCCGGGTACGTGGCGGATTATATGCAGATCTTTTTCGACTGTCTTCCAGGTATCTCCTTCCGGTTTGTTTAATCAAAGTAAATCGGAGATTTTTTAGAAAAAAACGAGACATTCATTTTCTTTATCAAAATTTGGATTTTTACCAGTGTTTCACACGTAAATTAGTATGGTATTACAATTAGTGATGTTTTAGATAATTTATTATCAAAAATAAATCGAAGTAGGTTTTAGAATTTTTTGCTGAGGAAGCACTTGGTGGTGGTTTCTTTGGCTGTTATGTAAGGGCTGGACCAAATTCAAGATCTAAGTCCAGGGACCGGGGCCGACGACGGGGGCAGGAGCCATATTAGATAGATTTTTAAAGAAATATGTCGCTTGAATATTTTAACTTTTATTTAGAACTGTAAATTGTCTATTAAATTATAGGAAGTGGTAAATACTGAATTGCACCAATATGGGAGGGGGGTCAAAAGAAAAAAGTCATGCTGAATTAAGCCATAAATGAGAACATTCTTATTTGTAAAAGAGAAAACGGATACCAAACAAAACTTTACAAAGTCAGACGATACCTAGCATGTCTGTAAGTACTCGTACATTTTTAAATACTTGTTTTTTTCTGGCCCAGCCGGTATTTGAACCCTCTAAATTCAAGGACCAACGAATCGATTAGCCAGGGGCCACGGAACAGATCTCCGTGTGTATTGCTGGTATTTTACGACTTTCACAGAAGATCTTAACTGACTATTAAGCACGATGCAGCTACAATGAGCTGATAAAAGCACCATACCTTTTGAGATATTTTACAAACTAAAAGGTTAATTTCAGAACCCGTTGAAGAGTTCATAGCATTCACAGCTGTGGCCAATACTGACAGAGAGTACGACCTACACGATATTGTCGTGTTCGAAAAAGTGGTCTTAAACATCGGCAACGGCTATAACAATGACTCGAGTTTCTTTACTTGCCCTACACATGGCGTGTACGAGGTCGGTGTGAACTTCTACGCCCAGCAGGAGCGCTTCATGGATGTGGACATTATGAGAGACGAGGAATCGCTAGTGTCTGCCTGGGCTGACGATGGCTATGTCATAGCCCATGCCAGCGCTAATGTCATCACGGAGTGTGACGTAGGGCAGGTGTTGTGGGTGAGGGCGGGGGCTAGCGCTTGCCATATGTACTCTTTCCCTACCTATGCCGCCTCACACTTCTATGCCCACCTCCTTTACAGACCATTGTAAAAATGTATTTAAAATCACTATAAGGTCATAACTAAATAAATCACACACAAATATAAATTGAAAAGTTCTTTCTTTGCAATCTCTGCTGTAAAGTAGTATATGAAACAACTGTTTCTGATTATATTTATTGCTTAGAACGATCCTTCGTCTCTGATCTTGGTGCATTAGAGTTCAGATAATAGACTTTACTATCAATTATGTTAGCTGCTTACATAAATGTTCCAAAAACTGAGAGAAATATTTAGTGCAAATTTCAATAAAATTATTAAAAAATCAATGTTTTAAATTTAAATGTGATGGCTCTGAATTGTAATTGCAACACAAATACATGCTTAAGCAGAATTCTAGTTGGAAATGAATAATCTGTAAAAATTACACCAAGGTTAGCAGCCGGACTGTGTATCTTGAGTTTGTAGCGGCATTTCCAATGCTGGTTTACTACTGAGTGCAGCAATTTTACAAACAAGTTCGATAAGTACTCTTTTACTTTTAAATATAAATAGTACTGTTTTACTATTAAGTAGGTAAGTATGTTTTGCTATTAAATAATAAATAATTGCTGCTTTACTACTGAATACAATAAGATTCGTTATTTGGCATGTCAAGCACTTTTTTAATATCAAGTACGGTAGGTACTGTTTTGATGCTAAGCATTGCAAATACTTTGTAGCTTAGCTCAAGAAGTGCTCCATAATAAACCATTTTATCTTTACTGTGGTCCCAATCCTTGTTGTTTTTCAGAGCCATGACACCTGTATTGAGATGCATTTGCTCAAGCTTGAGTTTTTGAATTAATCAGTTGTATGAGTTAGAATTGGTTCGTGCTCTTTATGAACTTTAATTAATCACTTGTATGAGTTAGAATTGGTTCGTGCTCTTTATGAACTTTAATTAATCAGTTGTATCAGTTAGAATTGGTTCGTGCTCTTTATGAACTTTAAAACGGGAACAAATTGAACAAAGAATTGCGATCGAAAATTGAAAATCAAGAGGTAATATCGGAACGTATGGGTTTTTTAAATGGTATTAACCTATAGCTCTGATAAATAAGGCTCAGAAAAATTTCAATTGTCTGTTGGAAATAACCTCAGTTGTTTTAGTAATTCGATTGCTAGAATATTTAGACAAAAAAGCTTGCATAGGTTTGTGCTGCGATGCAAGAAAGATCTGCATTTGATGAACATAGAAAGGGAAATATATAATTAGTTGTGTAGTTCATTAACATTGAACTTTAAATGATTCCGCATGATACAGTTTGTTATCTACAAAATAATATCTTCTCTTGCTGTGTTTCGAAAAAGGAATACTAGTAAAACATACTTACCTACTTTGGTAGGATTTGGTTTGTGAGCTTGCGCTTATGCACTGTTTTATTGGAAAGCAAATCACGCTACTACTCAGTCGGTTACGTTCAATATATTGAAGATTTCCTTTGCATTTTAGCTCTTGCTTTTGAAATAAGCTCTTGACAATTGTAGCCAGGGAAATCTTTTGGCAAATCCTGCCCTTTTAATTTAATGTATTTAATTTTATTTAATTTAACTGTGTAAATAAAAAAGAATTTATAAAGATACAGCCAACTCAAAATTTGAAGTGAACCGAACGAGTCCAAAACAGAGATGGCAAGGAAAATATTGGCCAGAATAGCGAAATATATCTCCAACATTAAGGATTTGATAACGATAGAAGAAATTTAGTTATAAATCATGATCTGGGTTATCCTTTAGCAATTTTTCATTTTAAAAAAATAATAACCTTCGAAATCAATTTAAACAACATTCGTATACTTTTGTTATCAAAACACAGCATTCTTTTTGAAACAAAACTGTAATGCTTTTTCGTTATTGTTCAATGCAAAATTAGAAGAATCTTTTGTTTTCTATTTTATCCTCGTCAACCCGTGAGTTCTCATGCTGGAGGTTATTTAAGATTATACATTTTGATTATGCGTTGCTTCTTAGCTCATAACCTGACATTTCAATGCACTTCGACGTCATGAGCTTTTCCTCAATATTACGCACCAATGCAGTAATCAAGTTTCAATAAGAAAAATACATGAATTGATTGAGATAGTAAAGAAAAAATCAATAAACGAAAAAGCAAGAATCTTTGCTGGAATGCACCATTGCATTTGTCACTTCTCTGGTGGGAGGGGGCGCTGTATAAAAACTGGAAAAACCCCCCTGAGCAGCAAAAAAACGGTAATATAGCTACACTGACAGGACTGACAAAAATTCATAGTCGACTAGAAGACCAGACATGATGGGCTGGGATGTATTTCTACACGCTTCGTTTCTCTATCATTTCTGTACGTACGGCACTCTAACTAGACAAAAAAAATTAAAACTTATTTAAGCCACATTAACCAAACATAGGATTTTATTAGCCATTAATTGATAGATATTACACAACTTTTTCGAGTTTCGAGTTTCATGACAATGCAACTGCTAAGTGTTGTTTAAAACCTTTTTTTCATTGCTTACGTTTGCTTGATAAAACGCCCTTGAATTTATATATCAAAGGCCTTAATACGCAGTTTTTCATGATATTTCGTTTTAGTAAATGTCCAAAATAAAATCTGCTACCGGGGGTTTCCGAAAAAAAGTCCAGGGCTTCTATTTGGAAACTGGCTAATTTGAGACCCTCATTTAGAAACCAAATAAAAGCCCCTCGGCTTCTATTAGGAAACAATTTCCTAATTAGCGCTACATGCTGCGGATACATGATAAAACTAACAAAACACACAAAAAACAACAGTAAGTAAAAAAAAATCTGTTAAAGTAACTCAAAAGATTAAGTGCACCGTGTCTGTGTTGCAAGTAAACACGAGTTGTAAAAAGACTTGCAGGGAAAGAGGGACAACATCACGCCGTCCGTTTCAATACTCGGTCCATTTCTGCATTGCGAGTAAACACGAGTTCAATAAAGACTTGTAGGGAAGGAGGGGGCTTTTATTAGGAAACGATTTTTTCAGGTCTTTCTTTTAACTCCAAATAGAAGCCCCGGGGCTTCTATTGGGAAACAGTTTCCTAATAAGGGGGGAGCTTCTTTTCGGAAACTCCCGGTACCATTTAATTTCATTGATTTAATATGTTAACTCTTGGACATTGCTTTGTCGGTTTAATAAATATAAGAAATAATCTCACACCATAAAAATGGATTCTCATCATCAGTCTTTGAATAAACCTTATCCTTAAATAGCCTTTAAATTAACTTAAGGTAAAAGCGATTTATTGTATTGCTTGCAAGTTACAATAAAATTGCTAGTGATCCTTCCTTATTCTTTCTTATACTGTATATATGTTATTGTTACATTCAATACCGCATTACTGATAGCATAGGAATTGCGGCAACTTGAGCAACTAGTATTAGGTACCAGAATGGACTCAAATTATATATGAAACCTTGCAGAAGCCTACAATGTAGGTAGTGGCTACTTCGCGTGCTCTATCAATGGATTTAACATTTTCAGTGTTACCACTTTTAATTGGATATGTTATTTTGGTAAGAATCTCTAAGATAAGATAACACTTTATCTTAGCCGCGAAGGATACAGGTTTTTCTCAAGGTGTAGGGTGAGCTAAATTAAACCAAGTTCACCAGTTAAATTGTTTGTGAAAAGATGACATTTAACAACCTTATTTTTGTTTTAATTTAAGAGGGAGGTTGCTACCCCACAATCGTGCTTAGCATGGATCCACCCCTACCTAACTTTGATTTACTGACTCACCTATAAGCGCCACGCACGCATTTAATTAACATAAATTATCTGCCTATTTCGTGTGTCATCAAGTATTCGTGTTCCTGTCATCGAGCATGCTGTTATGCAGTAGGCTCATCGAGTAGAGCCTTATGCATGTGTTGCTGAAGAATTGTTATGTGTTTGTGCAATATTTATACAAGCTTAAATTACGTGTTGTTGAAGAACTGTTGTGTGTTTTAGTACTCTGTATGTAGTCTTGTGTATGTGTCGGTGAAGAACTATTATGGGTTTTTGACACCAGGGCAAGAAAACATAACAGCCACTACGTTGACACACTAGCTGGCTTCACTGCAAATGGCTTTATTGGATTTCTCATTTCTGTCTCTTGAATTCGTTAAACAGCAGTGTTCACTTGTTAATACAGGGCTGAATATGTAACTACAAGTCTTATATACTACTCAAAACGTAAAAGCTGTCAAGCAATTCATATGTTTATATAAAATCTGAAAGCATGAATTTCTAGTAATATAGTACATATATTTCCTTTGACTCTATATTATATTTTTCCTTTGTCTCTACATTCTGAAATAAATAGTCTTCTTCATTGCCACCTAGTTTTTGTTTTCGAAACTACAATTATAATTTTTCTGTGGGACTATATCTTAAATTTTTACTACCGTTGATATTTTAATCAGAATAGTTTATAACATTTTACTTGATGTTTCAGTCTTACTAACTTTTAATTAAAACCTTTTTAATTATAGATATTATCGTCCATTAAAGAATTGAATTTCTTATGTCCGCAAGCATACTACAACCAACATGGACTAGCTTCCAACTTTCTAACAGAAATAGCAAGACTATCAAGAACACTCACAACAGAAAAGCTTTATATTTGAGACATGGTCAAAGTATAATCCCAAAGTCACTGATACGCACAACAACAGAAGTGAACTTTGCAAAGTTCTTTTTTTTAGTTTGAGCGACAGAATCATTTAATGAATCTTGTTATATATTATGCAGGTAATCATTATCACGGCCGCAATTATGAGGCCCTTAGGTCCTTAGTTATTTCACCAGAAAACATGAAGGTTTGCTTGAACTCTTCGATTACTTCGTTGCTGGCTGGGTCAATTTGATTTCAAAGTAAAGTTATCTTTTTGTGGATTACGTAATCACATGATGTTGCTGAAATCAACACGGAGTGTGACTTTGTAGGCGGGGCTGGGGGTGGAAAGGGCGTCAATTTAATTTCAGGTTAATATTGTGTTGTTGCGAAATCGCTGTTGTCTGTCCGAGTTGATGAGGGTTAGTCATAGCACCCGAAAAGAGCCTGTCATATTACTTCTCACCACCAAGCCCAGCCCCCCCCCCCCCGCACTCCTTCTGGAGTTCTCGGGTGAGGAGGTTGGGCGGGGAGGATGGGTGTGGCAATGGAAGCTGGATATCCGCCTGCCATATGTATTACTTCCTTTCCTTGGCCTCCTCACACTTCTATTCATATTTCTTCAGGCAGTGTAATAAAACATTTCAATATAATCCAATGCAAACATTATGTTAAGGTAACTTCAGTTATTTTCAAGTTTCTATGGCGAAGATGCAAGAAAAAGTATCGGGTAATGAAAATGTTATACTTGTTTCTAGTTATTACTTATTTGGTATTAATATAAAACTGATAACTTTAGACAATAAATATAGTTGAAAGATAAAAAACAGTGGAATAGATAAGAGTGCATTTTACATGTTGTTTTTCTAAAGTTCTTTTTAGTTCGACCATAACAACATTTCCAAAGTTCCTTTCGCAGTTCATTCACAATACCAAAAAAATTACAACACATTTTAGCCATAATGGAATCAAACTTTACAAAAGAAAAAATGTATGCTTTACTCAAAAACATATTCCCATGTTCCCTACCGCGTTTTAGAAGAAATGACAAAGCAAGAACCTTTTCAATACCTTAAACTGAGCTGCCGTAGCTATTTCAGGATAAATAATAACATGCTTATGCTATTTTCGAATTTTTTTAATTCTCTATTTGCAGATATAGAATTAATTTTGACGGCTTTCTTTGTTTTTCTACTTTCAGGAAATCACTTAAATAAATGATTTGCAGCTTTGTATCAAACCGAAAACCAAACGTAGAATTACTGTGAATTGAAAAGGACTACACCTCTCTATTTTAAAATTAAAAAAATACATGCTCAATTCAATGAGTGCCAGTTCTCATACGACTCTTTACGAGATAAGTTAAGATAAGAGATAAAATGAGAGATAGCATGCCCACATGCCTTTATCAAGCTTAACAATAGAGATAAAACATGTTGAATAAACTAACCAAGCCTGTAATGTAATGTATACAGATATTAACCACATAAAGTATTTGGAGTCATTATCTGTGTCTTCTTTATTATTCCACACAATTCTGTTATATGGTTAAATTGCTATACCGTAAAATAAATGTATAGTTCAACAGCACTGTAAATATTTGTCAGTCTCAAAAATAGGTCTGAACATCATGGCTTTTGGGATCATTGCTGTTCTTGTGTGTGCTATTAGCCTCCAGGTAACAACTTTATTTCATAATTCCCAGTGAGTGTGCAAAGACATCCCTGGAATCTGTAATTCATCAGTATCAAAAAAAAGGCACGCTAAGCGCTGATGAAAGTTTCTACTTAATATGTCTATTGTAACGCAGCTGAGCAACGGTAAACATTGCTGTCGACAAACACATGTAATTTATCAGAGGTTATAATTTTTATAGAAATCATGAAATAAATATTTAAAAAATGATATTTTACGGGAAATTATGGAAAAAAGCAAGGTCACCGACGTATCTCTTACATATCATCTTCTGGGCCAAAAAACTTTAACCGTTCTCGGACCCGTCCACTTCCGGTTTTTGACTTTGACCGTGGCCGAGGAAGTCAAAGTCACCAAGGTACCTCTTACGTATCGTCTTTTAGGCCCAAAGGGTCGGACATAAGCTCAAAATCGCTCTATCTCTAACCGTTTTCGAGATAATAGTCAATTTCTTTTTTTTTTTACTTTGACCATGTCTGAGAAGGTCAAGAAGACCGAGTTACCTCTGACATGTGTTCTAGGTTCAAAGGGTCGAAAATAAGCTCAAAATCGCTCTATCGCTAACCGTTTTTTTATATAAAGGCCTACTTCCGGCTTTTCACTTTGATCATTGCCGAAGAGTTCAAGGTCACCAGGACCCCTTACATACCGTCTTTCAGGCCCAAAGGGTCAAAATAAGCCCAAAATCGCTCTAAGTCTAACCGTTTTCGAGATAATGGTCAACATCCGGTTTTGTTCTTTGACCATGTCTGAGGAGGTCAATGTCACCGAGGCACCTCTTCCATATGGTCTTTTAGACCGAAAGGGTCGAAAATAAGCTCAAAATTGCCATTTTCCAGATAATGGTCAACTTTTGTTTTTTTTTACTTTGGCCATGCCCGAGGATCTCAAAGTCACCGAGGTACCTCTTACGTATCGTCTTTTAATCCCCAAAAATTCGAAAATAAGCTCAAAGTTGCTATATCTCTTGCTGTTTGTGAGATAACGGTCAAATTCCATCTTTGACTTTGACCATGTCCGAGGATTTCAAGGTCATTGAGGTACCTCTTACCTATCGTCTTTTAGGCCCAAAGGTCGAAAATAAGCTCAAAATCGCTCTTTTGCTAACCGTTTTTGATGAGATGGACTACTTTCGGCTTTTGACTTTGATCATGGCCGAGGAGGTCAGGGTCCTCAAGGACCCCTCACATACCGTCTTTTAGGCCCAAATGGTCGAATATAAGCTCAAAATCGCTCTATTGCTAACCGTTTTTGATGGGATGGACTACTTTCGACTTTTGACTTTGATCATGGCCGAGGAGGTCAAGGTCACCAAGGACCCCTTACATACCTTCTTTTAGGCCCAAATAGTCGAATATAAGCTTAAAATCGCTCTATCTCTAACCGTTTTCGAGATAATTGTCCACTTTCGTGTTTGCCTGACGATATCCGAGGAGATCAAGGTCATCGAGGTACCTCTTACATATCGTCTTTTAGGCAGGAACGTCGAAAATAAGCTCAAAATCGCTCTATTGCTAACCGTTTTTGATATAATAGCATACTTTCGGCTTTTGACTTCGATCATGACCGAGGAGGTCGAGGTCACCAAGGACCCCTTACATACCGTCTTTTAGGCCCAAATGGTCGAATATAAGCTCAAAATCCACTTGGTCCACTTCCGTCTTTGACTGACTATGTCCGTGGAGGTCAATTTCACCGAGGTACCTGTTAGCTCTCGTCTCTTTTTCCAAAGAGCTCAAAAATTAGCTCAAAATTCTCTAACCGTTTTCGAGATAGTGACCCGCTTCTGGATTTTGACATTGACCATGGCCTGGGATGTCAATCATTCCCTCAGGTTATGGTTTAAAAATTTGACTTTCACGGCTTCTAATCACCCTCTATCATTGAGCCAAGTTTCATTCTCTTCTTAATTGGAAAGACCCAAGCGCTGCAGCCAACTTAAACTTGCACACGCATAATGTGATGGCTTTCATTGAGAGTTGGGTGATCAACATATCGAGACTGATATCATGACAGTTTAAAGTACTGCTCTCAGCTTCTTGCCATCTGTTTCGCAAATTTGTTTTGTCGTTTTCTAATTGAAAAACTAAGCGAATTTAAAAAAACACAGGAGGATCAACTAGACATACTGAAGTTTATCATATCTAGATTTTATCTTTCTAGCCCTAAAGGCGTCTGACTATTTCCACGGACAAACTAAAAAAAAAACGAAAAAAATTGCCATAACGGCGGTTAAAATTTTCGTACAAATTCAATACACTAGGGGGTTTTTGGCAAATCCCAAGTGTAATAAAACTACATAACATTTGGATGATATGAAAATTCTCTTTCAGCCTTGCTTACTTTTTGCACTCATCTTGCAGACTCGTGCTACCAGGGCTAGAGGCTGCCCTGCCTCAGCCTTGCGCACTTTGTTACCAGTATTACAGGCCATCGGAAGGATCAGACCATCCTTTTGTATGAAACCCGATAGCAAGACGAAAACAATTTAATATCTTAAGTGTAGAAAGATGTCACCAATGGTTCACATGTAGCAAATGTTCTCTTTAAATGGGTATTCTGATAATGAACTCATAGAGAATAACTTTTAAAACCTACTTTCTTTTTACTTTTAGACTTTATTTATGTAATCTGTGTTCAAACAATTTCCTTCATTTTGGAATATTCTGGATATTATTTTAGAGAACTAACGCCTGTGATGACGAGCGTTTGCGAATGATCGAGGTACAAATAAACATGAAACCTTTTGTTCTAAAGTAAACAGGATACTAAAGTATGGCTGCTGAATTTTGTGATTACAAATGTGCATCTGTTATCTGTTAAAACATATTTTAGCACATATTGGTGCATACAGAATCAACTATATAACGATGCTCTGATAACGTAAATATCATGTTAGGTGTTAACTTTGAATTGCTTACTGGACAATGAAGAATTTCTATAATTCAAACAATGCATATAACTATGTTTGTGTTTAAAAAAATTGATTTGAGAAAAAGGTGTTCAAATTCAATTAAATGTTAACATATATATATAGACTAAAAAAGCTATGAACTGACATTTGTTGTAACTATAGGAAGAAATGGCTGAGTTACGGTTAAAAATTACAACTCTAGAAGCAGCATCAGAACGTACGGTTCCATTTATAACATTCATTTGGCGTCAATAGGGATTGATGTTTGAATAGAGATTTAGTGTTTTCGGTTGGCAAATATCCTTTGTCATCATTCTGTTTTGGCTAAAAAATTAATTCCAAAACCAAAGTGACATTGCATACCTCATCATTTATTTAGGCAATCAAAAACAATTTTAAATGCATAAAATATTTTTTGACTGGCAAAACGTTTGCAACTGTTAATCGTGGAGCTACTGTTTAGTTACAGTACACTAAATGATACATCTTTCTCTTTTGACATTCTGTAGTCTACTTTCATCACAAAAATTAATAACAACTGAATAAAATAAGACATTAATTTTGACAACAAAGAGTATATATGAGTGCTGTTTATTACACTTTTTAATGTTATCAAAACTAGTTAGGATTGAAGCTTTAGCATTTTTGGATTAGCATGGCAAAACAGCATTTCTTTACTAACCTTTAATTTAAATAAAACGGCTTTTTGTTTAGTTTAAGTTAGTAAATTTGTCTTATTGCCCTCTTTACGGTGCCATGATATCTTCACTATAATTTAACGCTATTGTAATATTTACTGTTATGTTTGCCGTAACATTAATTATATGTCGGTAAATTGCAATTTAAGTATGTTTATCGGTGAGCGAAATTATAAAATTATAAAACAAAGCATAAATTAACGTAACCTAAATTTATTTGAAAGCCGTTGTTAATTCTGATACTTTTTTCATTAACAGGTGCTAATAATAACATAGGATTTGCAGCATACAGAAGCAATCAGGATACAGTGTCGGGGTGGAGTCAAATTGTGTATGAAACAGTAACAGCAAACCTTGGAGGCGCGTATGATGCTACCAGTGGCTATTTCACCTGTCCTGTCAATGGATATTACTTCTTCAGTGTCACCGTTTTTAGTGACGTAGGATACTTTGACTTTAAATATCAGCTAACGGATAACATATCAGAAAATAATATAAAAGATCAATCAGTAGCTGATTAAGATGATTCTCAGTTATGTATATCTCTAGACCAAGATAATATTCATATATTTATATATCGTGAATGCCACTTGATTATACAGCTCAATAGCAATGATTCCGATATGGTCTTGTGTGTGCTTATCCTTTCAGAATCATCACAACAACGCACAAATAATGGTTGGTGACACACAATATGGCGCCGCATTTGCAGACAAGGAACACTGGGACCAAGGCATGATTGCTACAATTCTCCATTGCCCTCAGGGCTCACAGGTATTAAAGAATAGAGCAACAAGATGCCATTTCCTTGAAAAAAAACAGCTTTAATTAGAAACGAGAACAATTTCAGACTTTGTTTATTGAAAAATTATCCAATGACTGTCGGACAAACCTATCAAGCAGTTGAGCAACAAAACTGATGGAAATAAAAACAATTCCTATAAAATCATGACAGAAAGTAAATCCTGGAAAACTTAATAAGACTAAGAAGCATCTAGGATTTTCAATGCCATTTTTCCATTTATTAGGAAATAATTGATCTCAAGAAATAAATATTCATCTCAAAATTCACTAATTCACTTTTTGACATCAAAATTTTGCTATCTGTATTTATATTTTCGATATCTCTAATCATATTCTTGAGCTCAAAAAATAATTCGTAACATAAATAAAATTCACAGATATTACGTATTTCTTGATATCAAAAATCATTTAATAATCTTTAAAATTGACTTTTAAAGATCCAAATAGCAAAGTGAAATTTTAAATTCATTAATTTATTCTCTTCTTTCAGATCACATTATTTCAAAATGAGGTTTTTAATTGATATTTTAAAATCTGTAAATGATCTTTTGTTCTCAAAAAATAATTTGTAATATCAAAATATCACTCTCTTTTCTGTTCAGAATCAAACTTCTGTGAGTAAAGTAATGACTTGTCCCTCTATCAAGAATCTTTCTTTTATTATTTTTCTACACAAAAATAAGCAATTCTTCAACTCAGAAAATGTGCTATTATTATATCAATAATCCACTTTTCATGTCCAAAATGTAACTGGTGATTCGTTAAATTTTCTTTAAATATGTGCCGTTCATAACATTTTTTTATATTTTCTAAAATTGATTTTTTGATCTCAAAAACAATTTTTTGCCATCTAAAATTTAATTATTAATAGCAAAACATAAATGAATGAGATTTACATTTTAATACAAGAATCAGCACTGAATGTTACAATGGCATTCCGAAGAAGAAAGAATATAATATTCTTTTATATATTAACTATTTCTGGTGTTATATTATTAATTATATTATATAGGTTTGGGTACGCAATGCGAGAGACCAAGACAACAACTACGCTCAAACGCCAGGTGTCACTGCAAATAGCTTTATTGGATTTCTGATATCTATTTCTTGAATCTGTGTAAATAAAAAAGAAATCTCAGTTTTCAATGGATGTTTACGCTGCCGTTTGCTATTCTGTGTTAACACAACTTCAAAAGCGATACTTCTTTTCTATTTTTCATTATTTCTCTTTTCTAACATAATAGATTTAATTGACTTTTTCTCTTTATTCTCCTTTCGTATAAAAATATATCAATCTGTGTAATACAAAGTTCAAGCCTAATTCTAAAGTCACAAGAAGTGCGACAAATTTAACAAATTATCCCAGTTGGTCAAAATATAAATTACTTTTGCATTTCTGCAACAATATGAGTTTAACTACAGCTAACTAACGTAAAAACTAGCAATTGTTTTGAGGAAAATGCCTGTTTATATTTTTTTGCTTTCCTTCGTTATTGAAGAGAAGCTTATGAGTATGCACAGCCTTTCATGCAAAATGGTCCTCAGTCCTGGTGGATTCAATTCCGGCTGTAGGTGGTTTGGATCACCTATCATGGAACAAATTAATTCCCTCTAAGTCTTCCAGCCATTTCTTCCATGTACACACCCACATGTGAAATCAAACAAGATTGTGACGCGGGGCAGGTGTTGTGGTTACGAGCTAAGGGCAGGGGTTTGAAGTCGAGTGCCTGTTATATGAACTGCTTCCATTTGTCACATCTTCATATTTATGTTACAGACTTTTGCAACGCAAAAGAAAATGATGCAAATCCTACATTTATGCTACGCAAACAGGTGTAGCTATTTTCAAGTAATTGTCTAGAAATCTATAACTCGGTCACATGAGTGAGCCTTAAAACTCTAGTTTTGTATTTCAAATTTGTATTTGTATATTTCATTATAGACTGCTAAATGCACTTCTTATATGATTCAACTCTACTCACAAACTGTTCTTAGATATCATTGTGGCCCCACTTTATAACCAAACTAGGCAAATAAGCCCTTTTTGTATTTTCGAATCTTGGATTGTCTTAGATTGTAACTTCTGTGAATAAATTATAAAGATATCATAAGAGAAAAACATCTGACGATTTTTGTCAATTGTTTTCTGTCATTGCTTTGTAATTTTATCACAATATGATTTGGGTGAAACACCAAAACTATTCTGTAAAATTGCGAATCCGCTCATAACAATCTGAAGATTAATTATATAAGATTATTATTTTAAAGTTGCTAACTACTCTTTTAACATAACACTTTTAACATAATACTAAGAGTCCTTTATTATTAAAATGACACGGCTATCATGCGATAGTTCTGAGCTCATAATGTAGTCAGAACTATAAGTTGTGGTTCTATGACTTTATAGTTCTGCCTATCAAACTACCTTATTCACCTCATTTAAATAATAAAATATTTATTTCAGTTGGCGAGGCCATTAATTTATGTGCGCTTCATCCGAAATTAAAGCACTATTTTATGGCACAAGCATCCGAAATTAACTTGCATACTTAACAAGCCTTTAACGAAAGACTGAAATACAAACATCGAGCCAATCGCTCCTTTAAAACATTGAGTCTCTAGACATAAATGCTTGCGAATACTCCTGGTATTTTAGTCTTCGGTGGACAACCTTGGATGCCACATTAAGTGGTTACGTAAATGCTGGGGTAGGCAGACAACAATGTTAATGAACACCAACTAGACAAAAACTTGTTTTCTTGAAAAAATCAACATAAATGTACGGCTTGACCAACTTTATCTCCCCTGCAATGAGAGAGTGCACTTCAGGTATAGTTGAACAAAGACGCTATGTCAAATGGTTTTAAAGCGGAGATCTTCTAGACCGGACATTCACTGTTCGAAAAGATACTGAATTGTGTAACAACGCTTATAAACATACGGGCAACTTGTACGCCACTCAACAAAGAAAAAAGGATTTCATAAAGGGCATGATCAGCCATCCAGAGCTCAGACACTGCACCGAAGGCCCAACATGTAAAGATGAACTTCGCACACGTGTGGCATTTGTCCTCACGTTTTGAAAATCGTCTATGCCAATGCGCATAAGAAAGTTGGATGTACTTGAACATTACATCCCAACCCGACTGCGCTATAATACATGCAAGGAGCCGAGTTAAAACGAAATTCGGGAAAGGTATTTTCACTTTGGCAAAGAAACCAATACTGAAAGACAAAAGAAAGTTCGCACGTAATGAAAAATTGTATTGTTACTAACCTAATTGCTCGATTGGCTTCAAATTTGTACCAAAGATACCTCTCAGATAGTGCTACAATATAATCTAAAAATTAAAGTTCTGAAGAAATTGTAATGAAAGTTACAAAGCGTCAATTCAGTGTAAATGCCGTTTTGAGTTTTCTTCGATTTACCATGTTTATAACAGCTACTAATGCCTGTTAGTTTTGTAATGAGGATATTTGTGCCGCTCCTCAATCAATGCTTGCCTCAATTCCGCGAGATTTTGAGGCGGTGGGTTACGGGCTCGAACTTGGCAATCCAGATGATCGTATAGATATTCTATGGGATTCATATCCGGACTACACGCCGCCAATTGTTATGTCTCCATGCTCCGTAGTTGTAGTTGTTGGCCCAGCGCACTCGATTTCGCCGTCTCTTGCGGTTTAGCACCACCCCGATGTGGACCCGACGAGCGCGGATCCCATGTTCGCGTAGGCGCCATATAGCGGTTTTCGAGCTCTTACGGTTATTTGTCCGTCCAGGGATCTCCGTTGTTGTTATTGTGACTGGTCTGAAGCGATCCCGGAGGTGGATCATGCGGATCCGGCAATCCTGGTTAGGTGTGGTCACACGCGGTCTGCCACTACGTGGTCGGTCTTCGGAGTTTTTCTACTGCTCTTTTACTGCACCCGAAACGTCTGGCAACGAACTGAGCAGAAGCACCAGCTTAAAGCATGCCAATAGCCTGGTCGCCACAGTTTTGCGGTATTCGCGGCATCTCAGTTTTCCGTTGTTTTCATCGATTTACTGCGTTTACATATGCAGTTATACTGGATGACCACGTGTGTAATTTTATAATTTTTCAATAGTGAGCCGGTACTGACTTATTTGGATTAATATGGTACCGTGCTTGAATGCCTACAAACCCGTAATTAATAACCACACCCGCATTAAAAATAGTGATGGTTACAAATTCTGATTACAATCTGATGCTAAAAATTTAGAAAAAAATACCCATAGGTTTTGGAGATATTTTAGGTTTTTATTTGCGAACTTTCTTTTGTCCTTCAGTATATAATTCTAGTTGATATGTCAAGACGTCCAACTGCATTAATTTTAAAGAAGCTAGCCCTGCTTCTGGCTGGAATGGATCCAACAGCATACCGAGAAGGAGGTGCAAATTCAAAAAGGTACCTCCTACCTGATACAAAACAATGTTCACTAGGCAAGTCACATTACCTGTCTTGGTCGGCAGGCTTTGATCATTGACTATAATAACGTCCAAAGAGAGAGGTCGTCGGTTTCAAATCAATCAGGAAAACAGTTTCACCCATATCAAATGACAATTCATCAAGTTAAACATAAAGAACAAAGACAATACACATTCAAGAACAGTCTTGAAAACTTCATCAAACAAACAGCCCTCAGTCTCATTCCACTTCAGATCTTGCATTTAATAAGGTCGATCCACCACCCTTAATCCAATTGTGTATAAGCTAAGTAACGAATCAAAATTGTAATTCAATAAATCAGCCCGAGACACTTTGAAGTAAGTGGAAACTGATTATTGTTTCCTTGACAAATAATGCCAGGCACCAAATACTTTACTTGTCCTACTAATTAACAGTTCAACTGATAAAAACATGTCCCTCCCCAGAACATTTAGCGATTTATATCGTTTAAAAGACGGCTGCTTTGGCATATATATATATATATATATATATATATATATATATATATATATATATATATATATATCTATCTACTGAGGAAGTACATAAGTTGATTATTAAATTATCAAACGCGACCTGTGACTTAGACCCTATGCCAACCTACCTGGTTAAATTGTGCCTAAACAGTCTACCCGACCCAATAACTCAAATAATTAATGCTTCTCTCGCAAACGCTGACTGCTCTCCAGAATTAAAGCGCGCAATTGTGATTCCTCTTATCAAAAAGTACAATCTTGACCCGAATAATATGAAAAATTTCTAACTTGCGCTTCGTCCAAAAATTGATAGAAAAAGCAGTTGCCTCCAGATTAAATTCATATCTTGATGACCTCAACCTACTCCAGCCGTTTCAGTCCGCGTATCGTAGGCTTCACTTCACGGAGACCGCACTTTTGAAGGTTCACAGTGATATCGTTAGTGCTATCGATTCTAAAAACATGTCTATTTTAGTGTTATTAGATCTGTCTGCGGCATTTGACACTATCAGCCATGATATTCTCCTCAGTAGGCTTGACGCACGCTTCGGGATACATGGGTCTGCACTTGCCTGGATACGTCCCTACTTGTCAGAAAGGACTCGGGTAGTCAAGGCTGGTAGTGTTTCGGAGTCAAAGTAGTTGCCATTTGGTGTACCGCAAGGAAGCATACTCGGGCCGCTCTTATTCTCGCTATACACATCTCCACTCGGTGACATTGCGACTCGGCACAATATGTCAGTGCATTTGTATGCGGATGATACCCAATTGTACATGACTATGTCAAAACACTCCCTGCAAATTATAAACCACTGTATCTCAGACATTAAAGCATGGATGAGCGCAAATTTTCTCCGATTAAACACTGACAAAACTGAAGTGATATTAATTGGCACTCCACACCAGCTAAAAGTAACCCCATCCGTTCAGATCCAGGTTGACAGTGAAACCGTGCACTCATCCAATTTCGTGAGAAACCTAGGTGCATTTTTCGATAAAACCATGGATATGAAAAACTGAAGTGATATTAATTGGCACTCCAAACCAGCTAAAAGTAACCCTATCTGTTCAGTTCCAGGTTGACAGTGAAACCGTGCACTCATCCACTTTCGTGAGAAACCTAGGTGCATTTTTCGATAAAACCATGGATATGAAAAAGTTTATTGATTTCAAATGTCAAAATATTATGTACTATCTCAGAGCGATCGGCCAAATACGGCATTTTTTATCACATCAGGCTACAGTTTCACTTGTTGCTAAAAGAAAACAGTATTAAAACAAAATATGGTATTAGAGCGTTTCCTTCAACTTTTGTCTTATTATAATTCTAATTCTTTATTTCTGTTCGAGTTATTTATTGATTTTAATATAGCCAATTACTCCTGATATGTTGGTGCAGTTATATATATATATATATATATATATGTTACAGCCAATCTGTAAAACCAGCGAATCTATAGATTCGCTGAAAATTTCAGCGAATCTGTAGATTCGCTGACTCACTTAGCGAATCTGTAGAATCGCTGAAAATTTTTAGCGAATCTACAGATTCGCTGGTTTTTTACATAAAAAATTATACAGATTCGCTGAAATTGCCCGATCGGCCATCTTTACCGACATAATCACTTGTTTTCGCTAATATTTGAAATTTAATTGCTTTTGAGTGATTACGTTAGTCCAGATGTATTTTACACACCTTTTTCTTGGTTTGTGTGAAGGGAACATATTAAAATCGGCCTTCATTCTCTGTTTCCATTGCTAGTAACTCACTTCATGTATATGAGGTTTTTCGGTCATCTGATGAAAATACAGCAATTATATGCTTTCACACCGGAATAAGGTTTCTATTCGCTAAAATCCTTGTCCTGTCATTTTCTGTTAAATTAAAACTACGAGTATGCGGAGCATCGAAAATTAACAGATTGGATAAGCGTACCGTAATTCAAGTGAAATTTATACCACCCGGAGGTGAAGAGATTTTTGTGTTGATTATTGCAATTTGACCAATAGCAATTTGAATGCTACTCAGAAGGGGAGTAATGATCGCAATTTATTTAGAAACAATAGTATTAAGATTTGCTGTGATCACTTTTATGAAAGACGATAACACAAAGAGCGAAACTTTATTTAAGCCTTTGTCAATATTGACAGCAAATATTTTCGAACGCTTTCCAATGTTGTTTTTCATTTGAGACTAGAAATTCGCATTTCAACAATGCATTTTAAAGCTAGTTAAATAAAAATATGTGTAATTTTAAATGTTTCGATTTCAATATATCCTATTCACAAAAAAAAACAAGAAACTTAATTTAAGCATTTGTGAATATTGATAGCAAATATTTTTGAACGCTTTCCAATATTGCTTTTCATTTGAGACTAGAAATTCGCATTTTAACAATGCATTTTAAAGCTAGTTGAATAAAAATATGTGTAATTTTAAATGTTTCGATTTCAATATATCACATTCTCAAAAAAAAAAACAAAAGAAAAAACAAGAAAAAGGTGTGTAAAACACCCCTGGAGTAAAGAAGTCACATAAAAGCAATTAAATTTCAAATATCACCCACCACTAGTATTCCTGCCGCTAAAGATGACTAATCAGGCAATTTCAGCGAATCTGTATAATTTACAGGTGAAAAACCAGCGAATCTGTAGATTCGCTGAACATTTTCAGCGAATCTACAGATTTGCTAAGTGAGTCACTGGTTTCGCAGGAGGTTTTACAGATTCGCTGTAACATATATATGAATATATATATATATATATATATATACTGTGTATGTATGTGTGTGCGAGAGAGAGAGAGAGAGAGTGTGTGTGTCTGTGTGTGTGTTGACAGCTGTTTTCTTTTAAGAGAATCCAAATGGAAAGTGAGTGAATAAGATTGGTAAACTAAAACAAATTCTGGGAGCGGCAACTTTGAGCAATTTTGAATACTTATGACTTTCTTTATCGAAATGTATTTTTAAAAGGCAAACCAACTTTACAAAATTGTTATTGAACTCTTGCAATTTTTCAATAACACTTCAGGAAAATTATGTACTCAGATACGAGTCTTCAATTATTTGAAAGAAAAATAACTAACTTAAATTCAATTTCAAATATGATTTTCTAATTCCAAGAAATGTCTTTTCAAACGTAAACTATGTTGATAAAATATAAGCATTTTTATCCATGTATGTGCTGGACCTACAGTTCTATAGTAAAAAAAAGAAACATAGCTGAGAAACAGAGAGTGCTTTAAATAAGAAACAATAAAACAATTTTTACCTTCAATGACCACTCCATTTACTGTATAGGTCTTATGTTCGCTGTTCCTATCCGAAAAGAAACTGCTAAGCATAAAATGTAGAACCACTGTTCATGACTGAAATGCTATCATGATTAATTAGTTCATCGATTGTTTAAAGAAATTTTTGCTTGCAAATGTAAGCATTTACATTAACTTGAATATCTAGCGCTGCAGTCCAAAGTATAAAATAAATATTTTTTTTAATTTTTGTTTTTGTTTATTTTTGTAGCTCTTGATTATTATTGAAACGAGACAGGTTATTGTCTCAGAAGAGTTGCAATGTTTGTGGAATTTATTGAAACATGCTGATAGAAAGTGGATTAACTGCCTAACCAGATATGCATCATTCAATATCAATAGCTTATATTCACCATCATAAACATCAAAACTCAGTTGTTTTAAAACTGCAATCATTGTAAAACAGTTAATTGGGATTATTTTATTTAATGATATAAACTTTTTAAGCAACAATTATTTCCTTCTGTTGTCTTAAAATGTTCTGGTTATTTTCCTAAGATGGTTTGAGTGTGTTGTGCTGATAAACCTAACAACTTGGCAAATGGCTGTGGACATTATCGCATCTGTGAATTTCTCGCATTAATCACACCTCAGTTAATTTATTATTTTTTCACTCTATTTGCATAGCAACCATCTATGCACTAGGGATATGACGGTTTACCGTTTGGAACGGTTAACCGTGAAGGCGGCGGTTCGGTTAAACCGAACCGTGCTCTGTGGAAAACCGCGGTTCATTTTCCGTTTTTAATTAACATTATTTTTGCTATTTCTCAATACCATTTTTAATTGCTATGTATGTTTCAGCTCACTATTTTAGCGCAGCATTATTTTACACTTCCAGGTGAGTTTCTGTTATAGTGAAGCAATGTATTTACTTATCATGTTCTAGAATAAAAACAGAAAATTAATTGGGATATCTTTAATTTATATATATTTGCATAGTCTGAAAAAACCGAAACCGAACCGAAATAACCGCGATTTTTTCTTTAAAACCGAAATCCCACCGAACCGGACCCATCAGTGACGGGTCACATTACTACTATGCACATAAAATAACATATCCAGGCACTGGTCAGCTACCCTGCACGATATCAGTAATTGTTATTAAACTTCCAAATGTAGGCGAAAGGAGACATTAGGCATTCAATTCTTTTAAACAAGTTTCTTGGTGAAAGTGAATGTACATATATTATTGCGATGTTTTATGCACTGAACGCTTGATTAAATTGATAGAATTTAATTTGTAAAAAAAAAAAAAAAAAAAAAAAAAAAACAAGGAAGTGTTCGTAAGCGCATTATTTACTCGTTAAATGGTTATGAAAGAACGAATGCAGATGAATGATCACGTGGTGTATCTTTGTTGCCGGAAGTGTATTTTTTTATTTTTTTCATTTTTGATATTTTTGTGCACCATGGGCCAAAGTTATGAAATACTGGGTAGTGCTTCAATAACGGTATGATTTTCTTTTAAGGCACTTGCAATTGATTCATTGTCAGGTGTGATTAAGTGTGCATTCATTAAGCAACATGTATTATCGCCCATGAAGGAAGTGAATTTCTTTTTTATAAGCACTGATTATGTTAATTAGTGGCAATATAAAACATCACGTAAGGTTTTCTTTCTTCCTTGGAAACCGATGAAATAAGTACATTGTAGAGTAGTGACTCATTAGACGCGTATTTTGAATCGGAATTTGTCTCCACACACTCCTAACGGATGTCCATAACGCACCACAGAATTTACGATACACAATCATGTTCTAACCGGCAGTGGCTATTCTGTTGTTTTCTTGCTAAACAAGCCCTTTAATGCTTTCAAGTGCGTCCAAAACAAAAACTGTATGATAAAAATGTACAGATATACACACTGCCAAAGGGCTGGGCTTAAAATTTATTTTGCAGTTTGAGAAAGCTTGCTCATGTACCATTTCAGGACGCTCCAATGGGTCTTATTTTATCTAAAA
The DNA here is from genome assembly GCA_949752745.1 of Protula sp. h YS-2021. Classification (NCBI taxonomy): domain Eukaryota; kingdom Metazoa; phylum Annelida; class Polychaeta; order Sabellida; family Serpulidae; genus Protula; species Protula sp. h YS-2021. The sequence continues at coordinate 67,324,873 of OX457030.1, forward strand.
CATACACTGAAACAAGAAACGTCAATGTGCTGTTCAATTTCATGTTGCTGTTCTCATAGTAGAAACTAGTTCGAACTTTTGGACCTTGTCGATGGGGGTGTCATTTCGACTGCGAATTGATCGGAATAAATGATAAAAAAGATGATGAGCAGAAACAGAAAAGTTCTAATTTTTCACTATGCGCAATTTTATATTTAATAAGCCATCACATGGGTTTTTGAAACTATTTTACATGTTATTCTGCGTCTTTTATATCTCACTTGTAAATATCTTTGTAGCAAAATGGAATTTTGTTAATCTCTGCACGTTTTTTTTTTTTGTGATTTGTTAATACCTTTATCCCTAACCATTGCGGTCGAAACATCAGAGCTTTTCGGCTATATTAAAACTTGGAGTCAGGTTTTTTTTTTTTTTTACCAAGTCGTTTTGGGGAATGTGAATAATGTCTATATTTGGCTGTCGCGATTAAGCTAACTTCACTATGGCAAAAACAATTATTTACACTTTAACATAGTGACATGGACATTAAATCATTGTCAATCGACGACCCTGTTATTTTTATGTGATGCAGCTATTACTCCTCTCTCTCACAACCAGCTCAATAATAGTAGTACATAAATTTTACACATTCGTTTATATGCCCTCTTCAACAATTTTAGATCTTAATTATACACATACAGAAACATTTTGGTCTAAAAACTCCAAGTACTGATGACATACCTTGAATTAGGTATGACAGCCAGTATCAAAATACCAAGGTCAATACCTACATCAACAACGATTTTTTAAAATGGTTGCTCTTTTGGTTTTGTAGTAATATTTGTGTGCTTATGGTCTGAACCAAAATAATGTGCGAAAGAATCGTTAAATGTATATGAACAAGGGGATATAAACGAGTTCAATGGACCCCACATATATCGATATTAGATGCACCGATTGTTTTTAAATCCCAAGCAATTTTACTGATGTCAATCTTATAACTACTCCAATACAGCGACAGCGTTAATTTTTTTAAGTTGTATTCAAATATGGAATTTGCACAACTAAATAAATGTAGTGCTGTTTTAAAATTTTATTAAACACTGCTCTTAAAATATAAGTTTCAGGTGTGTGGCAGAAAAATCTAGGATGTGATTTAAGGAATAATTTTCGCGGATCCCTGAATGCTGTTATATCGAGGGTTCTCTGTATATTGGATTGGTGGTGTATTAATTATTGTCCCCAGTTTTCAGGTTCAGAATATTAAACTGGTGGTTCTACGTTGAAACAAGGATTTGCAAGGGCTTAAACTGGCCAATGTTTCTTATCATGTATACTCTTTATAATTTGACGTTTTCACTTTGCATATATTTAAAAAAATGTTTTTATAGCATGGAAAAAGACGAGAGGGGCGTGGAAGCGTACAAGCACTACAACGTCACACCTGCCTCGGGCGATGCATCAGCTTCTTCCGTTCACCACTCCTATAGCCCGTTTAACATGTCAGCAGATATGAACTCCATGTTCAACAGTGCGTTTGCGAACGTGAGCGCACCGCACAATGACCACGCCCACGCGGCTCACGCGTCTCTCATGAACGGCGGGGAACAGTTCAGTGAGAGCCATGCTATCACGGCTCAGGCGGATACTGCTCAAAGCAGCCCCCGGGCCGCTTCGGCGAATAATTCTAGTCGCTACTCGGCCGACGCACACAGCCCTCTTGAGAACATAGTCGGGGGTAAAAATGACATTATCAAAACAAACCCGGCGGTTAGTCGAGAAAATGAGCAGCTGAGCCCGAGTACCGCGAGTACGGTTAGTCCGAGTAAAAACGACGCAACGATTAACAGCCCTGCCAGCAGCATGGACCACGTGACTAGCAGTCCTTCAGCAGTGAGTCCGCATGCTGAGCAGTCGTCGCTTTTTCCAAGAGATGTCAATCAAACGCCACAGTTGCCGCCTTACAGTGGCGGTTATTTTCATAATATTTTAGCCAGCTACCACGGATACAGGAGTTTTCCTCCGCAAAATTCGGATCTCGACCAAGCAATGGCCACGAATATTGCCAATATAGCTAAGGTACTGACATTTTTTTTTTTTCAATGGCCATCATCTGGTTAAGTTCTCAGAACTTTTAAACTATTCCTGTTTCTTGACATTGATAAAATTTAACATTTTTTTTTGTGAAAAAGACATGCAGTGTTGCCACATCATCCTTTTTTAAAAGGATTATCCTTTTTTTTGAAAAAGCCCGATTTTATCCTTTTTTTATCCTTAAATACTTTTTTTTATACTTTTTTTTAATTTTCATCCTTTTTTTATACTTTTTTTTCATTTCCTTTTTTCGTTCAAAATATCATTTTTCCTTAATTAGTTATATATTTTTTTTTCTGCTATCATTTTTTCTCACCCTAGTCATAACCCATGATTAGGCCATAATATTTACCGCTCTTACACTGCATGTGTATGTAATTTCCAAATTTTTTGCAGCGTCTATTGTTAAAATCAATACATCTGTAGAGAAAGGGTATTTTTTTCATGGAATTGAAACATATATTCTGTAAATGTATTCAATGTTTTATCACAATGTAAAATATCCAGTATTCTAAATGATGTTGAGTAGTTTTTAGCCCAGCTTACGTTACTCTTAAGCTGGGGTATTCCTATCGGTTTGCGGGTGGCGTCCGTTAGTTAGTTAGGTAGTTGTTTATTTAGTAAACTTTGTTTCAAAATGCATCTCCTCCTACAATTTTGATCCGATGTCATTTATTTTTGGTATGAGGCATCCCTAAGGGGTCGTGCATACGGCTTGTGCTTTTCTAGTCGATCGGGTGATTTTTGAATTTTTGGCGAATTTTTGAATAAAAAATTTTAAAATGTATCCTGCATTTTTGACCCGATGTCATTTATGTTTGGTATGAGACACCCCTAAAGGGTCATGCATACGGCTTGTGCTTTTTTAGTCGATTGAATAATTTTTGTATTTTTGGGGAGTTTTTGAAGCAAAAATTTCGAAAATTATTCAAAATGCATCTACTCCTACAATTTTGAGTCGATGTCTTTTATTTTTTTTTTTGTGAGGCATCCCTAAGCGGTCATGCATACGGCTTGTGCTTTTTTAGTCGATCGGGTGATTTTTGAATTTTTGGGGAATTTTTGAAGAAAAAATTTAAAAATGAATCTCCCTACATTTTTGACCCGATGTCACTTATTTTTGGTATGAGGCACCAGTAAAGGGTCGTGCATACGGATTGTGCTTTTTTAGTCGATCGGGCAATTTTTGTATTTTTAGGGAGTTTTTGAAGAAAAAACTCCAAAATGCATTTCCCCCTACAGTTTTGAACCGATTTCATTTTTTAGGCCCCAACCCTACAGGGTTGGGGGCCTATAGACTTGGGTTGTCTGTCTGTCCGTCCGTCTGTCTGTCCGTCATCGCTTTTTTGTACAAGCGATATCTCGAGAACGCAGAGGCCTAGAGACTTGATGTTGGGCTCATTTGAAAGGTCTCGACTTGTAGATGTGCCTTTTGACCATTTTGGCCAAATTCGATCACGTGATCTTGGCCAAATTGGCCAAAAACGCAGAAAATCGACTTGTGTTTGTACAGGCGATATCTAGAGAACGCAGAGGCCTAGAGACTTGATGTTGGGCTCATTTGAAAGGTCTCGACTTGTAGATGTGCCTTTTGGCCATTTCGGTCAAATTCGATGACGTGATCTTGGCCAAATTGGCCAAAAACGCAAAAAATCGACTTGTGTTTGTAAAGGCGATATCTCGAGAACGCAGAGGCCTAGAGACTTGATGTTAGGCTCATTTGAAAGATCTCGTGTTGTAGATGTGCCTTTTGGCCATTTTGGCCAAATTCGGTCACGTGATCTTGGCCAAATGGGCAAAAAAAAACGCAAAAATCGACTTGTGTTTGTACAGGCGATATCTCGAGAACGCAGAGGCCTAGAGACTTGATGTTAGGCTCATTTGAAAGATCTCGTGTTGTAGATGTGCCTTTTGGCCATTTTGGCCGAATTCGATCACGTGATCTTGGCCAAATGGGCCAAAAAACGCAAAAAATCGACTTGTGTTTGTACAGGCGATATCTCGAGAACGCAGAGGCCTAGAGACTTGATGTTGGGCTCATTTGAAAGGTCTGGACTTGTAGATGTGCCTTTTGGCCATTTTGGCCGAATTCGGTCACGTTATCTTTGCCAAATTGGCCAAAAAACGCAAAAAATCGACTTGTGTTTGTACAGGCGGTATCTCGAGAACGCAGAGGCCTAGAGACTTGATGTTTTGCTCATTTGAAAGACATTTTGGCCGAATTCGGTCACGTGATCTTGGCCAAATTGGCCAAAAAACGCAAAAATCGACTTGTGTTTGTACAGGCGATATCTCGAGAACGCAGAGGCCTAGAGACTTGATGTTGGGCTCAATTGAAAAGTCTCGACTTGTAGATGTGCCTTTAGGCCATTTTGGCCAAATTCGGTCACGTGATCTGCTAAATTTTGGGGGTAGAAAAAGATTTTCCGCCAGCCAGTATCATTGTTTTTCAAAGTTTTGAGCAGAAGTAGGACATTTATTTTTCTTGGCCTAAACTGGCCAACAGGTTCAAAACCATAGACGACCCCTTACAATTTTGGGGGCATTGGGGCCTGTTAGTGTTCACTGAATACTTGTTTTTTTTTGGTATGAGGCATCCCTAAAGGGTTGAGCGTACGATTTGCGCCTTTTTAGCCGATCCGACAATTTTTGTATTTTTAGGGAATTTTTGAAGAAAAACTTCAAAATGCATTTCCTCCCACAGTTTTTATCCGATTTCATTTATTTTTGGTATGAGGCATCCTTAGGTGGGTCGGGCATACAGCTTGTGCTGTTTGACTCGACTTGGGAATTTTTGATTTTGGGGGGAATTTTTGATGAAAATACCTCAAAATGCATACTACTGTTTTGATCAGACATCATTTATTTTGGGGCTGAGGCATGCTTAGGGTGTCGTGAATACGGCCTGTGCTTTCTAAGTGGATCAGGGAATTTTTGAAGAAAAAAAAATCAAAATGCATCTCCTCCTACAGTTTTTATCAGATTTCATTTATTTTTTTATGAGCCGTCTCTTGGGGGCCATGCATATGACTCGTGCTTTTGGAGTGAATTGGAAAACTTTTGAATTATTTTTTTCGGAATTTTTGAAAAAAATTAAATGAATCTCCTCCTACAGCGCGTAAACGCAAGTAAAAGGAACTTGCGCAATAGTCAGATTTAACGACCGAACATCGACGCAAGTTACATAAACATGCGCAGTAGTCCAAAATAAGCGCTGCGCATTGATGCAAGTTAAACAGACATGCGCATTGGTCCACCGCGCATCGGTGGAAAATAAATAAACATGCGCACTGGGCCGAATAAAATGAACCAGGCATCGACGCAAGTTGAATAGACATGTGCAGTGGTCCGAAATGCAAACCGCGCATCAACGCAACCCAAAGAAACATTCGCAATGGTCCGAAATTCGAACTGCTCATCAACGCAAGTTGAATAAACATGCGCACTGGTCCGAAATGCAAACCGCGCACCAACGCAGAATAAGCACCGTGCGTCGACGCAAGTTAAATAAACACGCAAACTGATCCGAAATGCGAACCGCGCATCAAGGCAACCTAAGAAAACTTGTGCACGTGTCCAAAATAAGTACCGCGCATCGACGCAAGTTAAATAAACTTACGCACTGGTCTGAAATAAGAACCGCACATCAACACAAAGTAAACAAACATGCGCACTGATCCGAAATAAGAACCGCTCATCAACAAAAGGTAAATAAACATGCGTGCTGGCCCGAAAGGCGAACCGCGCATCAAGGCAACCTAAGGAAACTTGTGCACTTGTCCAAAATAAGTATCGCTCATCAACGCAAGTAAAATAAACATGTGCATTGGTCTGAAATAAGAACCGCGCATCGACGCAAGTTAAATAAACTTGCGCACTGGTCTGAAATAGGAACCGCACATCAACACAAGGTAAACAAACGTGCCCACTGATCCGAAATAAGAACCGCACATCAACACAAGGTAAATAAACATGCGCATTGATCCGAAATAAGAACCGCACATCAACAAAAGGTAAATAAACATGCCTGCTGGCCCGAAATGCAAACCGCAAATTAAATAAACATGCCCACTTATCTGAATAAGAACCGCGCATCGAGGCAGGTTACATAAATATGCGCACTGGTCCGAAATGCGAGCGTTGTTTGAAGGTATCTATGGCTGACTGTCCAGTCTACCAGAGATACGAAAAATCTGTTTCCCATTTTTCTGGGAAAGAAATCTTTGTATGCATTTATCGGTCTATGTTCTGGTACGGTACTAAATTAATTAATGAGCTAGCTCTTTGCCGTCTCATCTTTTGAAGCCCAATTTTTCAGGGAAATTCCCTTGCTCATGCACGCTGGAATTGGTCTTATTGCTTTTCGTAAGCTGGGACTTTGTCCTTGGACGAACTTATTATTTCTTGGATGATTTCCAATAACTTCATTCTGTAAGTTTGAGTTGCATGTCCCTAGGGACCATCGATCAAGTACGTACGAACCTTTTTGTTTTTAGACCAGCCGACCATGTCGGGCTGGTCTTATCACATCAATAGAGGTGTATCCGTCGTCTGTATGTACGTGTGTATATTTTACATAAATTAAAATGCTTCCTCTCCCTCAGTTTTGATCGGATCCCTCTCAAATTTTAAACGAATGTTCTCCAGGTAGCCCTCTCTTTAAAAATTTTTTGGCGATCCGCCAAAAATTGGCTAAATGGTGGGTATTTAACATTTTTCAGTTGCCAATTTTCAAAATGGTTCTTCTCCCACTATTTTGATCGGATTCCTTTCCAATTTTGAACATTTATTCTCTAGGTAGGCCTGTCTTGAAAAATTACTTTTTTTGGCGATCCGCTAAAAAATGGCTAAATGGGAGCATTTAAAAATATTTTGTACCAATTTTCAAGACTCTTCTTTTGGCACAATTTGACCGGATTCCTTTATAAATTTGTAAAGTACAATCTGGTATGCAAATATTTTTTAATCGCTATGAAAACGAGCATTATAAATTCAGGGGTCGCGTTGGCGGGGTTTTTGTCCACTTTTTTGGGCATTTTTTACGAAATGACTCACTTTTTCTTAAGCCACCGAGTTTTTCTGGACCTAACTGAGTCACTTTCCCTTTTTGACTCACTTTCCTGAGAACCCAGCGCGAACCCTGAAATAACAAAAAAATGATACAATATGATTAACATTAATGTTTTCTCGATCCTCAGCAAAATATGAATTATCCTTTTTTTCATACTTTTTTTTCTCAAATTTATCCTTTTTTATCCTTTTTTTTATCCTTTTTTTTCTTGTCGACTCCGTGGCAACACTGGACATGAAAATACGGGTTAATTTTCCTGCTGTACCACATGTTAAAATTTGATAAGTGAAAATAAATAAATAAGAGACTAAGAGTGTTAGGTGCAATTATTATAAAACTACAATATAAAGGCAGTAGATTACCCGAGGAACTTGTTTAGAAGAAAATATGTATTTTATTCGTTTTAATATTGTTGTAACCACAAATAATGCATAAGTTTAAAAAAGTTTAAAAGCAATTCGGTCTAAAGAGACATTTGCATCTGGTAATTTCAGTCGGTGGTCCAGGGTGGAAACGGAGGGCAGGAAAGCAAGCGCGCGCGTGACAAGCCCTTCCAGTGCAGTATGTGTCACAAGCGCTACACGAACCGCGCCGGCCTGACGGTGCACGTGCTGAGCCACACGGGCGACACGTGCCACCCGTGCAGCGTGTGCAGCAAGCGCTTCACGCAGAAGAGCGCGCTGGAGCAGCACATGCTGAGCCACTCCAACCAGCGGCCGTTCGAGTGCAAGGTCTGCTACAAGACGTTCACGCAGAAGAATAATCTCAACGCGCACATGATGATCCACAACGGGGAGGAGCCGTACCAGTGCCGGATCTGCGAGAAGCGCTTCACGCAGCGGTCGCAGCTGAGTGCGCATATCTCGACCCATAGCGAGGCGGAGAAGATGCAGGCCGCCATGGCGCTAGGGGTGGGCAACCCGGCGCTGGCGCTGCCCTATCCCGTCGGCCCTACGCATTCGAATGAGATGTTTCAAAAGTACAACCCGTCCATGGTGGGCAGCTCATTTCCGCCGCGGGATGGGAGTAGCGAGAAACTGGGTATCAACAATGGGGAGAGCCACATGGACACGGATAAAAGTCGGATGGGTGAGGCAAAAGACATGCGCAGCGATCACCATGGCAACAGCTTGTTTAACAAAAGTACTGAATACCCACAGCCCGGCACAAGTACCCTACTCACGTCGCAGCCGCCTATGAACTCGAACCTGCCCGGTAACCATGGTAACCCGATCAGCTCGTACCAGAACGATACGTTTCACAACATTTTAGCCAATATACGCAATAGTTTTGTCGGCAACGTGAGGCCGCATACACCAAAAGCGAACGACAACAAGGAACGACCTTTCCAGTGCATGTTTTGCGATAAGCGATTCACGCAGCGCGCTGGGCTGAATGCCCACGTCCTGATCCACTCGGGCACTCGGCCCTTCCCGTGTACGATCTGCGACAAGCGGTTCACGCAGAAGAGCGGTCTGGATCAGCACTTCCTGACGCACACCGGCGAGCGGCCGCACCAGTGCCCGCTGTGCCATAAGCGCTTCACGCAGAAGGCCAATCTCAACCACCACATCCTCACACACACGGGGGAGAAGCGCCACATCTGCCCCTTCTGCGAGCGCCGGTTCACGCAGAAGGCTAATCTCAACGCGCATGTGCTGACGCATACAGGTCAGAAGCCGCATCAGTGCATGGTTTGTGACCGGAAGTTTACCCAGAAAAGTGGCCTAAACCAACACATTCTGACTCACACAGGTGGGAAGTCGTGCAAATATACTGGTATTATATTTAACATTGTTTATCAAATTAACACATCATCCCTCCCACCCTTCCCCCGCCCCCCGCCCCCTTCTCTCCGTCCGGGGGGATATGATACTGACTAACACACCTTTAAGTAGGGTGTCATTCATGCACTTCAACATATATACATATATATATATATATATATATATACACGACAGAATTCATTAACCCAGATACGGGACACTCGGAAATGGTTTCAGAGTAACAGAAGCCATTACAGTCTCTGAATCACACAAAAATATTACAGTTACAGTGTTTACTAAATTATCCCTCTCCAACCCTCCAAAAAAATGGAATATTCCGCAACTTCACAAGTAAAATATTATCCGTAACATTTGGCAAAATCCTTCTCAGCCCTTTTACGAAATTGCATACAGCTTTGCCGTTGGAGCTTTTAACTTCGTGCTGCTTATTATTGCGGGGTGGGGGGGGGGGGGGGATGGAGTTTATACAGGTCTGCCCGTCCGTCTTCCTGTCGACACTTTTTGTGTGCGTGATATCTCAGCAACCGCTCGTGGGATTCAATTCTCTTATGCCTGGAAAGACATTACGGTTGAGCTGTGCAACATAGGGGGGGGGGGGGGTAGTTATTTTTAGATTTTCTCAAAAGTTGTACAAGTGACGACGTTTTGAAAAGTTTGCAGCGGCTGGAGAGGGGAGGGAGGGAGGTATCTGTTATTGTTAGGAGTTCGTGAAATGGGATCAGGGTTACCATGTCTGGCGGTTTGTCTGTCCCACATTGTGACCTTGACCTTGTTTACGTTTTAGCTCACTCATTGTGTACCATACTGTGTGCACTTTGGACCTATCTGGACTTTTTCTCGCCATCATGTTAAACTTATTAATGGCTAACAGAGACAATAGCAGTAAAATTAAAAGAACTAACTTCCATGCACAGCAGGCTGGTTTCTGGGGTAAGGTGTCGGGGAGAGGGCCCTGCCTCCCCCTACTTCGTGAAAAAGCTTCATTGATATACTACACTGTTTACAATATTGGTAAAAAATCGACCTTGCCCCACACCTGACCCCTCTTTCCCCACCCTCTCCCCTCCAACTTTTTTTTTTGAATTCCGGCGTCGGTCATTCTATAGAATGGAAACTGAATAGTGAAAAAAAAAACACTGGTGCCGTTACACGTTTATCCTCTCCGCACAGGCAAACACGTTAATATCCCACACATATGTGAATGTCCAGCATTTTCCAGGCTGTCGCTGCCCCATATGGCCCCGCAGGAGTCTGCTTCCCTGTCGGAATACTTCCCGGGATTTCCCAGCGTACGGGATACACCCCAGTGTGCTTGTTGTTAGCACAAATAACCACTGGCAACCTGTGTCATACCCATCTGTGGGGACACTGTCGTCAGGCTGTCCGTCCGTCCGTCTGTGAACTTTTGTTTTTTGTCGCTCCTCTTTTAAGTTTTCATCGGATCGCAATAATTTTTTTTTTGGAAATATGGCCCCCTTATGGGGACAAATGCCCATTATTTTATTTTCGCAATTCGACAATGTTCGCCAATTTGGCGAACCGATTACCTCCTTTACCAAACAAACCCACTCACATTTTACAAATTTCCTTAACTTTGCTCGAATTATGCATGAAGAGAGATTGGATCAGGCGAAAAAAGTACTAGAGCCGATCTGTTTATTTTCGCCAATTTGTGGAATTAGCAAACATTCGCCAAATTTTCGCCAAAAATATATTTTTGCATTCTGTTTGAAATTTTTAACACTGGTGCCTCCAGTGCGCCTAATTTGTACCATTTTTTTTATGATTCGCCCAATTTTGACTCTTTGGTGGCCAAATTTTGGCGCATTTTTTCACCATTTTAAGGTTTGCGTGTGTGATGGATTTCACAGTTTTTTCTATTTGAGTTGAAAGTTGCACGACGATACGTGCAAATTAGATTTGTACCAAAGGAAGCCATTGGCTTCAAACAGTCACGTGGTACATGACTACAGAAAAAAACACAGTGTAGATAGCATAAAGCAATCAGATGGAAAAGACCATTTGCGTGCCAGACATTGAACGAAATAAATGTTGAGGATGTGTAAAGTATTTAATAATAAAATTAAAATTTTCGCCATTTGTCCGCCGTAATTTGATAGAATCGCAGCGCCAGTTCGTGTTTTGTTACTCTGACACCACCTGGGCACCGCTACTTGACGGTCTTGTTTTTTGTTATTATTATTATTATTATTATTTTATGTTTCCCCCGTAGAGGGGAAACATTTTGTTTTTGTACTTCCTGTGTGTGACTTTGTGTGTGGGATTATGCTAGGGGTTGGTCCCCCGGTCGGGATTGTATTTGACATATATTGGACAAGGTGTGACGTCATATGACGTCAAAATATGACAATTGTGTCATTGCTGTAAGTGCAGAACGGAATGCCGGATTAGTTTAGAATTTGGTAGGATGGTGCCTTGCGCGGTTCATATTTTCTTTTTACATATAGCGCAACTTATGACGTCATATGATGTGATTACCTGTTTTGGACAATAGACGTTGTCAACAGGATAACTATCGAACGACAAGTCGGATCAGCTAACAAACTTAGAGAGATTATGCCTCGGGAGGGTCCGCCGGTTTGTTATTGCATTTGACGCATATTGGCCAACGCGTGACGTCATGTGATGTCAAAACGTGAAAAATGCCTATATCATTATAACTCCAGAACGTCGGATCAGCTTCAAACGTGGGAGGAACATGCCTTGACTAGGTCCAACAGTTCATATTGTACTTTGCTTATATAGCGCAGTGTATGACGTCAGATGAGGTCACTGCGTGTTGCGGGCACCAGACTAGACAAGATAACTCGAACGGCACGTCGGAGCAGCTTGTAAATCGATGGCATTTTGCCTTGCGTTGGACTGCCGTTTGCAGTTTATATTTGTGCATTGAGCAACGCCTGACGTCATATGACGTCAGAACGAGATTGCCAATCTGCTGCTCACCTGCAGAGCCTATGAATTTTCCGTATGAGCGGGGGAGGGGGGTGGACGTGGGGGTACCGATGCAGAGCCGTTTCGAGGTTAGCGAGTGGGGTTTGAGGGTTTGAACATGGGCAGGGAGGGGTTAGGTGGTACATCTGTCAACCACTGCGCGTTAGCGCAGCTGGCTGGACATAGCGTGACACAGCCTTTTCTGTACGCTTACTTCCTGTTCCCTTCAGTTATTGATCCGCTCTTATATAGAGAGATGCGCGTTATTGTTAATTGGCAAAGTGAAAAAGGGACATTGCTACCTCCCTCCCCCTGCCCCTCCATAGCAAAGTTGGCTTTTCCATAGATGGGAGCAATTATGTAACCTTATGTACTATTGGTTGTGGAACTGGATGTATTATTCACTGTTAAGTGGGTCATCTGCTATCTTGTGCTGTGACAAGCAGCTGATCGTATAAAGAAACTGAGAATTAAGATACGCACAAAAGGTTACGTACCTCCCTTTTTAACACCTTTACCTGGGGTAAAGGTGTGACGTAGCCCGACATGTAAGCACACATCAGATATGTATTCATATATGATTTATGTAAGGTGAAAGTCTTGTAATTTTGAAGTAGTACAAACTTGTCAGAATGAAACTTTCTAAACCGAAGGAGGGGCAAGCGGTGGTAAAAGAAGATGAGGGGGGTGGGGGGAGGGGGGGCACTGTCGGGGGAAACATTTGTTTTTGTTTACAAAAACAAAATGCCAGTGGCTGTCCAACAAAAACGTTTGACATTTTCGGGTGCGCTGATGTTGTTGTGCTCTGGCAGATCTAGTTTTTTTTTAAAGAATAGTGCTCACCTCTGTTATTTCACAGGGTAAAAAAAAAACATTTTAGGAAATTTACACTTCACAATAATTCTTTTATTGCATTCACTGTAATTTCAAAGCATTTCAAACTGAACCTATCATAACAAGAGCTACAGAATGCGTTTATACATTGCCATAATTGCTATAAATCTGATATTTTAGAAGAAAATATAAATTGCAGTATAGTTGACGAAGCTGAAGTGTAGTATTATTCAATATTAATTGCTCTGAACTTCGTATTTAGACAATGCAATAGGCTAATTGATATAGTATTGTAACTTTGTTAAGTTGTGACTCTGTGACCAACTTTGACTCTGTGACTTCCTTTTGACTCTGTGACTGACTTGTGACTCTATGACTGACGTGTTCTGTGACTGACTTGTGACTCTATGACTTTCTTGTGACTCTGTGACTGACTTGTGACTCTGTGACTGACGTGTTCTGTGACTGACTTTTGACTCTGTGACTTTCTTGTGACTCTGTGACTGACCTGTGACTCTGTGACTAATGCGGGCGCGTGTGTTTTTTTTTGCGTTCGCAGGGGAGAAGCCATACCAGTGCAAGCTGTGCGACAAGGCGTACACGCAGAAGAGCGGCCTGGACGTGCACATGTACTCACACTCGGGCGAGAAACCGTACCGCTGCCAGTACTGTGACAAGCAGTTCGTGGCGCGCACGCTCTGGGTGAAGCACCTACGCGCCAACCATGACCACGAAGAGCCGCCGGCAACCAACGCGTACGGGAGAGGGGGCCACGGTGGGATGAATCTGATCCCGCCCGCCGGGCTGCCCGGCTTCAAGCCCACGTTTGATATGTTGAAGAGTGCGTCGGATCTCTTCAAGCAGCCACCGTCAGATTGTTTCAAGTTATTGCACGAGAGCTACAGCAGTTTAAATAAATCGACCAATGAAATGCGACCAGAGTTGAATCCTAGCAATAGCTACAAAGCGGACATGACTGCAGCAACTGAAGGACGGGTGGGTGAGTTTGATAATAGGCCAAGTGGTGACTTGAAATCCCCTGGCTATAAGAACCAATCAGAAGGCTTCAAGCCTTTGAGTGACAGCTATCAGCAGAGCACTAAATATGCATCCCACTTCAAGGAATCTCTGTCTTCAGACTCGAAGTCTGTTGGACAAAATAAGAGCAACCCGCAGCTAAGTGACAAGGCCGGAACACGGAGCCTGGAGAAGGAAAGCTGTAGTTTTGACGAGTTTGCAGAGAAAAGCTCCCGGGCGGCAGCGGCGGCGGCTTATCAATTTTCAAATCTACCGGCGGCGGCAAAGAGCAGTTCAACTGAGCCGGGTGCCGACAGTGCAACCATTCAGAATGGCACTTATGGCGAAAGCAGCAGCAGCAGCAGCAGTAATGCCGTGAAGCGCCCCGGGCCGTGCGAGCCAGCGCTAGAGCGCTACGATCACGAGAGGCTGGGTCAAGGTCACACAGGGTACAAGGCCAAGACGTCGTACGTGCCGGGTCACGTGGCAGCCAGCGAGGCAGCGCATAGCTACGTGGACAGTCGCCTAGGCAACCTGTATCAGGAGCGCTATATGAACATGTACCGTGATATGATGTCAAATACTTACCTACCCGACGCCCCGCCCGCCTTTATTTAAGTATTTAAGTATTGTGCATCAGTATAACACGATATAGGCAACAACAAAAAATGAACGCCGGATTCAACAGAAAGTGTTTAATGTATTCATAGGTTGATTAACGCTTGAGTTGCTAAAATTATTATTATTGTGTTTCTTACACAGAAGATTGTGTAGAGGAAAAAATATGGCAGACAATTCGTGTTATACACAAGTAATGCTTTGTGAAAATTATGGTGGCGCCATCGTTTTTTTTTTTTTTTTTTTTTGAAGTGGTTGCATTTACCTTATGTGGGTCGGAAATGGGTCCGCTTTTTCCCCCACTTTCTCGGGGCTAATCGCGCCACAGCAGCGCTGTTTGCTGTGTCGGATCAAGACTTGAGAAATGTCGTGTTTTGTGGCAGTTAAAGCTGCTGGTCTTGTGGATTCGATCCGGGTTCGAATCCGGTCCGGAATGGTGAGCAGCTGATTGACTTCCAAGCCCCAGCCAAGTGACTCAGCCGAGAGACTCAGCCAAGTGGATGCAGTGAGTTACGTCACATGTCACAGAGTTAATGCTCATTGAGTCTTCCGCCCATAATTTCTTTTAATGTTTCAGTTTTTACCAGCAAGCCGGTTGAAAGCTGTACCTAGCATTCAACTCGCAATAGTAATATTGCCTCTTTCACCCCAGTGGTGGTGGGGATGGAGGGGGGAGGGGGGGGGCACACTCAACAACTGGTTACCATGCTTTGGAATAATACCACTTTTTAACCAAACGCGGAGTGCACTTCCGAGAGAACCCCCTTTTAGTTATGAATGGAAATTCCCCCCCCCCTATTTTAACGAAATTGGTACTCCGCGCGAAGCGCGTCTGGCCTCAAAAATACCCTCTTTTTGAGTGTTTTGAACAGGCATGGCAACACGTGTGATTCAAGGGCTCCCACCCCCTCCCCACCCCATGATTACCCCCTCCCACCCTCCGTGGTGATGCATGTATTTATATTTCTGTATATATACATATATATTTCTTTGACGTCAGCAGCTGTGTGGCTGCTGGTACCGTGTTATCTACATAGTATTGTTATCGCGCTGTTAGTGCTGTGTTACGGGAACGTCATTTTAAAAGTGTCAACTATTTGAGCAAGTTATTTTTGTTTATTCTATATACTGGCTTGTTTGTTTTTGTTTGTTTGTTTGTTTGTTTTTCTTTGTTTACATCGTGTGCTTGCTTATGCAGTGTGTGAAACCCCGGTGCGCTGTTGTCTGTCTGTCTGTTTGTCTGTGTGTCTGTTTTCATGAAGGGGTCGGTGTTATTACGTTGAACCCCCCCCCCTCCCAACCTCTTCGCAACCCCCACCCCCCCCCCCCCCTCCACATCCTATGTTTCACAGGTTAACTGTTTTGTTGTGGAATCACTGTTTTCGAGATCGATCGATCGAGAGAGAGAGAGAGAGAGAGAGAGAGAGAGAGTTAAATTCATACACAAAAAAAAATCTTTGTCAGTTTTTGAATTTTATCAAAATATTGTTATGATGAGTGCATCCACAGCACCGATGGATCCGCGGGGAGGGAGGGGGGATAGGGGGGGGGGGGGATTTGCTCTGTATGGAAAGCCGGAATCTAATGTATTTCTAACGTATTTCCTTCTGATATATATGTGCTTCGTTCCAAAATATTGCCAAACATGTTTAAGCAAATTTGAATATCTCGCTGCCTGCCAGGAGGGGAGGGAGGCTGGGGGACGGGGGGGGGGGGGGGGGCTTCCCTTGCGTTCCTCTGCATACCTGGGTAACCGAACAATGGGGGGTTGGATGGGGGCATTATAGTGAAGCTCATAATGAAAAAGTAAATATTTTATTTAAAAAGGAAGTGGTACGGCTGTCGGAGGTTTGACTGTAGCCTGCATACCTTAGTTATATTAAGTACCGACATACTCGATTTCTGCATGTATTTGGGTATTTCAACGTTTTGAAATCGGCCTGCCCCATTTATGATACATAGTGTAGCTACTCCGGTTTTTTTTGCCACGCTTACTAATAACAGTTCGATGTACTTATTTTAGCATATTATACACTGAGTAAAGCATACTGCGTGTGAAGTACTGTGCTTGTACTCTTTCTGCTTTGAGCATTCTATTGAATATGCATGTGGTACGTACTGTACTTGAGTATTAATGCTTGTTTTTGTACGTAATCTTTATACGATATCAATACATATAATGTATGTGAAGTCTTATGTAGGTTCTCGTGTGTGAGTATATAAATAATATAATAATGGTGAGTACAGTAAAACCTCCGGTAGTGAACTCCTCTACTTAGTGAACGACCTCCGTTAGTGAACGCCGGTGAGCACCTCTGCTTAGTGAATGTTCTCTGTTAGTGAAGTTCTCTCCTTAATGATCAACCTCCGTCTGTGAACTCCTCTACTTCTTGAACAACTTCCGTAATGAACTCCCCTACCTGATGAACAACAACCACAATGAACTCCTCGACTTATTGAACAACCTGTGATTATTGAACACAATTTTCTTTGATTTCCATATTCCTGTATCATGAATTCTGAAGGTGTTCATTACACGCAGGTATTACTCTACTTCGACGTTAATTAAAAGATATCCTATTTTAAATATGTGTTCGATTAAGAAGATGAAGCTCTGCTTCCTGTTGCTAAGGCTTTTGACTTGTGTTGCTATGGGTTTTTATTGACCCTTTACATGCTTTTAATTATCCGTGAATTGTGACATTGCCACCTTGTTCTTGTTCTACTTGCGAAACAAATGAAGGGGTCCATGCATAAGCTTGATAACTCCACTTATCAGAAAAAAATGCACTATTACCACCACGGTATTTCTTGGCCTCTGTTCTATCACATATGTAAGTCTTACACCTCAAAACCGATTAGAAGTGGACATTTTTTAGGAAAAGGCGATGGGAAAAACCCATGTTTGTTACTAAAATTTCAAACTTTAAAAGCGGTTTTCTCCACTGCTGATAACTGCAGTTATCAGGTTTGTGCATGGACCCCTTCAAATATTTTTTTGTTTGTTTTTCACTTACAGTGCAAATTTTTGCATAGAATCTATTTGTAGTTTCTGTATTTTAGCACCATTTTAATTAATAAGTCAGTAGAATTTATGAAAAAAAAGAATTACGCAAAGAATTGAATTTCTGCCGGAAGCAGAGTAAAAACAGCACCGACCAGTAAAACTGAGAAAACTATCACAGTGTTGATTGTTCATGTTTCCACACGTCAAACGTGTTTCTTAAAGTGCAACACTTATTTCAAAAAGTAAAATTAAGCTGATTTATTATTATTATTATTATTATTATTATTATTATTATTATTATTATTATTATTATTATTATTATTATTATTATTATTATTAGTTTCTCATTCCACGGCGGGATCACTAAACTGACAAATGAAAAGAAGTTACCCGACTGTTACTTTCTCTCGGACTCACGCATTTTCATGCGGGAAATATGAAATAACTGTTGCGCTTTGTAAATTAATAAACATCCTTCATTTGGGGAAAACAAGACGAAAAAAAGAATTTCTTTTTTTATTTTCTCTCTCTCTCTCTCTCTCTCTCCTCTCTCCTCTCTCTCTCTCTCTCCCTCTCTCTCTCTCTCTCTCTCTCTCTCTCTCTCTCTCTCTCTCTCTCTCTCTCTCTCTCTCTCTCAGAATCGCGTCTTTTTTTACAGGAAGTATGTCATGTTTTAAAATAGCAAATTATAAAGCGATGATGGAAGTGTTTTTTTTTTTATCTGAATCATTAAACATCCTTCATGTGGGAAAGAAGACGCAAAACGAATTGTCAAAAAATTGAAAAAAAAGTTCGGCTCTGACGGGGTCTATTTCTCGTTGGAGGAAAAAAAAATAGAAAAGTTCACCGGTCCAAGTTTTTCTTCACAGTGGGATGAGAATCAACACTTTTCTTCTTCCTGGCCTTATGTTGTAATAATCTGCAACTTATGGTGTTATTTATATCGTTATTGGTCAACAGGTTTGACCTAGTACATATTTCAGAAAGTATTTACATTATTTTTCACTCTGTTTTGAATGAAGGATAGAATATGAAGGCAGTGGACTGCTGGAGTTTCTTTGATGTCGGTGGCGGCTTGTCCGGTTGTCCAAATCTCGTATTTGTTTATCGTATGGGTTCACTTTCTTACATCACTGCTGAACGTGAAGTTAGACAGCAAATGTCATGTTTTTAATAATATGACGTTATGTTTTGTTAAATAAGGTGGTAATTATCAAGTATAGCAGATTTAGCCAGCATTGTATTGGATTGCGGTTTATATGTTGCTGCGGTGTCCGTGTGCGGTCTAGTTTGATTTGCCAGCTTTTAGTCTTCGTGACACACAGCTCCCCTCCCCCTCCCTCGCCCCCTCCCCCCTCGCCCCCCCCCGTCCCCGGTCCCCCCCCCTCTAACCTCCCATTTTTTTGTAACCAGGTAACGGGATCTTGTCCATTATAGCTCTTCTATTTTCTGTTAAATGTCTCCATGGCAACCGCTTGAGACCCGCCCAATCAGAACTACGCAATTGTTTCCTCGGGGAAAAAATCTCAGTCATACAGGGCGACTGAGCGAGATGATTGGCTAAATCCATCGTTTCCGTGGGGGGGGGGGGGGGGCGTGCGGGGATCAGGTCTTTGTCAAAAATTGCAATTGACATTCAGTGTAAATTGAGCGGTTCGATTAACAGGTACTTTGTCGGCTGTAGTGATGGATGCGGGGAGGAAGGAGGAGGTCGAGGGGGTTGACTTGTAGCGTTATGTGCTGAAAGTAGCGAGAGTACCAATGTACTTCAAATGCAAGGTCACAGCGTGTAGGAGTGTAGCTCCCGTAGGAGTACTGTAAGTACCAGACAACCTTGACCTTTACCGGGTCACGTGTTCTCAGGGGCAGGTTCGCGTCACGATTTTCAATTATTCAGTAATACAGTGGCTGATTGAACTACATCCTGTAACAAGAGAGATATTGGTATTTCTTCATTCCCTTACAGACCCACAGGGGACTGACCCTTGCAATTGACATCTCTCTCAAATCTAAAAATAAATTGTAAATGTGCTTGACAAAGTTGGCATGGTTACTGTGAGGACTGCACTAAGTGGGCCCCAGTGACGAGTCGTTGATGTAAAAACAGTGTACGGCTTTTTCAGACGTCATGTGTACTTGTGTGTACTTGTATCAGTCCCAGTATATAATGTGTACTTAAATGTAGTATTTTCATGTATTATTGAAAAAAAACTAATAGAATAGATGCACTAAACTGTCAAGGGACATTGAGACAAGTTGAAAGAATGAAAAATATTAATGAAGTTTTACCAATTTAAAACAAATATCAGTGGAAGATGATGTTGGAACTGAAAACAAAAGTTATATATATATATATATTTTAACATTCTTCTGATAATATTTGGGAGGTTGCGACTGTGTGAGCATGTCAAGCTGTCCACCCTGTCACCCTTCAAATCGTGGACATTATGTGACATCGTGACGCTTGACCTCAATTTGACCTCAGTTTGACCTCAATCGTTTCAGTGTCCTAATATTGTGTCGCGTTAGTTGACTACTGGACTCGGAGGCTTGGGTTCAGTCACCAGGTTGCTATTTCAAGACATCAAATTTATCTATCAAATTCTTTGTAGATAAATAGGACTAGCATTCATAAATGTACTTTGTCAGAGGGTGCCTTTTTTTGGGGGGGGGGGAACGTTTGCAGGTAAATTGCCCATCCGCGATGTAGGGTTTTGTGCGCTTTAGCAAGGTGTCGTTGTGAATTAACACGGGGCAGAACGAGGTATGCTTAGAGCCTGTGCAGTTCCCCTCTTACCCCCCCCCCCCGTTCCCCTCCCCCCTCCTCACCGCGCCCCCTGGTCCCTCTGCATATCCCCTCCCGTTTCCACTCTCCCGTCCCCCTCTCCCCTCCTTTCCCCTCCCTCTCGCCCCCTCTCCCTCCCCCTCTCCCTCCCCCTCTCCCTCCCCTTCTCCCGCTGTCCCCCCTCTACCCCCAACCTCCCCCTTTCTCCCGCTCCCTTCCGCTCTTCTCCCCTCCCTCCCTCCCTCCCGCCCTCTGTGACATTTCTATTTCTTTCTAGAATCTTATATGAGAGTTCTGTACAGTCAATGAAGGGAGAGTGATGTGCAATACTACACATATATATGTAAAAATCTGTTAGGGGGAGGGGGGGTCTATTTCAGAGATAGTGGTGATCGTTAAGGGAACAATAGAAACGAAAAATAATATATTGTGGGTTTTGTGTCTGTTTTTCTGTTAGCTATTGTGGTCGTCATGAAAAATTTGTTTATTCTTTGAGAAAAAAAAATGACCGGTGTTTCAAAAACACTTCATCACAATCACCAAAAAAATAGACTGGTGTATATCGAGATGGTCCCTCTTCAACGGGTCACGTGTTCAGAGTTACTGAAAGCAAAGGACACGGGGTGCATCTTGACGTTCTTTTTCAAATCAAAATTTGATGAAGAAAGTGTTTAGTTTATGCAAAGGTTTTTTTTTTTTTTTGTAAATTAAATTTTTCATTCTTTTAAAGAATTTGAGGGGGTGTCTTGCAAAGGAATAAGAGTATTATCTGCTGCATTTAAGTCGTGATCGTCAGTTGGAGTGCTACAGAAATGTTACAGAGTCTTGTGTAGATTCTATAAAAAGTCACAAGCAGAGAGTCTTCTTGTGTAGATTCTATAAACAAAAAAAATACAAAAAACAGAAACAAAACAAAAGAGTCTTGTAGATTCTATAAATTCAAGTGTCTTTCTCCCCCCTCCTACGTGTGTCAGTTACATATTTTGTTGTAGTGTCACTGCCTACTGTGTATACTATAAATTTAGCATATAATTATATAGCGCTATTAGGAAAAAGAAGTGCTTAACTGAACAAAATTTCTCTTTTTTTATGTTGTACTCCTAAATTGGCGGAGTCGTTTCACAAGAACGTTGCGTAGCTTTGAAAAATTGACATATTTTGGTTAAAAAAAATGTAAGCTTAGTAAAAATTGTAGAATAAAGCCAAGCATAATCACATCAGGTCTTTTTATTTACAAGACGAGGGCTCGTATTCAATACCTAAGCTCAAACTTATACTCAAATTGAGTCCAAAATTTGAGTTTCAAATTCACTTGGGCATTTGCTCCAAATACGAGTTTAATCTTTTTAGCGTCGACACTCCGTTTAACACTAGGCCCTATCTGTGGGCAGCGGGAGAAATATTTTGCGCGTGTTATATAAAATGACTGAAATAATGTACTTCAAACATGTTGTGGTGAGAAAAAAGTTCACTTGGACTTTACTTAATTTTAAGCCACCTTCTAGTCTAGACTAATTTTGAGATGAAGTTTTACTTATTGAATGACTGAAGCTCATACTGAGCTCAGATTTTGAGCGAAAATTTGAGCCAGGGTTATTGAATACGGGCATGGTTTATTTCTACAACAGACGGCTTTTGTGGCATAATATATCTGATATACATTTTGGTATGACATCCGACGTTACGTGATGGTTAACACCATTTACTGGAACACACTAAAATTCAAAATGGCGGCGAAAAATCCCCCACAATCCACCTGTACCAGATACCCATTCATCAAATGTAAACATGCGGTCTGATATATTTGTACTTTCTACAATGAACATTGCATAACATGAACATATCACATTAATCTAATATATATATGCATATATATATGCATATATATATATATATATATATATATATATATATATGCATATATATATGCATATATATATATATATATATATATATATATATATATATATATAATTACTGCAAAAAGCGTCAAATCGCATTTATTTGAATTAGATGCATCATGATTACTAATGATAATAATGATAAATTTAATAACTCAGACCTATCAGGACTGAAAACTAAATGCTCGGTTATTCGAACTGAATGAACCGATTATTCGAGGTACCAAATGAGACCGTTGGCGTTGTTCCCGCTACAGCCTGTCATACAATCGGAGCTAAGATACAGGGCATCTGGCTTGTCACCACCAGATTCCCCCCCCCCACCCCCTCCCTCCTCTCCCCCCCCCCCCCCCGCTCTTCATCTGCTTATCATATCCTCATACATATGGGATATTTTCGATATGCGATTCTCGACCTTTATAGAATATGAAATGCATCATCAGCAGCAAGTCATCTTCGGCTGTCCATCGTCGTATTTCGATACATCAGTTTATACAAATTGGCCGGATGACCCAAATTACTGCGCATTTTGCATAAAACTAGTTAGTGACATTGTAGAACTTAACTTCATCTGCTTATTTAGCCAAATGTAAAGAGTCATTTTATGACTTCCTAGCGAATCACTGACGTCCGTGCTCACGTATACACATAAACCTATGACGCAATCTCAACATTTCATCGGAGATTGTCAGCCAAGCTGCTCGGAAACAAGTGATCACTGCACACACAACTGTGACGTCACACACAGAAAAGCTACTGGATCTCACCCTCAGGGATGCCGAAAGTGTCTGTGACGTCACACACAAAAAACTGCTGGCCCCTACCATCCGGGATGCTGGCGGTGTCTATGACGTCACACACGGAAAGCTACTAGATCTCGCCCTCGGGGATGCTAGAAGTGTTTATGACGTCACACACAGGAACTTATTGGTCCTCGCCCTCGGGGATGCTGGCCGTGTCTATGACGTCACACACAGGAAGTTATTGGTCCTCGCCCTCGGGGATGCTGGCCGTATCTGCGCCGTTGAGCGAGGTGCTGGACTGGCTGGTGTAGCCATGATCAGCCAGGGTGCGTCGGGTTGTGTAAGGGCTGTACCCCCGCGCGCCGTAATCCCCCGCCTGAAACACACAAACACGCGCCGTAATCCCCCGCCTGAAACACACAAACACGTGCTGTAATCTCCCGCCTGAAACACACAAACACGTGCTGTAATCCCCCGCATGAAACACACAAACACGCGCCGTAATCCCCCGCCTGAAACACACAAACACGCGCCGCAATCCCCCGCCTGAAACACACAAACACGCGCTGTAATCCCCCGCCTGAAACACACAAACGCGCGGTGTAATCTCCCGCCTGAAAATCAAGTGTTCACAAGTGTGCGGATATGTTTTTTCATGTGCCAAAGAACAGCGTACATTATGTGTTCCTCAAGTGAAAGGTACTGCGTTTTCAGTTTGGTTTCAGAAAACTGTTTTCACTGATACTGGTTGATATTTACAGAAGACACTCATGGTGGTAATGCATCGACGGCGGGAAGACACTCATGTTGGGGATGTATTAATGGCGGGATGACACTCATGGTAGGGATGTATTAACGGAGGGATGTCACTCATGGTGGGAATGTATTAACAACGGGATGACACTCAGGGTGGAAATGTATTAACGGGATGACACTCATAGCGGGATGTATTAACGACGGGATGACACTCATGGTGGGCATGTATTTACGCAGGAATGACACCAACGGTGGGAATGTATTAACGGCGGGATGTCACATATGGCTGGGATGTATTAAGGGAGGGATGACACTTATGACGAGGAGGTATTAAAGGAGGGATGACACTCATTGTGGGAATGTAATAACGATGGGGTGACACTCATGATGGGGATGTATTAATGCCGGGATTCTTATGGTGAAAATGTGTCAACTGGGGGATGACACTAAAGGTGGGGATGTATTATCGGCGGGTTGACACTCATAGTGGGGATGTATAAACAGGGGGATGACACTCATGGCGGGGATGTATTAACGGCGGGATGACACTCATAACGGGGATGTATTA
Source organism: Protula sp. h YS-2021 (assembly GCA_949752745.1). Classification (NCBI taxonomy): domain Eukaryota; kingdom Metazoa; phylum Annelida; class Polychaeta; order Sabellida; family Serpulidae; genus Protula; species Protula sp. h YS-2021. The sequence goes on from OX457030.1 coordinate 67,348,988, forward strand.
ACGACGGGAAAAGGCTCATGGTGAGAATGTATTAACGACGGGATGACACTCGTGGCGGGGACGCATTAACGGCGGGAAAAGGCTCATGGTGAGAATGTATTAACGACGGGATGACACTCATAGCGGGAATGTATTACCTGCAAGATGACACTCATGCTGGGAATGTATTAACGGCGGGATGACACTGATGGTGGGGATGTATTAACGACGGGATGAAATTCATGGTTGAAATATATTAATGATTTGATGACACTCATCGTGGGTATGTATTAACGATGGCATGACACTCATGGTTTTGATTATTAACGGCGGGATGACACCCACGGCGGGGATTAATTAACGATGGATAACACTCATGGCGGCGATGTATTAACGTAGGGTGACACTCATGATTGGAATTTATTAACGGCGGGATGACACACATGGTTGGGATGTTTTAACCGAGGGATGACAATCCTGATGGGGATGTATTAATGGAGGGATGACACTCACGGTGGGAATGTATTAACGAAGGGATGACACTCATGATGGGGATGTATTAACGACGGAATGACACTCGATGTGGGAATGTATTAACGGCGAAATGACACTCATGGCTTGGATGTATTAACGGAGGGATGACACTCATGATGGGAATGTATTAACGTCGGGATGACACTCATGGTGGGGATGTATTAAGGGCGGGATGACACTCATGATGGGAAGTATTAACGACGGGATGACGCTCATGGCGGTCAGACTCTGGCGGTGGTGGACATTCATGTTGCGCAGACACTCCTGGTCGTGGGTGGTCGGAAACTGGGGAAGATAAGGCTGGAAGATGTTTTTGGAGCACAGGCACAAAGGACGGAAAGGCGGGGAGACACTTAAAGAGGGAAGACACGGCTGGAAGAGACTCAAAGCGGGAAGAAGCTCTTAGCAGGAAGCTTAGCAGGAAGACACTGATGGTGGAAAGGCAATGGCGGCGGGAAGGCACTGACTGCTGAAGGCGGGAGGACATTGACGGCGGGACACTGATAGCGGGAGGACACTGACGGCGGGAGCGCACTGACACGGGAAGGCATTGACAGTGGGAGGACACTCATGGTGAGAGGACACTGACCGCTGCTGTGGAGGAAGCGAGCGCGGTGCGCTGTTTGGCGCGCACTTTGCTGAGCGTGCTTTCCGCGGTCTCCGCTCTTCCCTCTGCGTCTTCGAGTTCGTGCTGTGCCTTGCGGTACTTTGCCAGATTCATGGCCGCTAGTTCTTCCTGTAATCACACACACGTACACATCCCCTGTACTGTAAACGCTGCGCTGTACTCGCTGTGCTCACTGTGTTGTACGCACTGTACTCACTGTACTGTACAAGCTGTACTCACTGTATGGTACTCACTGTACTTACTGTACTGTACTCGCTGTACTTTACTCGCTGTACTCCCTGTAGTATACCCGTTGTACTCACTGCACTGTACCCACTATACTTAATGTACTCTAATCACTATACTGTGCTCACCGTACTGTATTCAATATTCTCACTGTATTCACTGTACTGTACTCGCTGTACTTACTCTAGTGTACTCGCTGTACTTACCGCCTCCTCCACCTGTCTCTTGTAGGCCTTGACCTTGAGCTGCAGCTTCTCCACTACTTCCTGCATGGCGTCCTGTGACTTACGCTCCTCCTCTCCCTGGAACGCCAGCTCTGCACACACAAGCCACGTCACTGACATATATCCAGACAGGACTGGACACACGGATCACGTTGGTCTCAATCTATGCTCATTTACGCATTCACAGAAATGAAGGGTCAATGGGCTCAGTCTGCTTAAATAAACATTTTACAACCCCACTAAAACAAACAAACAAACAAACAAACAAAGAAAAGATAATAATAAACAGAGCTGTTTATGTCAATGAAAATTTGGCTGAACCTTGATTCTACCGCCACGTAGAAATAAAAGCCTGCACCTTTCAAGCGCCGGTCCTGCTTGCGCACGGTTTTGCTGGTCTCCGCGTGCCGTCTCTGTTCCGCGTCAAGCTCCCCTTCCAGCTCGCGCACGCGCAGTTCAAGCTTCTGTATCATTCGCTTGCCACCTTCGTAATACAAGACCATTAACATTTAACGTTGTGATGCAGTTGGAACATCCATGGTGGCATGGCCAGCGACAAGGCTAACCCTATGGCTCTTAGAGGGCCGTTCATAAAGTAGGTAGGTGCGGCTGACGCGGTAAGGGGGTGGGGGGAGGGGGGTCCGTGTGGGCCGTCCTGTGAGCGTCCTTACCCCGGTCGTATAATCACTGTAATAAGCCACGAATTCTGCTTAAAGGGAAGGGCGAGGGTGGGGGGGGGAGTTGGGTGGGGAAGAGGGTTGCTCAAAAAGTCTGAGGAGCATTGCTCTATTTCATAAGAGCCAGTGTGAATGAAACAGTGTACTTGACATCGCCATAACAACGTGACTACGTCACAGAAAAACATCGAGCAGTGCAAAGAAGTACATAATCTATAAGAAAACCCACTTGCACAAAAAAAAACTTAAAAATTAAAAATTACATTAGCGTTTGGACTGATCAATAAACCTCAACCTTGGGTATAGTTAGCCCAGCAACTTCCAGACTCGTGCAGTGCTACAGGCTGCCTTGCCTCAGCCTTGAGCACTGTTCAGGCTAGTGCTACCAGTGCTTGAGGCTGCGGGTTTGTTAATTCGGAGCCACCCGGCTCGTATGGTTTTATCGTAGTACTTTATGGGTGGTCCCTTCAGAAGCACCCGGTAACAAGGAGGCCCTGGAGCCGGGTCCCTGGAGTGGGGGCCCTGAAGCCCTGGAGCCGGGTTCCTGGAGCCGGGGCCCTGGAACCAAGTCCATGGAGTCGGGACCCTGGAGCCCTGGAGCCCGGTCCCTGGAGCCGGGTCCCGAACCGAGTCCATGAAGCTGGAACCTTGGAGCCCTGGAGCCGGCGCCCTGGAATCCTTCCAGCGGGGTTCCCGAAGCAGGATCCTACCTCGGAGCGTGCTCGCCTGGGTGTCATCTAGCCGCGCTTGTAGCTCTTTCACCTGGCCCTCGAGCGTCTTGCGGGCCCTCTCACCGCTCACCACGTGGTCTTGTTCCACACGCAGCTCCTCCGCCAGGCGTGTGGCGTCCGCCAGGGCCTTCTTCAGCGTCTCTTCCGTGACCTTCAGCTCGTTCGTTTGGTCATCGAGGTCACTCTGTAAATGTGAGCAGGTCACCATGAAAAGAAAATATGTGAACATATCAGGCTAAATTAGAAATATGTTAGAGTATTGATAGAAGAGATTATAACTAAATGAATGTATCCCCTCGCATCCACCCCACCCCACCCCACTCTTTGTGTACACACATTATGGGTGGCCCTTAAGCACGCCGCGTGGCCCGCGTTACCTGCATCGCCTGTACGTCACTCTCTAGCTTCCTCTTGGCCCCGATCAGTGCCGCGTTTTGCGCGCCTAGCTCACTGACGCGGTCACTCGTCTCGTGTAGCTCGTTCTCCGCGGCTTTTCGCGCGCGTTCTGACGACTCTAGCTGAGCGCGGAGTTCCTCTATCTCACTACAGAGCACGTTGATGCGCCTCTCTGATTGGCTGTGCAGCTCACGGGACTGCAAAACAAAGTGGGACTACACAACAAAGTGTACACATACCCATAACCTCCTATTTTTTTACTGTACTCAGTTATGACGTAATTTGGAAGTATAGATGAGCAAATCATTCAGACCCAGGTGCTTTGCTATATAAAAATGAAGATTGCAGTTTCGAAATAGGCTTTTAAAATTTTATTTAACCCTACAGCTCCCCCACCCCCCTCCCCCGTCCCAAACCCTCTCCGACCCATCTCCCCTCAATATGTATGACATATGTGTCACAGTTTTCTGGCTCCAGCTGAGTGCAAAATGATCAAGTAAAATAATGCGATGCCTCATAAAGAGGAAAGCGTCAATGATTTAGTCTAAGTAATAAAAAAGAGACATTCATGTTGCAATTCGATCGCAAGTCTTCAACCCGACTTAATATTCGGTTTAGCAAGATTTAAGTCTGTATAATTTTGAGCGCGATTGGACACACACACCTCCTCCCTTTGTCGCTGCTCCTCCTCCAGCTGCAGCTGCAGATCACGTGACTGCAGCTGCAGCTTCTTGGCACACTTCTCTGCCTCTGCGCGTGCGCGGTTCGTGCTGTCGAGGGCGATCTCAAGGTCACTGATGTCGCCCTCGAGCTTCTTCCTGACTTTGAGCGCCTCCACTCTGCCGCGGGCCTCAGTCTCCAGGCTGGCCTGGGCACTCTCCAGGCTGCGCGCATGGTTCCTTCTGCCACCCGCATTCACAAAAGTTAACGCTATAGTAAGCTAATTATTTTAACTGTTTTTGTCAGTTCACAGAACTTTCGGAAGTTATATATTAAATCACACCCTTCGTTAGTGCATGTGAGGACAAAATAAACTGGTTTTGATCACCCAAAAATACAGCTGGCTCTGCAGTTAACTTTTGTGAATAAGGAGGCTGATAGTTAATAATTTAATGTTGAACGGTATAAATTAGGGCTGCAGAATACAGCCATTTGAACACTCGGTGATTCATAAACCGATTTTCAACACAAATGCAACCTAAAAAAAAAAAGAAACCTTTGAAAAAACTTTTCAAAATGCTCAATATTTTGATAACATTAAATAAACTCTAGTGAAAATAGCAGAATTATTAATTAAGACACCTCACCGCGTGTTTTCAAACTCCTCCTCTTTTTCGGCCAGTCTTCTGTCAATCTCTTGCCTCGCTGTACTCATCTCAAGCTGCAGTTTTTGTGTGCGCGCCTCCTCCTACATAATCACGCCTTTCATCACATCTTGTTTCAACCAAGCTTGTGTTCATAACGTACTTTTTTCCGAAATGAAATTGTTTTCTAAATGTGTGAAGAAGGGGAAAAAGTCAAAACAAACCTCCTTCTATATTTCGCCTAAAGATTTACTCTCATTATTTGTGCCCAATCTTATTTGGTTGCAGGAAAAGTAAGAAACGTGCGGACTTCTATTAGTGAGAGGAATGCAACGGGGATGGGGTTTTTGTAGGAGAGTACCAGCCTACAAAAAACCACTGAAACATGTGTGCTGAAAACATACGAAACTAGACCGTTTTCACCACCGAACAGCCAAAATTACACTTGGCAACACAAACGTTACGATTCTAAAGACTGAAAACAATTCTTTAAAGACCTTTGTTAAAAGGAAAAAAAATCATGCTTGCCAATTGCATCAAAACTCTCTGTTACACAGCTTTTTGACATGTTGTAACACAGTGAACATTGCAACATAAAATACGATTGTAATTTGGCGGCTACTGCTCACGACCATAGATTAACGTCAGATCAATATCTTTAACACAACGCCATGTATGCGTTGAGTCGTCCCCACTTTCGAAACATTGAATCTGGTTGTTATTTGGTTATGAATTTTGCGCGACAAGAGATCAACGTCTATTCAACGTCTTTCACACAATATTGAAATGGACGTTGGACAAGCAAGTTTGTGTAAATTTCGGAAAATCGACGGTTTGTATAGGCGTCGAAAATGGATGTGGTCAAGACGTCAGGATCACCACAAAAGCAGAAAGGGTGTAATGGTTCATCGGAAATGCAAGTCGTGATAGGCCGCTCTGAAATTAACCAAAATGAAGACGTAAAATTTGGGAATCTCAGAAATGCCCTTTATTGCCTTCATTTCAACAACATTCATGAAAACTGAATTCTTTATGGGTAACTTAAGGGTGCTTTGAAGAAGTGGTGACCACTACACCGTCTCGTGACGGTCATTCTCATTACTCTTTTCGCAACGACTATATACAACGCCATTCTCTCGACCTCAAAATGACGTCATTCCACATTCAAATGTGGAAGGTCTAACTTCATCACATATAAATGTACTCTTCAGGCTGACAATAAACAACAACATGCAATGTTTGCTCACGCCTTGTCTATAGCGAGTCGATAAACTGTGCGCTATCACGTGTGCCTTATATATGGGCTTTAATAGCAAAAATTTCAATATTTTTTTCTGCATATGAAATGTAAATTAATTTCATAAAATTAGTGGTGGACCAACTAGGCATGCTATATTATATCTCTGCTAAATTTCGTAGTGCTAGCTCTAACCGTCACTGACTAGTTCCGGACAGGCTTAGGGCAGAATAAAAGGAATCATACGGAAAGTCCTTTCAACTTCGTATGATGTAATGTAATAATTGCTGGTTATTCGAGGAAAAATATACATCCAAAAAAAATCTGAAGCATATCTCTTAGTAACAAATAGAATGATTGCAGATTATTCCAGGAAAACTATCCATCCGTTTGCCCGAAAGATCTGAAACGTGTCTCTTAACAGCAAATGGAATGATTGCAGTTGAAATGTAGCACCAAGATATGCAAGGGGAGAACCTGTTCCAGAGCCGACTCCGCTTCCTCCAGGGCCGTCTGCAGCTCCTCCTTCTCCATCTCCAGTCTCTTACGGGCCTTCTCTAGCTCATGGACGCTGCGCCCTCCCTCCCCTAGCTGATCTGTCAGCTCGCCAATCTCATCTGTGTAAAACAAGCGTCACATATAAGGTCATGGACATTGTGCCCTCCCCCTCCCCTCACATGACCTCTCAGCTCGCCAGTGTCATCTGCGTAACACAACCGGCACATATAAGCCCATGGACGCTGTGCCCTCTTCTCCCCTCCTACGTAATCTGTTAACTCGCCAATCTCACCTATGTAACACAAATGTCACGTACAAGCTTATATAAACCTCCCCCTCTGCCTCCTTCCCACTAGAGGCCCAAATCTGTGAGATTCACGTACACCTTGCGTAGAGCCTCCTCGCCCCCCCCCCCGCCCACAAATTGCCCTCTCCTGTGAGGTTCTTGTTCTGCCGGCTCAGACCCTCCTCACCGGACGTTCTCCCTGGGCGTATAGCCTTCCCTTCCCGTCCCACAGTACAGCCAGACCTAGGAGTTTCGTGTTCCCCTATCGCAGCACCTTCTCATCCCCTACAACACCCTCGCACCTGTGAGGTTCTTGTTCTCCCTGCGTACAGCCTCCGTCGCCTCGCGCACCTCATCTAGCTGAGCCCGGAGCTTGTAAAGTTCGGCAGCCCCCACCCTGCCCTCGCTGTGGCTCTTGTCCAGCTCGGCCTGGAGCTCGGTGTTCTTACGGCGCCACTCTTCCACGGCCTTGTCGAAGCTTCGTGCCTTCTTCTCTGCCTGGTTAGCAACCGCCGTCGACCTGGCATGGCGCAAAATTTAAAAAAAGGTTTTTCTTTCTCCTTAATGAATGGTCCAAGTGAGCCATGTTGCATTTCGCGTAATTTAAATTTCATAAACTGACACACAAGTGTTTGAAAGTATTGCGTTTCCAAACAAAGGGCGATTCACAAAGACCAATAATTACTGTTAGTATTGTTTTCCACTTGTATGTAAGCACCTGAACCTATATATTTTTGTGTTCGATCTAAATTTTAAGATTTCTGAATTTTCTTCTTCAGTCAGGCGAGTTATTTCCAGACTCTTTGTAAATAGTGTTTGACTGTGCTTATCTCCCTAAATCAATCACGAGATCCGCCTGCTGCTCTTGTAGGCAATGCCAAACTGCACTTACTACTTCAATCGTAAGATCTTTCTACTCCTGATGTAAGCGGGACAGCACTACACTTACCTCTCTACTTCAATCATGAGATCCTCCAGCTCCCCTTGTAATCGGTTCCTATTCTTCTCCAGGGTGGCGGACTTAGCGATAGTGGCCTGCAGTTGTGCCTCAGCTTCACTGAGTTTCGTAGAAAATTTCTTTTTCATTTCTTCAACCTACAGAAAATTGTAGATGTACATATCCATAGTTATTTTAAAACATTAAATCTATGAAACTGAAAATTGAACTGATTTTTGTTGTTGTCAATTTTTGTAAACCCTCCAGACAAGATGCAAGGGAATATTTTAATTAGGTCCACACAGAGGTACGAAAATATTGTAAATAGATATATCAACAAGATGGCGTACCTCTTCAGACTTGACGCTGCCCTCCCCACTCTCAAACTTTCTGCGCCAGATCTGCATTTCGTTGTTGGCCTTAGTGTAGAGTTTCTGCATCTCTGAGCGGCCTTCGGCCTCATCTTCTAGGGCCTCCTGCAGTACCTGTAGTTCACTCACCAGTGCCCGGTTCTCCCCTGACACACACAGCCAAATATACCGTAGTTTACAGAGGCTAAAGTAAACAGCATCCTAACTGCATGAAATATCCATTCAAAATCAATCTTATGCAATATTATTCGCATTATTTTAATCGCGGTTTTCCCAAGACATATATGTACTTTAGTATGCTTTTTCTAGTACGACTAGTATGTTTTTGTCTGCACTATATCAAATGTGAGTCAACAGTCACTATAGCAACTAAGAATGAAACACCGAGAATTCATCAGCAAAATTCGAAACTTCAGAAATACCAAATCACCGGAGTAACAACAAGTGAAGATCAATAACAGTGATTAAATGATAATGAAAAAAAAACAGGTTTCCATTTGGGTATTTGGATTACGGTATAGACGAGGGCCACACCAACAAATGAAGAACTTTGGAGGAAATGCACCTACACAGAAGAGAACACATCATCCACATGTGAAAACGCAAAATAACATTGAAAATGGTTTAGTTTGCAAACAAAATCAATAACTTCTTATTTGCAAGAGCACGCAATAGGATGCAATTAACCTATTTAAAAACATAAAAATATCGCATCGTCGATCATTTTATATGAAAAAAGTACAGCACAATGTAATGCGATCTCATAAGCTTTTGTATGAAAGTTTCGTTACGTGTTTTCTGATAATTTAACAATAAATATCTTATCATTTCATTCATTATCGTGATGATAACAGCCTTAAATCTGACGCTATCACACAGTTATTACACCCTAACCTTGCCGCTTACTGGGCATGCATACTTCCTCAACCTGTAGCTTACTGACCATGCGTACTTCCTCACCTTGCATCTTACTGCGCATGCGTACTTCCTCACCTTGTAGCTTACTGCGCATGCGCACTTCCTCCTCCGCTGTGGCCTTGACCTCTTCTAGCTGTTTACTCATTGCGACCTTGACCTTGCTGAGCTGACTTAATTGGCTCTCAGCTTCCTCTAGTTGCCGACTGAGCTCAGCATTGTCTTGCTGCAGCCGTGACTTGGCAGCTGTTAGATCAGCTGCTGTCCGGCTAGTTTCATCCAGCCGGGCGTTGGCATCTGACAGCTGAGATTCCAGAGACTTGTTCACCTTGTCTGCCTGGCTCTACACAAAGTAAGTGTAAAAGTAAATACTCAAACTGATACTTTAAATATACAAATATCGTGTACCAATATTGTTTGGCTTTGTTAACTTGTATCCTTAACTGTTTTGCTGAAAATTAGAAATGCAACTAAACGTAAACACGTGATGCATGGTGCGCGTGGTAGGCTCTAGGGGCAAAATATGAGAAGAGCATTACCCAACCCAACGCTACCCTGTCGATGCATCATTCACACAGATGCTACTGTAACGCCGTTGTTATAAAACATGAGTTATAAAATATGACTTCTGAGAGGTCTATCTGTCATGTATAAACACAGAACGGATGGATATTTTCACTTTATGAGCACTATTTTCGCGGAATTCCTAGTGCATCTATGTTATACACAACAGCCCAAACCGCCGGAGACGTTGCCTGTTGAACAACAACCCACAAGAGACCGAATCGCTGTAGAGGTTGGCTGTTGGACAACAATGAGTGCAACTCCAGATTGGAACAGAATATTATCAGTACACTAAGAATATAAGCCACTTCACTGGTCAATAGCCTTAACGCTGCACCCATTCTATGCTCCCAAAAGCTGTATAATACACAGCGAGCTAATGTTACCTTTGCCTTCTCCGCGGACTCCAGGTTATTCAGCAGATCCTCGCACTCTGTCTCCAATTCATGGCGCTCCTTTTCGAGCCTAAAGATGAGTACATAATACCCATATCACATATGTGTCATGTAAAGAAGTATATGGTCTCTATATTCGGGACTATATTATAAAAAGGTATATGCTCTCTATATATTTGGAACTATATTATAACGACTAATATGGTCTCTATATTTTGAATATTTCGCACTAAACATTAAGCTGTTATTTTGACTGAAAAGAAGTGAATCCCTAAATCATAAATACAGTAAAACCTGGATATTTTTCCAGATTAGCAAGGTGTTCGGATTACTCAGGTTATCAATACTGGCTTGGTTTTACTGAATAAACCATTGCTGACAATGTAGGCAAGCTCAACCCCTACCCCCATAATGTCCGCTCTGTGTTCTGTCTATCAATTTCCAGCAAAACAGCTTCGGTCCTTAATTTTCCCAACATTCTATGATTTTGCCATTGATTTTAGCATGTTTTCTCAGTTCCAAACACAGGCTAATTTTAAATCCATTTCTAGAAAGGTGTCTTTGAAAGTAGATCCGCTCATATTATTTCCTAATCTACCCTAGGAGGGCCCCTAGCATCAGGTGGGTGGTGAACGTTTAATTTGTAGATGCGTATAAATGAGACGGGCTTGATTCAAGCTGAGGACTCTTCACTTACCAATCAGGCGTTCTAACCACTACATAAGTGATCTGACAGAATGAAAACATTTATAAATCTTATTCTATATATTTCAATGATCCATAGCATGTCCGGTAAAGCCCTAACGACCTGTTCCTTGATTTTGTAATTGAGTATTTGTTTTCCGTATTTATCAAACACCAAATGTTCAGCAGTCTTTTCCTGCTACTCTTTAATATTCTGAGAAGTGTGTGAGTAGGATATAGTGGGTCTGAAATCAGGTATCCGGTGTCTGGAATAAGGAGATTTAACCAATTTTGCATTATACAGAAACTAAAAAGGAACTGAATATCATGTCTGAATTAGTTAATTGTCCATATTATATATGTTTGCCAGGAGGCAGGATAACTGTACACATATTAAGTACTTCTGATTTTGTTTCAAATGGAAATACACAACTGTAAAACAGAGAAGTTGCAAATCGAAATAAACTACTACTACAACTACTGCTACTACAGTCTGCAACAAAATAATTTACTAAATCAACAACATTTATGAAAGCAAAGTTCTACGGCAGAGACAAGCTTGCGGAAGAAATTCATAGGCAGCCTACTGCATGTAGAGAAAAACATTAGTACGGACATTACCCGGAGAGGTGGGATGGGAGAGTGAACGAGCAGACGTCATAGAATATATTATACGAGCAAAAATAGAGTGCGTCCCGGAATAACTACGCGAGAGGTCATTGTGGAGGCATTGCCCGGTGAAAACTACTGATCATGGTCGAAAGACCAAACCAGATGGTCATCAATGGAAAACTAGCTGAGGGGAAATGTCATGGGTAGACTACTCATGGAACTGAGAGATAACATCAAGGAGGAGATGGATTTATAGAACTGATAGATCCGGGAGTGTGGCGCATCTGGAGACAGTGCTGTTGTATCGTTGCATAATGAGAAATCAAGTGCACCAGCAGAGCAGCACGTTGCAAGTAATGTCATGTCAATGCGGTTTAATGAGAGATCATTTGTTCCACATACCAAAAAAAAAAAGAAGACTCGTTTCCACGGATTAAATAATGGAGGGTATCTCATGAAGAATGCCCCGAAATACCTAAAAATATCAGGCTCAGTACTGATGACAACCGAGTCCGCATCAAACACAAAAACGGCACCGGTTCAGAGGTAGTAGAAACAGAAGCCTCTAAATGAGATTGTTGAATTGTTGAATAATTTGGAGAGCGGATAGCAGATAAAGAGTGGAAAAGCGAGCCTTCTCAGAGGAAATTTACCTAACTCAACAGCTAGAACCAGCGTATATCATTGAAATTCAGCTAGACAATGAAAGGAAATGTGGAGATCTTCGAAGGATTGCTGCAGTGACGCAGTATGTTTGTTTGATCTATCGATCATAATAAATCAACAAGTTAGAAGAAACGAAACATGCTCTTACTTGGCCTTGACTTTGTTCAACTGGTCGAGCTGTTCGGACAGCTCACTGGTCGATTCTTGGGATTTCTTCTTGAGCGTGGAGAGGGCGTGGTCTGATTGTATCACGTGATCCTCCAGTTCTTTCTTCAGCCTCTGTACGTCCAGCTCTCTTTTCTTGTTTAGCTCCACCTACAAACTGATGACACTGACAGCCTGCCTGTCTTCCACAAGCCCGCCCACCTTTTTCGCCTATTGTGACATTTAACGTGTGGATGACGAACCCGTACGAAATATGGTGCAAAAGCAAACTAAAGCATATTAAATCCAACACTATCCTATATGCATTATTTTCCTGATGTTGGAAAGAGTATATTCTAGTATGCTTTTGTATTACTTTTTGCAGGTATTCATATGCAAATTCCCCCTTTTGAAACCTAAAACGGATCTAAATTATAGAACCGGAACTCCGGATATGTATTCAGCTCTAGTCTATTGTGGACTAATACTAAATATTGCAATTTCGTTTATTGGAATTCATCAAGCAATATGTAACCCCATCAATCGCCAACCATGCCTTGTATGCCTTGTGATGGATTAAGAAACTGGTTTCTTGATTAATGAATTGCAATTAGTTCTCTAGAAGATAATCTCATCAATCACCAGCTGTGCCCTGTGATGGGCTGATGAACTGTTTAAGTATGCAATAAGTTGCAATTCAACTGTAAGTTGTTTTTCTTCTCGTTCAAACACTTTTAAAAAGCTTGAGCTAAGAACCAGGGAACATAGGGTCGGAGGGCACAGCGTTTAGTACCCTCTGCATGGTTGCAATCTATGCCAACTCCAGACGTGATCCGCAACATATACCTACTCAATGAGTAGCCCCTCAACCAATAATTATGCCTGGGTGCTCCATGATTCATACCTCGACCTTGGTGGCCAGTGGCTAATGCCTACCCTTGAGCCTGGGCGACCCTTGACTTTACCTGCGCCTGGGTGGCCCCTCCGGCCTCGTCTAGCCTGTCGGCTAGGTCGTCAAGCTGCTGCTGTAGCAGGCCTCGCTGCTTCTCCGCCCTCATCCGGCCCTCCGCCTCCGCGTCCACCTCCTCCTCCAGCTCCTCACAACGCCCCTGTGCAAACATGAAGACAATTCATATCCGGCGCTACACAAACAACACGCGGTTCCTCACAACGCCCCTGTGCAAGCATAAAGACAATTCACACCTGGCGCTACACAAACAACGTACAGCTCTAAACAATGTACTTACGTTAAGATAACGTCATATCCTACGCCATTACAAACAACGCACAGCTACGCATAACGCCCCGGTGCAAGCGTAAAAACTACGTTACATTCTGTGCCATACAAACAAACAAATATTTAATGTTACGCCAAAAACGTTGAAAGCTAGGTATTGGTTACAAGCAAAAGCAGCCCCTAAAGAATGTTTTTCTTCCCCAACGTCTACTCAACGTTGTATAAAATACGTTGATCAATATAGCCGCACAATCCTTATGCTCACACAACCCAGTTCCCAGTATTCCCCCCCCCCTTTTTTTCCGTCCTCGTTGTCATGAAACAGCTGACCTCTGAGGAGATGTATCTGTTATGTATAAACACACAACAGTACCTGTATTTATGAGTACTAGTTTTGCGGAATCCCCAGTGGGTTTACGAAGTAAACAAGTGTTATACACAACAGACCGAGCAGCCGTAGAGGTTGGCTGTTGGGCAACAACACCACCCCAAAACTCCGTAGAGGTTGTCTGTTAAACAACAACGGTCGCTTCCTCTTTGGCGCATAGCCATGACGTCACTTACCTGTAGGTCCTTGATTTTCTTCTGCAGCTGCGAAACAATAGTCTGTTCCTCCTCAAGCTTGCTGGATAATTCGTTCATTTCCTGTTCCTTTCTGCAACAGGACAATAACCCGTATTCCTACTCCATGTTCCTACTTACCACCCATAAAACTAAACATGGAAATATTTGGAAACATTTAAAACCTATTTTTTCAATCTTCTACCGCCTAAAATAGAACTGTCGACTATCTTCAATTAAATAAAACATCTTCGTTTTCTCTTTCTTCCAGGCATCAATGTTAATTCTTCTTACTTAATGTCACTAAAACAATCCACAACACCCCCCCCCCCCACTCCACCCCCTCATCCCCCCCTCTCCCCCCCCCCCATCTCTCTCTTAACCTCCTATAGTTTCGTGTTTATCATCACTATTCACAATTATTTCGTGATACGAAAACTGAACAGTTAGTAATATCCTCCCACTTTTTACACTTTACCTCACATTTCCACAAGATCCGCCCCATCCCAATGAATCCGTCCCGCTCTCAGGCAACGCTGAAGACGGTGGCGACACCTTGTGAATATTTTGTAAACTCCCGCCATAACACGAAGACGCCATACTTTACTCTCCAAACTAACACTTCACAAAACTGATATATATATATATTTTAAAATATCCACTAAACTGCCACTTAGACACCTTCATTCCAAAACCTCACCATACTTCTGACCGAGACAGCGTATGATCTTATCTCATGTTATATTTTTACACAGATAAGAGTTTATGATATTTTCATAAAGAAGATAAAATAGCAATCTGCACTTATGCAAGACGGTCCCTTATCCGAACAAGTCGTTACATTGCTATATAATCAACGACTCCGACATTATAATACTCAAGCCAGTCAGCCATGTGGCTAGTTACCAAGAAGTGTAATGACTCGAGCGTTACCTACGCGCCGCTTTCCCCGCGTTGAGAGGGGGTGAGGTAGGGGGGAGGGGGGGGGCGGGAAGCGAGACAGCAACACTCGGACCTTATCACACACTTGATGGACCCCTCCTTATCAAGTGTTTGATTTCTATTGTGTACAAAGCATATCGCTTTATCTTGTCACTTGCACTTTAATAAATACCAAAACTGTTTACTCACAAAGCTGTTTATTCAAGCCCATGCTATGCGATGAGATGATTTTGGAGTTCGTTTTATCTACATCTCACTCGATCCACAGCTTACATAACCGTCCCTCCTCCTCCCCTTCCCCAACCCCCTCACCACCACCCCCCCCCCCAAGCCACGCCGCCGTCACTATGTTTTCCTATCTTAATATTATTTTTTAATCACCAGTTTATTATTATTATTATTATTATTATTATTATTATTATTATTTATCTTTTTTTCCTTTTTCATGTGTCTTCATGACTTTTACACACCATTGGAGTAATTTTATCGAGACATTTTTTAGGAATTTTGCAAATTTTTTGGCACATTTTGTCACCGGCCACATCGAGCTCTTAGGGTATTTGTTAGGCAATATGTATTAAGTGAACTCATCAACCAGCCAGGAACAATAGGACAATACATAATACTCTATACCACAGTGTTCCCGTGGCATATAATGACACATATTTGAAGGTAAGTCTGAGACCAGGGGGAGCGCACATATGTTATCATGCATGTCAGTAGTATGATAATAAGGGTTCTACTGCACTTTGTGACGTCATACTGTCTGGAAATGACGTCATAGCGTCTGGACCGGAAGTGCTGTCTAGACCGGAAGTGCTGTCTGGACCGGAAGTGACGTCATCATGTCTGGACCGGAAGTGACGTCATCATGTCTGGAAGTGACGTCATAGCGTCTGGACCGGAAGTGTTGTCTAGACCGGAAGTGCTGTCTGGAGTGGAAGTGACGTCATCATGTCTGGAGCGGAAGTGACGTCAGGATAAGTGTAAGGATAGGCGCGGCCCTCCATGACGTGATAATGACGTCATGATGACGTCATACTGTCTGGAGCGAAAGTCTGGAGCGAAAGTGGTTTGGCCGAGTCAATCATCATGAAGCCAACGCACTCCACCTGTCAATCAGTGTAACCATGGCAACAGAGCCTAAAAAGGTCGACCCCCCCCCCCCCCACGAAATTATGATTTTTGCATATTTATCCGTTTCAGACGATTCTGAACATTTTTCATTTTTTCGACCCCCCCCCCCCCCTCGAAATTGTGATTTTTGCATATTTATCCGTTTCAGACGATTCTGAACATTTTTCATTTTTTCGACCCCCCCCCCCCCCCTCGAAATTGTGATTTTTGCATATTTATCCGTTTCAGACGATTCTGAACATTTTTCATTTTTTCGACCCCCCCCCCCCCCCCTCGAAATTGTGATTTTTGCATATTTATCCGTTTCAGACGATTCTGAACATTTTTCATTTTTTCGACCCCCCCCCCCCCCCTCGAAATTGTGATTTTTGCATATTTATCCGTTTCAGACGATTCTGAACATTTTTCATTTTTTCGACCCCCCCCCCCCCCTCGAAATTGTGATTTTTGCATATTTATCCGTTTCAGACGATTCTGAACATTTTTCATTTTTTCGACCGACCCCCCCCCCCCCCCCCAGGAGAACAAACTAAAAAAATTGTGCTGAATCAGCATGATGAAATCGTTGATTCAGCATGATAAAATCGTATATAAGTGTAGTGTCTCGAGGCTTAGGCATCGTCAGACACACCAGCTATCAACATAGACATGGATGACTTTGAAACAGTTACTTTTGATGATACATTATTATCGTTGGAAGAGATAGATGCGTCATGGTACAATCGCTAACAAACGGTTTACCAACAACCTTTCTCGACGGTTTCAATGACATGACTCCGCGATTTTACAAACATCTCATGAAAACCTACATGTAACATCTGTATAAAAGGAGGTAAAACCATCTACAATGTCAACATTGCTTCTTCATCGATGTGTAGAGACCATGGATGACGTCTTCAAAGTGAATTATGCTGACTATGTGTTTTCAAAGCTTCCTGCTTTTGAATCGGATTGGATGCTGCAAGTGAAGAACTTACATCAGCATTGGGAAGCTGTTGGAAAGACCATTCCAAGAGATCGTTTCATCCGCTCGTTTCTACGTGAATGTGAAGATCTACATTTACCGTTAACTTATGACATTGATTTAGCATTTATCAACGTGAATACAATTTGGGCAGTTGAGCTCATGTTAGATGTGGCTGCAAGAATCATTTTACATTATGATGATGATGTTCCATTGAAGACGAATGTATCAGAGCTTGTCCTATTCAACCATGGACGAGTTGAAGTGAATTCAAAACTTTGCAAGTTCTTTGCTGACTCAGCAGATAGTTGGGTATAAAAGGGAGTGAACTCAGCAGAGTGAAGTCATTTCTCAGCAGACAGTTGGAGGGAGTGCATCATCAGTACATTGTAGCAGCCATGGAGAACAAGACAAGCAACGCAACGCAGCGCAGCAGCAGCTTTAAAATTAGTGCTAACTTAACCATTACTGTGGAGCATGGAGAATATGGGCCATTTCTACGCATCACACGTGGAGAGAGATGGTGTGCTTATTCACCATCTTTGTGGAAAATTGTATGCCAAAGCTTGAAAAATTTACGCGACATTGGCTTCAAACTGTACTTAACGCAAACGAAGTGGCTTGAAGTCATTTCATACTTAGATATGCGTTATGTGAGTTTTGTGCGCACGTCACGGTTTGAAGGGAAAGAATACACACATCACATCAACATGAATGATGGTGAATGGGAGACACTGCTTCAGGAGATGGACAACATCAACTCAGCCCTATCACCATGTGAGGAATGCCATGACAAGAAAACGATCATCAAGCTGCAAAAGGATGGTCGGATGAAGGTGTCAAAGCTATCCAAGAAAAGGCTGGCTGAAGTTCAGTTGGAGAACATGAACGTACAAAATCAACTTGGACTTACCTGTGACTATTGCGGTGCTTGTGGATATGTGGAGGATTATCAGTGCCACTGCCACAAGTATAATTGCAAGTTGTGTGAACCAAGCAACTTCTGCGGCAAGTGTGGAGTACTTAAAGTCAGTGAAGCAAAGTAAAAGCCCACAAGACACTGAAACAAGATGGACGCATGTTTTAAAAATGCTTATATTGACTTGATGATTGCTAAACTTGCTTGCTGTGGCACTCCAGACTATCAACTTTATCATTTGGATGCTTTTTGGGATGTTGTACATCATAGTCTTGATGTGATTGAACTGCATTCAAGATTTCTTGGAGAATGTCATAAAACTGGAATAGAAGAAGATCCTGACTTTGACTTTGATGCTGCACTTTATTCTGCTCGCACTGATGTGAAAGTATATTTCACCGTGGTTGATCATTTGAGAGATTGTTGTAAAGAAGAAGAGGAAACCGAGCAGCTTTATCAGGTAAGAGAACCTTTTTAATCATCTTTGTAACAACATAGTGAATTGTTTCTCAAAGACATAACAATGTTTTTCTTACTAGCAAATTTAGTTTTATGTGAGTGGTTTCAACGTAAACAAAGAAAGAATATGATAGAAGAGGCAGCAAATATATTAAAAGATATTTTATTACAGGAAGAAACCGACATGTCAGAATAAAACAGCAGAAGCAAAGTCAACATGGAGAATCTTGTACTATTCAGCGGTCATAAGGACGTTCTTTCAAATATGTTTCCAACACGACTTGAAAAGTATGGACATGTGTTCAACTCAAGTGAAGCTTTGTATCAATATGAGAAAGCAGTGTTTCATCACCGTCCAGATATTGCTTCAGCCATTGCTTCATGTAGAAATGGATATGAAGCGAAACGTATTGCTAAAGGGATAAAGCCATGTCCGTTATGGCATACAGTGAAGAGAAGCAAAATGCAAGATGTTTTACAAGTCAAACTGGATCAGTGTGTATTGTTTCGCAACAAGTTGAAAGAATGTAAAGACAAAACTTTAGTTGAAGCAACGTATGATCATTGGTGGGGAGCTGGTGTGAAACAAGTGTCATCTGGATATCCTGGTCAGAATATTATGGGAAAGTTGTTAGAAATGTTGTGTGAGGGTTAGAGACTTTTTTCATTTGCTTGCCAACCGTCATGGTGTGCAGACGTGTGGACATGTAAATTTGAAGTATGTTTAACTTGTGCTGCTTTGATTCAAGACTCACAAGACTGCACAATGGCGGACATGACACTGAGACAATATATTGTACAAAAAGCTTATTGTGAAGAAATGTTATCAGCTGTAAAAAAGTTTGCATATTTAGTCTGTCCTGCTTGTCAACATGAAGAGTGTCAAGAACATACTTGTCATTTTGCATCTGTTTATACATATTGGAATGAAGCTAAATATTACATACATTTAGATAAAGTGTTAGAGAATGCAAATCAACGTTGTGAGAAATATGGTGTAGATGCTATTACATTGGATGAACTCAGTCATTGGTTAGTGTTCATTGAAGACCAATGGTCTCCAGTTATTCATACCATTGTATCTATACTTGATTTGTAAATATATGTTAGTTATAAATACATGTTAGTTATAAATACATATTAGTTAAGTTACTATGTTAGTTAAGTGATGATGGTTGAGTTATAAAATAAAAGCTGTTCTGTTGAGAAGGTGGTTTTCATTCGGTGTGATCATGTCGACGTGGAAAGACTACTTGACCAATATTTACTTCAAACCTGGACAGCCTGGAGCATTTGCTGGTCCTTACAAACTGTATCACATCTTACGAAAACATAATCAAGCAGTCACACATTCACAAGTGAAGAAATGGTTGCAGGATCAAGATGCTTTCAGTTTACTCCAACCTGTCAAATACAGGTTCAAAAGACAACGTGTCATTACACGTGGTATTGATGACATGTGGGATATTGATTTGGCTGATATGGGAAACATAGCTCCCTATAATGATGACATACGCTTTTTACTCATTGTCATTGATGTGTTTTCCAAATATGTCTGGGTACAGCCAATACCTAATAAATCACATACCAGCGTCATACAAGCTTTCCAAAAGATTTTTCATGACACACGACGAAGACCGCGAACTCTAAGGTCTGATAAAGGAACAGAATTTAAAAACAGATGGGTAAAAGCATTTTTGAAGAAAGAAGGCATTCATGCTTATACCACAAAGAATGAAACCAAAGCTAACTTTGCTGAAAGAGTCATTCGTACTCTGAAGGGAATGATGTATCGGTATTTTCTACATAATCAAACTTACCGTTACTTAGACATTCTTCCAGACTTGGTGTACAATTACAACCATAGACCTCATGGTTCTCTTCCTAATAAATATGCTCCAGCCGAGATTCGTAAAGACAACGAATCAAAAGTGTGGAAGTATATGTATGTTGACAAACTGAAATTGAAACCTAAGAAGAAGAAGAAGAAGTACAAATTTAACATTGGTGATCATGTTCGCATTTCTCACATTAAATATGTGTTTCAACGCGATTATCACATCAAATGGACGCAAGAAGTCTTCATTGTCACACATCGTTGTAAGAAGCAAGGAATACATTTATATCGTGTGAAAGACTTTTTAGACGAAGATATTGATGGTCATTTCTATGAAGAAGAACTGCAGAAAGTGACCAAAGATATTGAATCTATTTATAGAATTGAAAAAGTCTTGAAAACACGTAAAAGACGAGGTGTGAAAGAATTATTTGTCAAGTGGTTAGGTTGGCCAAACAAGTTTAACAGTTGGGTGAAAGAAACAGACATTCAACAATGAAGCATCCATTTACATGTTTAGTCTCTGGACCTACAGGCAGTGGCAAAACGTCTCTGGTGAAGGAAATTCTAGAACAAAAGTTGATTAAACCCTCTCCAAAAAGCATTTTATGGCTCTATGCAGCAGATCAGCCTTTGTACAAGGGAATGAAAGGTGTGGAATTTTACCAAGGCATTCCAGATGACATTGAAGAGCGTTTTAACCCGAAGAAACCAAACTTACTTATCATTGATGACTTAATGACGAAATGTCATAGTGATGAGCGTATGACACGTCTCTTTAGTGTTGGCAGCAGTCATCAAAATCTAAGCATTATCTTTATTGTACATAATTTATTCCATCATGGGAAAGAGATGCGAAATATTAGTTTGAATACACATTATATCATTCTGTTTAAAAATCCGAGAGACAGTCAACAAATTAGTACATTGGCGCGGCAAATGTATCCTAGAAGATCTCAATTTCTCATAGAAGCCTATCAAGATGCTACTAGCAAACCTCATGGTTATTTATTCATTGATTTAAAACCAAAGACAAATGATCAACTACGTATTCGTACAGGCATTTTACCAAAAGATACACATTATGTATATATTGATAAAGCAGTGTATGAACAAGAACCAAGTCATTTGACCATTCGCAGTCAAGATGTCTAAACGTATTCGAGCGAACCAGCCGTTTCTTCATTTGCTTGCACGCAGTGGGCCTAAACGACGTAAATCCTTGCTACAGCAAGCTACAAAGGAGGAATTAACAAGCTTGTTTGAAATTTGTTTGAATATATTGCAAGGACATTTACCCTTAAGCTCAAAACGGTTTAAGGAATTTAAACGTGAACGTCATACGCTACGTACTCTAGCAGATAAGAAGATATCCCTTCGACGAAAAAAGAAGTTGATTAATCAGAAAGGAGGATTCATTGGAGTTATTGCTAGATTGGCATTGCCCTTGTTAGCCAAACTACTGCTAAAATGAAACATACGATGAAAATGGTCCTCATTCCTGAATATGAATACAAACTGTTATTAGAAAAGAAACATGATGGTGAAATCAAAACGAAAGTGAATAAACTTTTACGTGGGAAACGAACACGTGAAAAGGTTATTGAAATGTCTCAACTTCTTGGTCGTCATTTACGAACAAGTCAGTCTAGACAGCAAAAGCCCTCATCATCATCATCACCACCTGAAAAGCCAGAAAAGCTAGTGTTAAGTCATTTTCAACCTATCTATCATGGAAAAATAACACAACTTTTAGCCGAACTGAAGAAATATGGTACAACATGGTCAGAGAAGAATGAACTTGTGTTGAAAACGGGCGATATTATAGCAAATTCCAACATGGTTGATTTGATGAAAGAAGCATTGGTGGCGACAAGAAGAAAAGAACGAGTCAAACCACCACATGGTTGGCATCCGTTTATCCAGGAAATTGTTGATGCGAATATTCCAAAAACAATGTTTAGTAAAAAGACCACTCGTGACGACATTACAACAGAAATGAAACAACGTCAACAAAGACAGTTTCCTGAAGGATGGGAAAATTTTTAACATGGCTGAAAGAGCTATGTTGTTGTTGCCAAGAAGATAAACCAACTATTCCTGTGAAAATAAGATGTACAAGCGCGTGTTGTGAAGGAGAAATAAAAGACCATGTGAATGAGGATGAGATTTGGCATACTTTTTCGAATGGCGCGCGCTATCGTGAAGTATATAGACAACGTCAACGCAGCTATACCATTTAGTTAGCATCATGGAGTCGACAAGCTTTTACATCACTTTGCCTAGCAATGCGAGTATGACCTATTATCCCAACAACAAGGCTTCGAATTATCAAATTCGTATGCCTCGAACCATCTATCTGAATGGAAAATATGAAGTGGCTTTAGCTGAAATTCAATATCCACATACATGGACAACGATGAGACAGGGCATGAACTATTCTATTGGGTATCGACAAATAGATACATTTGGCATTTGGCATGTTAATATTCCTTATGGGTACTATAGAACCATACAAGAGCTATGTGAGGCAGTCAATGAAGAAGCGGCTAACCCCGATGACCCGAAACAACCTATTCGGTTAAAGTATGATAAAATTAGACGACGTGTGTTTCTATTTCTCGATGATGGTCTTGAAGTGTCCTTTTCCACTGGATTAGCTGAGATTTTAGGATTTATCCCAGAGCAATGGTATACTGAAGCGTGTGCAGCTGAACATAAAGCGGATGTGAAACAGGGATTTTATACACTGTATGTGTATTGTAGCATTTGTGAACCACAAGTTGTTGGGGATTATTATGTTCCTTTGCTACGTTCTGTTGGGATACAAGGCCATGATGGTGATATTATCATGAAAACGTACGGCGAACCTCATTATGTTCCTGTAAACACGTCCAAATTTGACGTGATAGAAATGAATATAAAGGACGACACAGGCCATACTGTTCCATTTCAAACTGGAAAGGTGATCTGTAAACTTCATTTTCGACCAAAAGCAATATGAAAGCCTACACACACGATCCGTCTGCATATCGCAACCATTTTCTTCGTCAAGTGGGCGGGGAATTACCAGGATTCAAAGGAGCGCGAATCCAATATGGCGATGGTATTGGTTCCATACTGGGATCATTGGCTCGCAAAGCTATTCCACTACTTAAGGCTGGGGCTAAGATCGTTGCGCCACATCTTAAGAAGGCTGCAAAGAATGTCGCGAAAGATGTGACGGGCCGAGTAGCAGAACGTGTGTTTGGTGAACAAAAGCGTATGCAACCGACGAAACGTGCCAGAAGACGAAAAACAGCCAGACGGATAACATCAAAATATCGCAAAGATATTTTTTGAAATCATGTCTCTCATTCATAATCATTCGTGTGAATGTAGTCTTTCTCCATTGGAATGGTTTCACGTACCACCGACGCAAACTGCTGTAGAGAAAAGTTATAATGTTGACTATCAACCACTTACAAGCATTAGAGAAGGCGCTCCAATAGAATTCTACATTCCTGCGAGTACAGAAGAATATCTGGATTTAAAGAACAGCAAACTTCATATTGTATGTCGCATTCTAAAGGCCGATGGAACAGCGTGTGGCGCAGATGATAATGTCTCTTGCATCAATGATGTGTTTAATGGGTTATGGTCTAATATTGAATTGTTTCTGAATGATCGTTTGGTTTCGCATAGCAACAATACTCATGGTTATACCAGCATTATCTCTCATCTCATCCATGATTCGGAAGAAAGTCTGCATTCTGAGCGCTCTATGCGTCTCATGTACAAGGATACTGCTGGGTCGATGAATAGTCATGAGGTGAAAAGACCTAATCATGAACAATATGTACCAGGATTTCATGTCAATGTTGAGGGTGGCGACTTGGCTGAGCAAGGAAACAATGGTTTACATAATCGTTATTTGCATACACGTCTTAGCCGTGATGTTATGCTGACAGGTGGTTTAAGGATAGATTTGTTTGAGCAGGATCGTTATCTTCCGAATGGCATCAGTTTGAAATTGCGTTTCCATAGACAAAAAGATGACTATGTATTGATGGCTGTAAATAATACCTATAAGGTAGAAGTGAAAGAGGCATTTTTAACCATTCGCAAAGTGAGGGTGAGTCCAGGTATTCAGTTAGGACATGCAGATGCATTGATGAAAAGTCCTGCCAAGATCATCATCACTAGAAAAGAATGTAAAGTCTTGGCCATTCCAGCAGGATTTCAGTCTTTTGTGAAAGATAACATCTTTTTGGGTCAATTACCAAATCGTATTGTCATTGGTCTGGTTCATAATGAAGCTTTTGGTGGATCAGTATTGAGGAATCCATACAATTTTGATCATTTTAATCTGGACTATATGCAACTGTACACGGATGGTGAACCAGTTCTATCCAAACCTCTCAAGCTTGACATTACACAGAACAAATACCTGAACGCTTTTGAAACGCTTTACAAATCGTTTGATCGGTTGAATGGTGAGAAAAGTTCCATTATAAAACGGGAAGATTGGCCTAGAGGTTATGCTTTATTTTCGTTTGACTTAACACCGGATTATGATGGTGATGATCATTTCCCCCTGATCAAGCATGGGAATTTGCGGCTAGAAATGAACTTTGCTAGGGCTTTGCAACCTACAATCAATGTCATTGTCTATGCTGAATTTGACAACATTATTGAGATCAGTGCCAATCGCAGCATCCAATTCGACTACCAGTCATGAACACGAAGCAGATTGATGCCATATTGAGTCATGATGTCATGACCAAAGACTTGTTTCAAGGCGTGTTTGCCATGGACCAGTTACCGTCTTTACAACGCGGCGCCTATGTGATCAACACAGACGATCAAGATGAACCAGGAGAACATTGGGTGGCAGTGTATTATGATAAAGACCCTGTGGAATATTTTGACTCTTATGGACTGTTCCCTCTCGATGATCGTTTAGACATGTTTTTAAGAAATGACTATATGTATAATTCTATCTCATTACAAACGCCAATATCATCGTCATGTGGTTTTTATTGTGTCTATTATATATTGCATAGAGCTCGAGGTCAGAGTATGTTTGATATTGTGAATATATTAAAAAGAAAGGATGGTGATTTTATTGTAAAGGATTTTGTATATAGACATTATAAACCATTGTTTTATTAATGTTGTTGTTGTTATATTAGTTAAGTTGTTGTTGTTATATTAGTTAAGTTGTTGTTGTTATATTAGTTAAGTTGTTGTTGTTGTTGTTATATTAGTTAAGTTGTTGTTGTTATATTAGTTAAGTTGTTGTTGTTAAATAAAACAAACCAAGTTTTCAAACAACTGTCTTGTTTATTGTGTTCTATTTACAAATTCTTAACTACAAACACTATTTACAAAGTTTACAAACACTATTTACAAAGTTTACAAACACTATTTACAAAGTTTACAAACACTATTTACAAAGTTTACAAACGCTATTTACACTATTTACAAATTCTTAACTACAAATTCTATTTACACTATTTACAAACTTTTATTTACAAAATTATCAAACACTATTTACAAAATTCTTAACTACAAAGTCTATTTACACTATTTACAAACTTTTTATTTACACTATTTACACTATTTACAAAATTCTTAACTACAAACTCTTAACTACAAAGTCTGTTTACAAAGTTTACAAAGTCTATTTACAATCACATTCATTTTTCAATACATTCATCAATGCATGCCATTCATTAGAATCTAAATTGATATAGGTATCATAGACATTACATCCGTGTTTGTAAATGCTATGAAAGCTCACATAACACACATCACCAAACTTTATCACTTTCACAGTTACATGTTCAGACAGTTTCAGTTCATATCCTTCTTCTAAGTCAATGTCCATCACGCGCATAGGTTGTGTCAGCTCAATGGATTTGGTGCCTCGTGTAAGCCATATTTCTGTTTCTTTGAATTCAAGCGTTAGGTTCTTTCCAATCCAATGCTTGCAACAGCGCGTACCATTCCACTGTGTTGAGGGTGATGTAGTCATAGTTTTCTGTAAGCTCGTCATATTGGCGAAATTGTATAAACACGTCTAAGCAGTTCTCAGTCACACGCACTTCTAATTCATTTGAGACTGCTAGGAGAAAGCCAGGTATCCTGAACTTCTCTAGATGGTCTTTCAACACGGATTGGTCATCAAGTGATAGGACGAGATACTGTCCAAAATGTCTTAGCACAATGTCATCATATTCGTTTCTCAGATATGAGAACCCATGCGTAATTGGTTTATATTCCGTTAAAAAGTCTTCCATCTCGTTCAACAGTCAGATGAACTATGAGCTGTCTCCTTGTCTGCAAAGACGTTTTTTTATGCTCGCAAGATGGCGAAGAGTGGATGTTGTATCACTTCTAGGAATCGTAAGACTGCGCGCCAGTTCTTGATATCAAAGATGATCAAATCTGTATATGGTGTATCTGGTACAACTCCCTTATAATCCTCTGGATAATCCTGTAAAAGATTTCTACAGATTTCTACACGTATGTTAGAATCATATTCAGCCACTGTCACTTCCACTTTATTTTCAAGTCTGCGTTTAAACCCAGCTTCAAGTGGTATGTTTTTAAAGTCTTTCCACACTTCAGGTTTAAACCGATGATAACTTGTCTTAGAATCTAGTATCACTTCATTCCTCTCATTGACAGTAAGGTAAACACCACCGTTCAGCATGAGTGCATTCATGATTGTTACCTTGTTATGACTTGTCGTCTTGTCTGCGAAGCCTTTTATCCACTTCTTTCACCTGCTTCTTCAGCATTTTCCATTCAGGTATTGTCAGCAAAATTCCCTTTTTCGTTGGACGGTTTTTTCCAGTCCCCTCATCTCTGAGGTATTTGCGAATGTTCACCACACCTTCATTACTTTGTTTCATAATCTTGATATACTTTCCATTGCCTAGAGAAAGCATTCCATCCCACGACTGTGGTGTTGGTACCGTCGTCTCCACTTTTAATTTCTTGATGGTAGTATCAGGATGTTTCACTTTCATGTCTTTCACCGTATCTGCTAGAGTATCCATATCCGTTGGTGCAGATCTTTTCATGTTGACGCTTCAGTGTTCACACCACAACTAACTCTCAAGTTGAAGTGTCTCCCCCTTATATACTGTAATGCCCATGCGCCAAAGTGGAATAGCCATCACTCATCACATATCGCTTGTCATCAAAGGGAGAGAGAGCCACTTTCCTCAACTTCTCCGAGAAGATCTGGTGGTCATGACTTCGAATGATGTGTCCTGTAGTCATCGTTTGCGTTTGGTTGAACAAACTGTCTCTATACTGCTGATGTTTCATCCGTCTTTGACACGCGCGAGTGATGCCTTTGGCCGTACGTTTTTCTTTCCCACCATACATCATACTATACATTTTCGGCCGAAGTCCAACAAACTCTTCAATGGGAATGCCCGCCGTCTCATCTTTCATTTTCCCAAGCACTTTCTTGTTCACGTTGGAATGTAGGAAATGATCTGGCGGATAGTCACTTGTGTCGAACAAGTCAGCATCTTCCTGCATGTCTTTGTATATATCGTCCGTTTCTATGTCATAACATAGACTGTCGGTGTCGCTGAACAAGAGTTTGGCGTTGGGATACTTGGTCATGATGTAGTTGTAATGAAAGTGGAACATGAGCACTTTGCTGAGGTCGAGAATGGTGAACCCAACTTGAATGGGTTTATCCAGAAGCAGATCCACTTTGCGCAAATGTACCGCGGTTAAATCTTCGTTGAAAATTCTAAATTTGTGGAAGGAAGGTTTGGCTACAAGTTTCTTGAACCGCTTTTCCTGGTGAACAAGTTCCACATTCATGCGCTTTCTTACATTTTCCATGGTTTTGCCAAACACAGAGTTGTTCATCAATTTGAAGAAGTCTTTCTCAAACGGGTTCTTGGCCAACTTTCTCTTTTCCGTGTTCAAGGAGATGTATTTTGCCAACCATTTGCTCTGTGCAAACATGATGGCACGGTGCACCTTCGTGACTTTCAATCCCAGTGAGACATATTGCTGTAAATTTCTATAATGAAGCACATATTTCTTCTTGTCACACAGGTTGGGAATGAGCTTTTCACTAGGTTTGCCTTTCATGTTTAGATCTTTCCGTAGCTTCTGACTATGTTTTGACAATTCTCCCACTTTCACACATTTCCGTTCTGGAGCCACTGGGTAGTGATTATGATGATCATGGATTGAATATGGGTATTCCAAATCCACTTCTAAAATGTATCCAATCTCGTCATCTTCATCCACATCCATAAAGTCAATGGATTCTGGCTCGCTCACCCACATAAATCCACTTTGTGGCATGCTTTGCGACATGGCCCAGCCATACAAGTTGTTTGCATCCAGGTAAGTCAAGTAGTTGGTGGGTTTCGTGGGATTGTAATCTGCTACGTAGGGGTTATTTGCTTTCGCATACTTGTGTGTGATGACAGATATTCCTCCACGTAGACCTTGTTCAACCATTTGGTACATGTCAATGTCGTTGATCAATTCCAATTTCACCTTTGTCGCTTTTAACATGGCATCCCACGACAGTCCTGGCGCTGTATAGTAGTGAGCAGGATCCAATTCATACGTGTTGAGACATACGTGACGAAAGTTTTCAAACACGTCAGCCAGCAGCAACACATCTGATTTCAGGTACAAGTCATGGTATTCGCCAAATGTAGTACAGTGGAATGTCTCCCACACCTTCTGCGCATGCGCATAATCCTCATCGCTAATGTCTTCTTCACTGAGTAGACTGTAAAACTTGTCTTTGGACGGCAGTTGTGTTTCAGCAAACTTGGATGGCTCATCCACGTAATCGTAGGGGTACACTCCCTTTCTCAACAGTAACTCTTGTTGGTCACTATCGTGAATGTGTGACGTCATGTGATAAAAGTTGTCTTTCCCTTCTGCCGCCAGGTTGGATATAAGCTTCTGTAGAGAAGTACTCATGAACTGAAAGCTGTCTGTAAATTTCAGATTGCTCATGGTGAATGCAATATATTTCTCAACGGTGTTGGGAATGACTGTAATGGTTTCATTTTTGAACTTTCCAATTTCTTCCATGATAAGGTGACTGTCATAGCCTCGTAAATTGTGGAAAAACACAGGAATGATGAAAGAATCTTCAACATCCTGCTTATCCTTTCGAAATCGAAATTGTAAATTGCATTCATTATGTGCAGCTCCGCGGTATTTGCCATTGATATGGTCATGATCTCTCACACGATCTGCTCCTAGAGGCTCATGACAAATGTAGCAATCTGTGGCGTTCTTATAATGCTCTTCATCTTCATGAGTCATGACTATTTTCTTTTTCTGCTGTAGACCATGCACAATACGATCACGTTCATATACCATATGGTCTAAAAAGACTTTCACAGCATTATCTCCTCGATATACGACTGGCGCACGTGTATCATATTGGCTGACAACCACATAGGCAAAGCTGTTTGGACGATGATGTTGATACTTGTCTCCTTCATGCTTTTGCGTGAAACATTCAAAGTCTGCATAAATGACAAACGGCGCTCGCTGTTGTTTGGCTACATTCTTGAACTTGATAAAAGGTTCCTTGGGGAATGATAAACGTTGTGCTCCATGCTTGCCACACACTTCACGATGCTTGTCTAAAAGATCTTGTCGTATAAACCCATGAAGACAGTTGAAACAATAAAATGCTGCATTCTTGCACTTTGATCGATAAGCCATCAGTCTGCTGAAATTCTTGATGAGGCAGTAATGTCTTGTCTTGTCATTACTAATCAAAAGCAAGTTGATTTCTCTGGCGCTGTTGGCGCTGGTGTTTCGACTGAGTTGTATGGGAACAACGACATCATGTTCATATCCAAACACGTTAATGGACACATCATTCTCCTTTTCAAACTTTGGAATGTCTGTAATCGGTGTGGGAAATGTCATGCCTTCCACCTTCAATTCGTTCTCAAATGCTTTGTATTGATGTACACGCTCTGGGTTTACATTTGTTGAAGGGTGAAGGTGAGCCAATACAGACCATAAGAAACATTTGTTGTCTTTATTCTGAATGTTTAACACACCTTTTGTACTCTTTACTTTCTTCGGTAGTGGGATAAAACTGCTCGCTTCCAGTGGCGCTGACGTAGCTGTATGCACTTCAATGAATAATATGTTATCCAACACCCAGCCAGAGCCTTGTCGCTCATGTTCATCAAACCTGGTAAACAATTCTTTATAGGCTTCTGGCAAGTCCTTCTCAATATCTGTTGGATTGTATGCTGCATATGTCGGACTACTGATGAAGGCATTATCCACTTGTTCTACCATCACGCCTTCAACATTTGGTGTCATTTTCTTGAAGCGTGCATGTACCACAATGTACCATTTCATGCCACGGTTTAACGTCTCTAGCAAATGTCTCTTGATTCTATTCTCTTGTTGTCGCATTTCAAGTAGCAAATCCGATCCATCTTCAGGCTCAAACCGTCTTTCCTGTGCGTTTTCACCAAGACTCACTCTTCTGCCTCTGCCTACTTGTCCTGTCTCTTTCTTTCTTTGTTCTTCATGAGACACATTTTCCATCTCATCACATGCATGTGTCTCAAATGCATCCAAAGAGGAAAATATCTTGACGCATTTACAGCAGAGGACTGGATCAGGTCTGTCAACACCATCTTGTACGGTCTTTCGTCTCTTGGCTTCAATCTGCTCAACAAGCTCTTCATGAGCACGTTTCATCCTAGCTGGTTTGCATGTGTGTGTCACGAACACTTCCAGAGATGGAAATGTCACATCACAATCATGACAGTAGACTGGTGCCATCGTTGTTGTCTCTTCAACTGCTAGAACTGAAATGAAGTAAAATACACGTTTTACTCTTCCTTTTATACCACTTCAATGGTGTGTTGACTCAGCAGCATGTATCACTAGTTGACATGTTTCACTCATGCTTTTATGCTACTTCCATGTAATCAAAATATGGTGTGTAACTTGTTCAAACTTGTTTCCAAAATGTTAAAATTGCTGACTCAGCAGAATTTTACTTGTGTATATGAATGTCTTACTTACAGTTGTGAAGTTGTACAGCTGTTATACAGCAGAGACATCTAGCGGTGAAGTTAACTGACGGTGAAGTTAATTGGTCTGCCAAATGGTATTCATCCGCCAACTAGACCTGAAATGTGATAAAATGTATTCTCACACACACACACACAGACATGTTTTGCTTCATTTCATAATATAGGATGGCCCTTAAAAGGGCCCGAAATATTTTAGTATATATCAGCAGCAGTTATGGGGTTGTCCCTCATATTCCAACCACACTTGACACTTGCAGTATCGTTGAGTCAGTGTTACTATGCGGTTGTTCCACATAAATGTAATTACTACGTCAGGCTTCACTGCAGTGATCTGAGTTGGAAATTGTAGCACCTCCTCCAAAGCATATGTAATATCAGCTGCTTCAGCTTCATCACGCATATTTACCCAGATGCAAACAGATTCATTCGCTTGAAACGCTGTTAAGTCATCAATGATGATAGCTGGTGTGTTATCCATCATGTGTCTGACAATGTCTCTAAGCCTTGAGACACCACACTTATATAGGATTTTATCATGCTGATTCGGCAAAAATGTTTGTTGCTCTCCTGGTACATAGTCTGTCCTAGAGGGGGGGGGGGGTACATAGTATGTCCCTGGGGGGGGGGGGGGGTCGGTACATAGTATGTCCCTGGGGGGGGGGGGGTCGGTACATAGTCTGTCCTGGGGGGGGGGGGGGGTCGGTACATAGTATGTCCCTGGGGGGGGGGGGGGTCTGTTGCCATGGTTACACTGATTGACAGGTCGAGTTCATTGGCTTCATGTTGATTGACTCGGCCAAACCACTTTCGCTCCAGACAGCATCATCTCAGTATGACGTCATGATGACGTCACACATGGTCGCGCCTATCCTAACGCTTATCATGACTTCCGGTCCAGACATCATGACGTCACTTCCGGTCCAGACATCATGATGTCACTTCCGGTCCAGACATGATGACGTCACTTCCGGTCTAGACAGCACTTCCGGTCCAGACATGATGACGTCACGTCCAGACATCATGATGTCACTTCCGGTCCAGACATGATGACGTCACTTCCCGTCCAGACATGATGACGTCACTTCCACTCCAGACAGCACTTCCGGTCTAGACAGCACTTCCGGTCTAGACAGCACTTCCGGTCCAGACGCTATGACGTCATTTCCAGACAGTATGACGTCACAAAGTGCAGTAGAACCCTTATTATCATACTACTCATGTCCCCCCTCTCCCCACCCCCCCCCTCCCCCCCCCCGCAAAAAAAAAAAAATATAGGAAAAAAAAATGGTGAAGGGAGTAATTTTGGGGTCAGAAGCGGTCCTGCTCTAGTGCAAATTTCAACTGGCACTCACCTACAAACTGGTTACTGTATGTGTTCATGATTTTTTGACACGAAACAAAAGGGGGAAAAAAATCGAGAAACAAATGCATCGTGAAATGTTTGTATTTTGTACACGATTATTTGACCTCCAGTATTTTTTATTACGCTGGAGTGTAGTCCCGAAAGAATCTCACTTTTTGTGGGAAAACGGAGTACCGGATGTAAATTAACCACAAGCAACGCCTAAACAACGCTGCAAATAGAACATTTATTCAACATTGTGTCAAACTCGTCCCAGCATGAAGTCGACGTTGGCTAGGAATGTTTACGAGCCGGTTACTAGACAAGCGGGGAATGGGGAATGGGATGACACCGGGCGGCAGCTAGAGACAGTCACAGATCAGTGAGTGAGCATGAGGAAGGACGAGACGACAAGTAGTGAGGCGAGAAGGATGTGGGCCACCCCGCGACACTGCTCGTGCCTGAGGGACAGGAGGCGGGAAGGGTGCGGGCCATCACGCGACACTGCTCGAGCCTGAGGGACAGGAGGTGGGAAGGGTGCGGACCACCACGTAACACTGCTCGTGCCTGAGGGACAGCAGGCGGGAAGGGTGCGGGCCACCACGCGACACTCTGCTGAGGGACAGGAGGGGGGAAGGGTACGGGCCACCAGGCGACACTGTTCGTGCCTGAGGGACAGGAGACGGGAAGGGTGCGGGCCACCACGCGACACTGCTCCATGCTCCATGACCTTGCCTGAGGCTGTGGAACATAAGGGAGGGAGGTGCAGGGTTGGGGCGCGACACTCTCCTCCAGTTCAATGCGAGTGGGAGGTGTGAGGGAGGTTTTGGGGGAAGGGACTATCTTAATACACTCTCCTCCGGATCACTGCGTGAGTGAGAGAGGGAAGAGAGTCGAGTGAGGGACAGATCTGAGATCATTGAGAATCCTTGAGATAAGTGGGAGGGACGGGAGTGAGCAGACACAGGAAAACCCTTGCGACACTCTGCTCCATGGCTCAGAGAGAGAAGAAGTTGTGGTTGAGGATGGGTCCACCTTACGCAAGACAGCCGGGTGGGGGATGGTTCAACTTACGCGAGGGATGCAAGAGAACCGGGTGGGGGAATGGATCCACCTAGTGTGAGCTAGGGAAGGAAGCCGAGGGAGGGTATGGGTCCACCCAGTGTGGGTGACAGAAGAGAGCCGACTGAAAAGAGGGAAGGGAGTACCTTGCGACACTTTCCTCCAAGTCACTGCGCATGCGCTCCAGCTGGTCCACGTTCTCCTGTGTCGCTCTCAGATCGGCCTCAATCTTTCGCCTCACTTTGTCCACATCACTACACTGCTTACGTTCCCTCTCAAGCTGCTCGTCCAGCTACAAGCACACCAGTGTGCCACAGTCCCAACACCCCGCCCGCCCCCCCCCCCAACCATGAAAACAACAGCTCTGCGTACTCCTAAAGATATATTCTAAACTATGCTATAACGTGTTTTGATGGACATTGACTGTGTTAAATTTTCTACCTCCTTACACAAGTTAGGTATCAGGGTTTTCAATAGAAACCCAACTACTGGTGTGGGGGGAGGGCGGTGGGGTTTGGGGAGGAGGTTAGAGGAGACGGTTTGAGGCCGGGGAGGTGGGGGTCGTGAGTGTTGGTCAGTTGAACACCGTCCTCATCCAGGCCCTGCTCAACCGTATGCTTCACTTCAGTTAGATGGTGGCACTTGTGGTGAGGATGGGTGGGGGTGAAGCGATGTGGGTTGTGGGGTGTTGGAGGGCCACCCACCTCAGCTATGCCCTGCTCCAGCTTGTTATTGACTTTAGTCAGGTGGTTGCACGTGTGGTAGGGATGGGTGCGGGGGGAGGGGTGAGGTGTGAGGCGTGAGGTGATGTGGTGTAGGGTGTTGGAGGACCACCCACCTCATCGATGGCCTGCTCAAGTTTGTGTTTGACTTTACTCAGATGGTTGCATTTGTGGTGGGGATGGGTGTGGGGTGAGGGATGAGGCGCTGTTGGATGGGGTGTTGGAGGGCCAATCACCTCATCCATGCCCTGCTCCAGCTTGTGTCTGGCTTTAGTCAGATTGTGGCACTGGTCGTGGGGATGGGTACAGGGGCAGGGGTGAGGCGATGTGGGGTGGGGTGTTGCGGATGGGTGTGGGGGTGAGGCGATGCAAGGTGTCGTGTTAGCGGGCCACCCGTCTCATCAATGCCCTGCTCAGCCTTGAGCTTGACTTTAGTTAGATGATAGCCTTTTTGGTAGGGGTGGGTGGTGGGGATGAGTGGTGAGGCAATGTGGGATGGAGTGTTAAGAGGGCCACCCACGTCATCCATGCCCTGCTCGAGCTTGTGCTTGACTTTAGTCAGGTGGTCGAATTTGTGGTGGGAATGGGTGTGGGGGTGTGGGGGTGAGGCGATGTAGGGTGTCGTGTTAGAAGGCCACCCACCTCATCCATGCGCTGCTCAACCTTGAGCTTGACTTTAGTTAGGTGGTTGCATTTGTGGTGGGGATGGGTGTGGGTGATGGGGATGAGTGGTGAGGCGATTTGGGATGGGGTTTTAGAGGGCCACCCACCTCATCCATGTCCTGCTCGAGCTTGTGCTTGACTTTAGTTAGGTGGTTGCATTTGTGGTGGGGATGGGTGTGGGTGATGGGGATGAGTGGTGAGGCGATGTGGGATGGGGTGTTAGAGGGCCACCCACCTCATCCATGCCCTGCTCGAGCTTGTGCTTGACTTTAGTTAGATGATAGCACTTGTGGTAGGTTGGGTGGTGGGGATGAGTGGTGAGGCGATGTGGGATGGGGTGTTAGAGGGCCACCCACCTCATCCATGCCCTGCTCGAGCTTGTGCTAGACTTTAGTCAGGTGGTTGGATTTGTGGTGGGGATGGGTGTGGGTGATGGGGATGAGTGGTGAGGCGATGTGGGATGGGGTGTTAGAGGGCCACCCACCTCATCCATGGCCTGTTCGAGCTTGTGCTTGACTTTAGTCAGGTGGTTGCATTTGTGGTGGGGATGGGTGTGGGGGTTGGGGGTTGGGGTGAGGCGATGTGGGATGGGGTGTTAGAGGGCCACCCACCTCATCCATGCCCTGCTCGAGCTTGTGCTTGACTTTAGTCAGGTGGTTGCTCTTGTCTTCCTCCGCCTGTAAGTCATCCAGCGTCTGCTGCAGGCTCTCCTCCAGGCACTTCTTTTCCTTGGTCAGTTTGGCTATCGTTTCGTCTTGAAAAACAACCTCCTCGTTCATTGCCTGAAGAATAAAATGCCAACTACAACGGTTGATCTTTTAGCTGGACAAATGTGGAGCTGACACCATGATCTGATGATTTTTCGTCTTTTTTTGGGCTGTGTCTCTTTGTCCTGTAAACTCTTTCACCTGTGAGACTTTATGCTGTAAATTTTGGCCAGTGTGTTTTAGTCCGCTTGTGTTTTTCTTTGGCCTGTTTGTCTTCATCCTAAAATCTTTTTGGGCTGTATGTCTCTGTCCTGTAAGTATGTGGTCTGAATATCTTTGTCCTGTAATTTTTGGCCAGTATGTTTTTGTCTTCTAAGTTTAATGGCCTATATCTCTTTGTCCTGCACGTTTTTTGCCATCTATGCCTTTCTCTTGGATGTGTGCCTATGTGTGTGTGTGTGTGTGTTTTGCCTCTTTGTATTTGTTTGCTGTAAGTGTTTTGACCTTTATGTTTTTTCTTCAATGTTTTTGGTTTGTGTGCGTTTCCAGTAAAATGCTCCATCTACAACACTCCGATATCTACATATTGGCTTATTGAATAGCACATCATCTTATTTGGTTGTGTACATATGCTTGTGGACTATTCTATTGCTTCTAGTGTATTTTCGCAGTTACAAACCTGCGCTAATTTATATATAACGAATAACACACCTTGATCTGCAGGTCCTTGGCTTTCCGCTCCTCTTCGAGTTTCTGGGTGTTCAGTTCGAGTGCGTCGACGTCATCTTTAAGAAGCTCGCACTCCTGCTCGGCCTTGCGCCTGGCGCCCTCCAGCGCCTCTATGTGCGCCTCCTCTTCGCACAAACGATCTTCGTAATCCTTCAACAAACAACCGTACTGGTTCAAGAAACATACTGATTACACATCTCTTAAAAAATGCCTCATCAAATACCCACAATTGTCCGAATAGAAGTAGATGTACGTACCTCGATATGGAAGTAGATGTACGTACCTCGATATGCATCTATGAATGCGCGACCCCTGATGCACGTACCTGGATGCATTTGCAAGAACCCAGTTTATTTGCTATGATGAACGAACTTCGCTTCATGTGCTTTGATGCACGTATCTGGATACCCGTCCCTGAATACACGAGCCTGGATACCCGTCCCTGAATGCACGGCCCTGGATACCCGCCCCTAGATACACATCTCTAGATATCCGTCCCTGGATCCACCGGAGAATTACGAAAACACAAATTCAGTATATGAATTTATAATATAATAATAATATAATATATGAATTACAATTTGTTTGTTACGAAAACACAAAGATATGAAAATACAAATTTTAATAACTGTCATATGATTGGGTGCTTAGGTGTTTCAAAAGCAAACAATGTAGTTAATGTTTCGGCAGGACAGCTAAATCATATATATACTACCTTCTATTTTATAGTCTCAATTCTAAACCTATTATACACTACATTAAGTCATACAGTTTCAGCTATAGGCATCCTGTGGTAGAATTTTGAAAGCCATTCTTTTAACGTACTGCTTTCTGTCTAAGTAAAAATACATGTACCGGTGGAAAGTTTCGTCCAAGAACTGTGCTATGGCTTGAATTGCTGGATTTACATGTCTCGATGCATGTAAGCTTTGGAGCTTGACGTACATTTCTTCTGATTGCAATTTCAACTTGTAAGCAAAGATGAAAATATTGGGATGCGGAACTGTGTTCGGAAATGCTTGTGAAATGATTCAGCAGTGTTTCTCGTGCGGGGCATGTCGTCACCAACGTTGCCCAAGCTTGGACTAGCGGTCCGCAAGTAAGGTGGAAACTTGGCATCGTCAACGATGTATGTTCCCGTCATGTAGGTACGCATTCTGTAGAACCCTTTCACCATTATCAGCGTCAGGCATTATACCCAAGGCAAATGCGTCACCAGCCTCAGCCGGGTGTAGGAAAGGCAGGCCATACAGTGACTTGAGCCACATTCCAAATGCGTTGTTTGGGTCCGTATACTCAGTGTGCAAACCCAAACTGCGAATTTTCTTCAAGACCGACTGTCCAAAGTGAAATCTGCAACACCTAATTGACGCATGTGGTTGCACATAACTAAATGAAATAAGAGAAGCTGTTTCGAAATCCAGTTGCACAGTCTCCCAACTAAACTGCATGTCCATAGCATTGTATTGCTCGGCTGTTTTCGACAACATTTGCACATAAGTACGTGTGGTTTTGTTGGTATAAACAAAATACAAATGACACATACATTCCATTAATGTACGCATGCAGCGTATACACATTTGGTAAAAAATGGTACCGAAACGTAAAATGTTCCATTGCCCAAAACTACTGTGGAATTGCACAAATGATGCAGGTTGGTTTTGCATGTGAAAATTATTAGTGCTTGATCAGGTTCTATGACATCAGCAATCATCAGAAAATCCTCGTTTCTGCTAGTTGATAACAACACGTTCTTAATTTTCTCCACGGTTTCAGCAGCAGACGTCGGCAGGGTCGGTAGTTGCTTGCCTTGCAGTTTGTCAAATTTCGGGTTTGCACAGAACTGCTACCGTTTAGACCGGCAAGTTCTGCTCGTATTATGACATTCGGTCTCATGTTGACGTTATTCTTAGCCGCAATCTTGCAGCCAGCTTTTAGCGAAGCGACATGGATATCCAAAATTTGGTCAGTGTGAGAATGGGCAGCTGATCCTTCACGTACAGTATCGTTCTGGTCAACGTATATCATTTTAGTACATCCACGAACAGCACACCGCCAGCATGTTTCTTTAGATTTTTTTCATATCACGAAAATACAAAAATTTGTTATGCTTATAGAATTTACATTTTTTGCCTTTATTGCTTACAGCATTCATTTTTACTTTTTTTACTCCTGTACCAAATTTTGCAAACTGACCATAAAATTCAAACGTAATATTGAAGGAAAACATCTTTATACATTATAAAATCCGGAAATGTTACTTCAGAGAGGATAAGGACAGAGGGGAAATTTAATACAACAGATGCTTGGGTCTTTGAAACCACTGGTTGGTTTTAGATTTTATGAGCCAACACTGTTACATAATCCACAACATGCCAGAAGTGTGTTCTTTGATGTCGCTATGCTAATGAGGTAGCCGATTAAAATTTGTGCTTTCATAGGTTTGTGTTTTCGTATGTCTTGTGTTTCCCTTACTTTGTGTTTTCATAATATAGCCGGATGCACGTGCCTGGATGCACGCCGCAAGATGCACACCCCTGTATGCACGTACATGGATGCGTGGTAGGGTGCACACCCCTGGATGCACGTACCTGGATACCCGATCCTGTATGCACGTCCCTAGATGCACACCCCTGGATATCCGACCCTGGATGCACGTCACTGGATGCACGCTGCAGGATGCACATCCCTGGATGCACGTATCTGGATGCGCGGTAGGATGCACACCCCTGGGAGTACGTACCTGGATACCCGATCCTGTATGCACGTCCCTGGATGCACGTCGCAGGATGTACACGCCTGGATGCACGTACCTGGATGCGCGCCGCAAGATGCACACCCCTGGATGTACGTACCTGGATGCGCGCCTCGTAGGCAGCTTTCTGCTGCACGAGCGTAACGACCTTCTCCTCACACTCGGCCAGCGTGTCCTGCTCCGCCTGCAGCTGTACGAACAGCTCGTTCTTGGCCGCCAGCAGCGTCACGTTCTGCTCCTGCCCAACGCATACCGACATACCATGTAATCATAAACCCAAGCAGGTATCGTCAAACCGCACAAATCCTACAGAAAGACGTAGAGCTTTGTAGAGCAATTGCAAGAAACTCAACTGAACAGGACAACCACATACAGAGCTAATTTTGTCTGGTTTGTTATTTTCCACATTTTAACACAATGTCATTACAATATTTTGGCTGTTTAAATAAATTATGCGTTTCACACTTAGATTTATCAAAGGTGTTGAGTTCCGAGGTTTTAGTGTACACACTGATGCGTCAGCTTAATTATGGGGTCATACACCCATACACCAGCTTGCGGAATCACACACCCATACACACGCTTGCGGAATCACACACCCATACATCAGGTTACGGAATCACATACCCATACACCCGCTTGCGGAATCACATACCCATACACCCGCTTGCGGAATCATACACCCATACACCCGCTTGCGGAATCACACACCCATACACCCGCTTGCGGAATCACACACCCATACACCCGCTTTCCGAATCACACACCCATACACCGGGTTACGGAACCATACACCCATACTGGCCTACTGGGCCATACACCTATACACTTACTTACGCGATCACATACCTATACACTGACTTACAAAATCCTACAACCTTACGCCTGCTTTCCGAATGGTACAGCAATACACCGGCTTACAGGTTCATATACCCATGCACAGGCTTATTTCCTACACCGCACCTCTAGTTCCTTCTTGAGCTTGCCCACCCTGGCGAGCTCCTCCACCGTCCTCGTGAACTCCTGCTCGCGTCTCTTCACCTCGTCCTCGGCCCGCGCCATGCTGAGCAGCGGCTTGACGCGGGTGTAGAGCTTCCACCACTGCCAGTTACGCACTGACAGCCATTTGCGGATGTTACGCTGAATGACACACAGCGCCACCCTGCGGCGGAAAGAACAACTCCATATATATATATATATATATATATATATATATATATATATATATATATATATATATATATATATATATATATATATATATATATATATATATATGTTACAGGGAATCTGTGAAATTAGGGATTTCATGAAATCCCTAGTGGATTCGTGTAATAACTTGCTAAATCAATTTCAATGTTTTTATTGAAAATTTTCATGTTTGCAATGTAATATTTCACCGAAATTAATATTAGATTTTGATTAAAATACTCAAAGCACTCGATTGCCAAACTATCATTCATAAGATACTTCAGTACCTGAATTTACCGATATTTTTTATCATATGTAATTTATGTCACATTTCACGCCAAATTCTGCTATTATGGATGGTAATGTCATAAATTCCAATTCCTTTCGATGTGAAAAGGGATACACAGTTTTGAAGAACCACTTAACAGCCTTCCTGAATGGATAATTTTTCAAAATAGTTTTATAATCAATACGAGCTTATTCATCACACGAATTCCCTAGGGATTTAATGAAATCCCTAATTACACAGATTCCCTGTAACATATATATATGGGGGATTCCTCGGAAAGAGGTCAATACCGCATAATAATGTAACAACTTGAAAGCACATGTTCTGTTATTACTTGTTGTTCATGAAATTTCCAGTGTTTCCTAAAATAGACCGAAAATAAAACAGCACAGAGGGTCAATCCGATTCCCCACTCCTCCCCCCACCCCCCGCCCCCGAAAGCTTTCAGACACCGAGGATTACTAACACACGTAATGTCAAGATACGCCGATACCCACTCCTTTACCTTTGATCGACGAGTTTCTGGTAGTTGCGCCGGATGAGGTTTCCTCGGATGTGCGCTTGGAATAGGGAGATGATGTGACTGAGGCGCTCATCCCGCGCGTCCTCCAACCGGCCCAGCACGCCCGCCTTGAAAAACACCTTCGTATGACCTGAAAAACACCCAAGGCGTCACACAAAAAACACCCTAAACCGGCCCAGCACGCCCGCCTTGAAAAACACCTTCGTGTGACCTGAAAAACACCCAATACGTCACACGTGAAAACACCCAACACCTGCCCAGCCGCCCGCCTTGAAAACACCTTCGTGTGACCTGAAAAACACCCAATACGTTAGACGTGAAAACAATCTACACCTGCCCAGCACGCCAGGTTGAAAAAAACACCTTCGTGTGACCTGAAAAACACCCAACACATCAGACGCGGAAAACACTCTACACCTGCATAGCACGCCCCAGTTGCAAAAACACTTTTGTATGACTTGAGAAATGCCCCACACTAGGCCAGAATAGGCCCTTGCTTCTCACCCTCAACCGGGGCCATTTAAATCGCCACTAAAAAGATTTCGAGTAAAAAAGTGACAGAAAAAAGAGAAGTTTATCCTCCCATATTTTGCACACGTGATTCTGGCGGTCGCACTTTCGTACAAAAAATACTTCAAATGTTTAAAAGCAGCAACTTATACGTTGATAATATGTCTTATGCCATACAACCATGAATCCACGAAATTTGTGAAGAAACAAGTTCTGCACCGACTGGGTCTAATTTTTCCAGAACAAAAAGCTGGAAAAGATCCCCTGGACATTGGGTAATTCCCTTTAACTTTTAAATTGGGATGAGAAACAAGATTATATTTCCCTGGCCTCAGCGTGACTTTATACACAATTCGAGTAAACCGGTCTTTGAGCGCACCTTCGCCTTACTCAAGTAATCCATGCGTGAATCACGTGACTAAGATACCCACCGAGTCTAAACTCTGAGGCTTCAAGCTGCAGGGCGTTCAACAATTTCTCTGTGACAACTCTACCATCAACAAAGCCCCGAGGAATCACATTAGGGGCCAGAATAGAATATCTGCAAAAACAGAGGTAGGAAAGTTATATACAATACAATTTCATCTCGTCACGATTTTATGTAATTTTTGACTGAGCAAAGAATTATTTTTTGAACTAAAATAAATATGACAAAAAGTTCCACAGCTAAAGGTAAAACTCTACTGCCATTTTTAAAACGTAAAGATGCTAAACGAAATAAGGGACAGTCAGAATCGTTCTGTTCAATTCAAAATCTGCATTACTTACAGTACCTCTGTTTAAACTCGGAGTAGATGATCCTGTTGGGGAATCCCTTACGGCAGATCCGGATTCCCTCCAGCACACCGTTACACCTCAGCTGATGCAGCACCAGGCCAGCGTCGATCACGCCTTGTCACGTGACGGAAGAGAGGAAAATCAGAGACATGTGGTCACGTGACATAATAAGCAAAATCAGATACACGTGGTCACGTGATATAGTACATTAAATTAGCCAGTCAATTAGCCCACCCACGTGGTCACGTGTCTCAAGGCATTTGACTGGTCACGTGACACAGGATAAAATTTCAAACCTGCATGATCACATGACATGATACACACACCCTCTCCGACGCTGCCGTATCTAGTCACCTCCCCGCAATTGAACAACGGCCCGCCTTTCGTTGATCGTGTCACGTTTATATCGATTCTTTTCGTCAGTTCCGTAGATGGTCCTAATTCCGGGCTCCCCTGTATATCGATCCCAGGGAAGGGGGGGAGGGGCAGGCACTCAAGTATAAACTGGTTACCATGCGTGTCCATGACCCGGGGGGCACTCACGTACAAACTGGTTACCATGCGTGTCCATGACCCGGGGGGCACTCACGCACAAAGTGATTACCATGGGTGTCCATGACCCGGGGGCATTTACGTATAAACTGGTCACGATGCATGTCCATGAATTTTTAAAACAACCGCTAAAAGTAGAGTGCTAATTTTGAATTAAGAGCCCTTTTTTAATCAAACCCGGAGTGAAATTCCGAAATAACCCCTTTTTTGTCGTAGGAAACGGAGAGTACCGAATAAAAAACATTCCCCTTTTAACGAAATTGGGACACCGCACGGACCGCATCTGGCTCCAAAATTACTCCACTTTCCCTGCATTGTATTGGACACGCATGGTAACACATAGATAGGCAATGGCGCTTTCCCCCCAACCCCCCCCCCCCTCCCCCTGGGATATCGGTTCTCTCAACCAAGCCGCGGTTTCAAGGCCTTCGCACTGAAGTACCCACTCCTCAACCGCACAAGACTCAATAAACTCACTTAAGACACATGATTACACTTTGACACTATGTAAATAACAATTAACAATATTTGTCGAATTAAGTATGCCAATTTGTATCTACTTATACTTCATTAAATCTCCTTATAAGAGTCCAAACAGACCGATAGAAAATTTTTCCTTTTTTTATGGCGATGAATATATCGGAAATGGGGGAGAGGGCGGGGAGGGGGGGGCGGGGGTGATTATACCTGATTCCTTGTTCTCATTTGGGATGATGCACCTGACAAAGTGCGGTTGTGTCGTCTCTAGGTTTTTCATCAGTTTATTCAGCGATTCCTGTCAAAGATCAAAGCAGTCCAGTTCATTTTGTCTATATATTTAAATCACCAAAATTATAAAGAAAACTAAAACGAGCACATAATCTTTGTGGCGGAT
This sequence comes from Protula sp. h YS-2021, assembly GCA_949752745.1. Lineage (NCBI taxonomy): Eukaryota > Metazoa > Annelida > Polychaeta > Sabellida > Serpulidae > Protula > Protula sp. h YS-2021. The sequence continues at coordinate 67,392,819 of OX457030.1, forward strand.
TCATAGGGAGGGCGGAGTGGTGGGGGGGGGGGGGCCGGGGGTGGGGTTGTTATTTCTCTTAGCCCTGCGGTTTCGGACCCACCTTGTGCTGTGATGAGATGGTCCGAGTTGACCTGCCTCGCCTCTTCGATGGCTGAAGGGAGCCTGCATTATCTGGAATCACAAGCTCGTTTAGCTGTGTGTCCCAGTATAACCTTAGCGAAGATTCACCAATATATTAACCGGAGGTCGAAATCACCACTTAGTTTAAAACATTCTAACCGGCCTCTTCCATATTTTGTGTTTTAATTTTTTGATACTAATAATAATAATAATAATAATAATAATAATAATAATCATCATCATCATCATCATCATCATCATCATCATCATCATCATGATAAAAAAGCTAACTTCCATCGAGTTGTTATTTGATCGTTTAGATTATCTACCACCAACCCCCTCCGCCCACCCTGCCACCCCTACTTTTTTATTGATGAGAGTTCATTAGGTCACGTTATGCCATTACCTTTCTGCTCGGTGAATAGCTGCGACACCAGCGGCTCTTTGGAAGCGGCCAGTGTGTCAATCAGGGAGTCACTGATTGGATCTCTGTTCTTGTTCAGCCAACCATCAATGTTATAACCCACCTACAATATGAATGGTCAAGGGGCTAAAAGCTAGCATGTACAACATAAATGTTGACGGGGCTGAAAGCTAGCAGCTACAACATACATGTTGACGGGGCTGAAAAGTAGTGTGAAAACGGGGGTTCTAAAACAGGAAGTGACGTCATAGTGACGTCACATGGTGTTTTAGAACCCCCACGGGGGTTCTAAAACAGTGACGTCATATTGACGTCATATTAACGTCATATTGACGTCATATGGTTATCATATGGTTATCATATGGTTACCATATGGTTACCATATGGATGTCATAATGACGTCACGTGGTGTTTTAGAAGCCCCATGGGGTTTCTAAAACAGTGACGTCATTATGACGTGATCTAGACGTGTTATGGAGGTGATATGGAGGTGATATAGAGGTGATATGGAGGTGATATGAACGTCATATGAACGTCATATGAACTTCATATGAACGTCATATGAACGTCATATGAACGTCATAATGACGTAATATGGAGAGTGGGCGGCCATTCAAACAACCATTCAAACGGGCGGCCATTCAAACAACCATTCAAACGGGTGACCTTTTTTTTTTTAAGCATTTCCCACACTCTCATGCATACACATACATACTAACACCATGACACGATTAGCGCTTATTTCAGTATCAGTGGTGGGCTCTTAAAAGAGCCAGGAGATGTTAGTTTTTCTCCTGCTGCTGCCGGTCCCGGTTTAAAAGAATGTCACAATGTCCTGCACTGGCCTACTGCAATGTGTGAGCTGTTGCCCGTTGAACAAAAAGTGGTCCCCTCGCATGCCGCAGGTAAAGCACCTCACAGAGTAGCGGTCATTTAGCGCCAGCAGTTCAGTCCACTGCGCCGCGCAGACCAGACACATTTGATGGTTGCACTCAGACAGCACCCGGTCTGGGGAGATCATACACCCACATCCTGGGCAAATATCCAAGTCTTGCTGGAGGAAGAATCTCCCCCAGGCCGGGTACTCTTCTTCTTCCATCCGCGAAGGTATTGACTCCCCTAGCATCATCGTTCTAAAGAACGCTTCTTCATAGTGACCAGCCTCTATATCTCTGAGCCTCTTTCCAATCGTGACTTGACGGTTGTACAGGACGGGCACGCACAGGACGGATCCATGAACCGGGTCTGGCAGCAGCTGGAAGAAGTAGACTCTTTCTGGCGGTGTCTGTGGCTGTGTGACAGGCAGGTGAAGTTCTCTAACTTCAGCAATGGTGCGAGCATCATGTAACCCGAAGAAGCACTCCATGTTGACGGAAGCGAGTGTGAGCCCAAACTGAAATGAGCATGCCTTATATACCACCTGAAGTCAGGATCGGACCCCCCCCCCCTAGTGGAGCAAAACTCGGACCCCCCCCCTAGTGGAGCAAAACTCGGGACCCCCCCCCTAGTCGAGCAAAACTCAGGACCCCCCCCCCCAGCCGAGCTAAACTCGGGACCTCCCCCCCCCCATCAGCATATAATGCGAGGATGTTCGCTAGTAGTATATAAAGGTGGGTTACAGCTTCATTATCCAACACAAGCAGCAAGATGTCAACAAATCGTAAAATCACAGTGATGCGAAACGGCAAGGCAGTGACGCTAACGACTGAGTGTTATAAGTGTTGGGTATGGTTGGAGTACCCAGGTCAACCACACAACTGCCCGGTGCACCACAATGCACCACGACATTACTGCTGCAAAACTTGCGGTGGACTGCTCTGGTACAAGTTTACTGCGAGATTGCCAGGACCGCAGCCATGCACGGACTGCTGGTGGTGTGGAGCGACACTAAAAAACTTTGGCTACTATAACCGTCATCCGTTCAAGTGCTCGCGACGACCGTTCTCCATGGAACAGTTTTACAGATACCAGTGCGACTGTGGCAATCCGACTTGCTGGTGAAGCGCCAAATTACTAACATCTTTCGGCCCTTTTAAGGGCCATCCTCTGTTATGAAATGAAAACGCAAATTCTGTCTATGTATGAATGTGTATAAAAGGGGGATGTTTGAGATTACATTTCAGCATTTTAGTTTCAGCAGTTGACGTAACAACAACTAGCTAAGATGGAACGTGAAGAGTATGGGAAAGGAGCAAAGAGACAAAAGATGGAAGAAGATGACATTTGGCCATACGGTCCAGTTCAGTGTGCGGAATGTAATGTAGAATTTCCATCTATGGATACTTTTGAAGCACATACATGCAAAGCTGAGATGAAAACTTTAGTGAAACATGAAGGGAAAGGAGCAAAGAGACAAAAGATGGAAGAAGATGACATTTGGCCATACGGTCCAGTTCAGTGTGCGGAATGTAATGTAGAATTTCCATCTATGGATACTTTTGAAGCACATACATGCAAAGCTGAGATGAAAACTTTAGTGAAACATGAAGGGAAAGGAGCAAAGAGACAAAAGATGGAAGAAGATGACATTTGGCCATACGGTCCAGTTCAGTGTGCGGAATGTAATGTAGAATTTCCATCTATGGATACTTTTGAAGCACATACATGTAAAGCTGAGATGAAAACTTTAGCGAAACATGAAGGGAAAGGAGCAAAGAGAGAAAAGATGGAAGAAGATGACATTTGGCCATACGGTCCAGTCCAGTGTGCGGAATGCAATGAAGAGTTTCCATCTATGGATACTTTTGAGGCACATGCATGTAAACCAGCTGAGATGGAAAATGTGTCTCAAGAACATGTTTCAAAGAAACAAAAGACAGGACAAGTAGGGAGAGGTAGAAGGGTTAGTCTTGGTGAAAACGCGCAGGAAAAACGGTTTGAGCCCGAGGATGGATCAGATTTACTGCTTGAAATGCGACAGCAAGAGAACCGTATCAAGGCACATTTGTTGGAGACCTTAAACCATGGAATGAAATGGTACATTGTCGTACATGCACGTTTCAAGAAACTGACAGCAAATGCTGAAGGTGTTATGGTAGAACAAGTGGATAATGCATTTATCAGCAGTCCAACATATACAGCATACAATCCAGCAGATATTGAACAGGACTTGCCAGAAGCCTATAAAGAATTATTTACTAATTTTGACGAACATGAGCGACAAGGCTCTGGCTGGGTATTGGATAACATACTATACATTGAAGTACATACAGCTACGTTGATGCCTCTAGAAGCGAGTAGTTTTATTCCACTGCCGAAGAAAGTGAAGAAAACAAAGGGTGTGATAAACATTAAGAATGATGATAACAAGTGTTTCTTATGGTCAGTATTGGCTTACCTTCACCCTCATGACGACAACCCAAATCGCGTGAATTACTACAAACCATTTGAGAAGGAATTAAAGGTAGAGGGTATGACATTTCCGACACCAATTACTGACATTCCAAAGTTTGAAAAGGAGAACGATGTAGCCATCAACGTGTTTGGATACGAACAAGATGTAGTTGTTCCAATACAACTTAGTCGAAACGTCAGTGTCAGAGAAATCAACTTACTTCTGATTAGCAATGACAAGACAAGGCATTACTGCCTCATCAAGAGTTTTAGCAGACTTATGGCTTATCGATCAAAGCATAAGTGTGCACATTTTTATTGCTTCAACTGTCTTCACGGGTTTATGCGACAAGAGCTTTTAGATAAGCATCGTGAAGTGTGTGACAAGAATGGAGCACAACGTTTATCATTTCCCAAGGAACCATTCATCAAGTTCAAGAATGTGGCTAAACAACAGCGAGCACCGTTTGTGATTTATGCTGACTTTGAATGTTTCACGCAAAAGCATGAAGAAGGAGACAAGTATCAACATCATCGTCCAAACAGCTTTGCCTATGTGGTTGTGAGCCAGTACAACACACGTGCACCAGTTGTGTATCGAGGAGACAATGCCGTAAAGGTCTTTTTAGACCATATGGTGAATGAACGCGATCGTATTGTACGTGGTTTAGAGCAACCAAAGGAAATGGTGATGACTCGTGAAGACAAAGAGAATTTCAAGAACGCCACTGATTGCTACATTTGTCATGAACCTCTAGGAGCAGATCGTGTGAGAGATCATGACCACATCAATGGCAAATATCGTGGAGCAGCACACAATGAATGCAACTTACAATTCCGTCTTAGAAAAGATCAGCAAGGGGATCAAGATTCTTTTATCATTCCCGTATTTTTCCACAATTTGCGAGGCTATGACAGTCACCTTATCATGGAGGAAATTGGGAAATTCAAAGGTGAAACGATTACAGTCATTCCCAACACCATTGAGAAATATATTGCATTCACCCTGAGCAATCTGAAATTTACAGACAGCTTTCAGTTCATGAGTACCTCTCTACAGAAGTTGGTATCCAACCTTGCAGCAGAAGGGAAAGATAACTTCTACAACATGACCTCTCACATTCACGATAGTGATCAACAAGATTTGCTGCTGAGAAAGGGTGTGTACCCCTATGATTACGTGGACGAACCATCCAAGTTTGCTGAAACACAGCTACCATCAAAGGATAAGTTTTATAGTCAGCTTAGCGAAGAGGACATTAGCGATGAGGATTATGCGCATGCACAGAAGGTGTGGGATACATTCAACTGTACAACATTTGGTGAATACCACGACCTGTACCTGAAATCAGATGTGTTATTACTAGCTGACGTGTTTGAAAACTTTCGTCAAGTATGCCTCAACACGTATGAATTGGATCCTGCTCATTACTATACAGCACCAGGACTGTCGTGGGATGCAATGTTGAAAGCGACAAAGGTGAAGTTGGAATTGATCAATGACATTGACATGTACCAAATGGTTGAGCAAGGCATACGTGGAGGAATATCTGTGATCACACACAAGTATGCGAAAGCGAATAATCCCTACGTAGCAGAATACAATTCTGAGATACCAAACAACTACCTGATGTACCTCGACGCAAACAACTTGTATGGCTGGGCCATGTCACAAAGCATGCCACAAAGAGGATTTATGTGGGTGAGCGAGCCAGAATCCCTCGACTTCATGGATGTGGATGAAGATGATGACATTGGATTCATTTTGGAAGTGGATTTAGAATATCCAAATTCAATCCATGATCATCATAATCACTACCCAGTGGCTCCAGAACGGAAATGTGTCAAAGTTGAAGAATTGTCAGAGTACAGTCAGAAGCTGCGGAAAGATCTAAACATGAAAGAGAAATCCAGTGAAAAGCTCATTCCTAACTTGTCTGACAAGAAGAAATATGTACTTCATTACAGGAATTTGCAACAGTACGTCTCACTGGGGTTGAAAGTCACTAAAGTACATCGCGCCATCATGTTTGAACAGAGCAAATGGTTGGCAAAATACATTGCCTTGAACACGGAAAAGAGAAAATTGGCCAAGAACCCATTTGAGAAAGACTTCTTCAAACTGATGAACAACTCGGTGTTTGGCAAAACCATGGAAAATGTGAGAAAGCGAATCAATGTTGAACTTGTTCACAAGGAAAAGCGGTTCAAGAAACTTGTAGCCAAACCTTCTTTCCACAAATTCAAAATTTTCAACGAAGATTTGACCGCGGTACATTTACGCAAAGTGGATTTGCTTCTGGATAAACCCGTTCAAGTTGGTTTCACCATTCTCGACCTCAGCAAAGTGCTTATGTTCAACTTTCATTACAACTACATCATGGTCAAGTATCCCAATGCCAAGTTATTGTTCAGCGACACCGACAGTCTATGTTACGACATAGAAACGGAAGATATCTACAAGGATATGCAGCAGGATGCTGACCTGTTCGACACAAGTGACTATCCGCCGGATCATTTCCTACATTCCAACGTGAACAAAAAAGTGCTTGGGAAAATGAAGGATGAGACGGCCGGCGTCCCCATTGAAGAGTTTGTTGGACTCAGACCGAAAATGTACAGTTTATTGTGTGGTGGGAAAGAAAAACGTACGGCCAAAGGCATCACTCGCGCGTGTCAAAGACGCATTAAACATGTGCAGTATAGAGACAGTTTGTTCAAGAAAACTCAAACGATGGCTACAGGACACATTATCCGAAGTCATAGTCACCAGCTTTTCTCGGAGAAGTTGAGGAAAGTAGCCCTCTCCCCATATGACGACAAGCGATATGTGCTGAATGATGGCTATTCCACTTTAGCGCATGGACATTACAAGGCTGTGGTATAAAAGGGGGAGGTCCTCCAACGGAAGAGTTATTTGAGGTGTGAACATTGAAGCGTTAACATGGAACGTGAAAGTCGTAAGAGATCTACAACTGATATGGATACTCTTGCAGATGCAGTTAAAGACTTAAAAGTGAAAAATCCTACCACTACCATCAAGAAATTGAAAGTGGAGACAGCACCAACACCACAGTCGTGGGATGGAATGCTTTCTCTAGGAAATGGAAAGTATATCAAGATTATGAAACAAAGCAATGAAGGAGTGGTAAACATTCGCAAGTACCTGAGAGATGAGGGGACTGGAAAAAACCGTCCAACGAAAAAGGGTATCTTGCTGACAATACCTGAATGGAAAATGTTGAAGAAGCAGGTGAAAGAAGTGGATAAAAGGCTTCGCAGACAAGAAGGTGGCTCATAACAAGGTAAAAACATGAATGCACTCATGCTGAACGGTGGTGCTTACCTTACTGTAAATGATAGGAATGAAGTGATACTAGATTCTCAGAGAAGTTATCATCGGTTTAAACCTGAAGTGTGGAAAGACTTTAAAAACATACCACTTGAACATGGGTTTAAACGTAGACTTGAAAATAAAGTGGAAGTGACGGTGGCTGAATATGATTCTAACATACGTGTAGAAATCTGTAGAAATCTTTTACAGGATTATCCAGAGGATTATAAGGGAGTTGTGCCAGATACACCATATACAGATTTGATCATCTTTGATATCAAGAACTGGCGCGCAGTCTTACGATTCCTAGAAGTGATACAACATCCACTCTTCACCATCTTGCGAGCATAAAAACGTCTTTGCAGACAAGGAGACAGCTCATAGTTCATCTGACTGTTGAACGAGATGGAAGACTTTTTATCGGAATATGAACCCATTACGCATGGATTCTCATATCTGAGAAACGTATATGATGACATCGTGCTAAAACATTTTGGAAAGTATATCATTCTATCAACTGACGAACAATCTGTGTTGAAAGACCATCTAGAGAAGCTGAGGATACCTGGCTTTCTCCTGAAACTCTCAGAGGATTTAGAAGTGCGTGTGACTGAGAACTATTTAGACGTGTTTGTACGATTTCGCCAATATGACGAGCTTACAAAATGCTACGACTACATCACCCTCAACACAGTGGAATGGCACGCTCTGTTACAAGCATTGGATTGGAAAGAACCTGACGCTTGAATTCAAAGAGGAAGGAGTGCAACTCATGCGAGGCACCAAGTCCATTGAACTGACACATCCCATGTGTGTTATGGTGATGAACATTGACATGAATGATCATGGATATGAACTGAAACTGTCTGAACACAAAGATGTTAAAATAATAAAGTTTGGTAATGGACAGTGTTATGCTAGTTTTCATAACATTTACAAACGTGGATGTAATGTCTATGATACATATATTAATTTAGATTGGTATGAATGGCATGTGTTTATTGATGTATTGAATGTATTTGTAAAATAAAAGCTTAATGTGAAATAATTGTGAAATGTAAATAATGTATAACACAATAAAAAAAAAGAATGTTGTATAAAACTGTCTTGTTTATTTACAATATTCATAATACAATTCACAATTACCAACAACTTAACTAATGCAACTTAACTAATACAACATCAATAAAATAATGGTTTATAATGTCTATATACAAAATCCTTTACAACAAAATCACCATCACTTCTTCTTAATACATCAATGATTTCAAAAGGACTATGTCCTCGAGCTCTTTGAATTATATAATATATACAATAAAATCCACATGTAGAGGATATCGGTGTTTGTAATGGAACTGAATTATAAATGAAATTAAACTTTAAAAACTTATTCAAACGACTGTCTATAGGTAAAAGTCCATAAGAGTCAAAATATTCTGCAGGGTCTTCGTCATAATATACTGCCACCCAATGCTCTCCTGGCTCATCATGATCGTCTGTGTTGATGACATAGGCACCGCGTTGTAAAGATGGTAACTGATCCATGGCAAACACACCTTGAAACAAGTCTTTTGTCGTGGCATCATGGGATAGGATGGCTTCTATCTGCTTCGTGTTCATGACTGGTAGTCGAATTGAATGCTACGATTTGCACTTATTTCAACAATGTTATCAAACTCAGCATACACTATAACATTGACTGTATTTTGCAAGGCACCAGCAAAATTCATTTCTAGTCTCAAATTCCCATGTTTGATAAGGGCATAATGATCAGCACCATCATAATCAGGTGTTAAGTCAAAAGAAAACAACGAATAACCTCTGGGCCAATCTTCCCGTTTTATAATGGAACTTTTCTCGCCATCCAATCTATCAAAAGATTTGTAAAGAGTTTCAAAAGCATCAAGATATTTGCCTTGATTTATATCAAGCTTGAGAGGTTTGGATAGGACTGGTTCACCATCAGAGTAAAGCTGCATAAAGTTAAGATTAAAATGTTCAAAATTGTATGGATTTCTCAATACTGTTCCAGCAAAGGATTCATTATGAACCATTCCAATGACAATACGTTTTGGTAATTGGCCTAAAAAGATGCTATCTTTCACAAAAGATTGAAATCCAGTTGGAATAGCTAAAACTTTACATTCTTTTCTATTAACAATAAACTTAGCAGGACTTTTCATCAATGCATCTGCATGTCCCAACTGAATACCTGGACTAACCCTCACTTTGCGAATGGTTAAAAACGCTTCTCTCACTTCTACTTTAAAACCATTATTTGCAGCCATTAATACATATCCATCTTTTTGTCTATGTAAACGTAATTTCATACTAACACCATTGGGAAGATAACGATCCTGCTCAAACAAATCTACCCTTAAACCACCTGTAAGCGCAAACTCACGGCTTAGACGTGTATACAAATAGCGATTATGTAAACCATTATTTCCTGTTTCAGCTATATCACCACCTTCAATATTTACATGAAAACCTGATACATATCTTTCATGATTAGGTCTTTTCACCTCATAAGTATTCATTGACCCGGCAGTATCTTTAAAGATGAGACGCATAGAGCGCTCAGAATGGAGACTTTCTTCCGAGTCATGAATGAGATGAGATATGATGCTAGTATAACCATGGGTATTGTTACTATGTAATATCAAACGATCATTTAGAAATAATTCAATATTAGACCATAACCCATTAAACAAATCATTGATACATGACACGTTATCATCTACACCACACAGTGTTCCATCAGCCTTGACAATGCGACATACAATATGGAGTTTACTGTTCTTTAAATCTAGATATTCTTCTGTACTCGCAGGAATGCAGAATTCTATTGGAGCACCCTCTCTAATGGTAGTCATTGGTTGATAGTCTACATTATAACTTTTTTCTACAGCAGTTTGCGTTGGTGGTATGTGAAACCATTCTAATGGAGAAAGGCTACATTCACAAGAATGATTATGAATTAAAGACATGATTAAAAAATATCTTTCTTATGTTTTTTTGATGTTATCCGTTTAGCTGCCTTTCGCCTTCTGACACGTTTTGCTCGTTTCGGTCTCTTTTGTCCTCGTAACCCACCACCAAACATACGTTGTGCTACTCGACCTGTAACATCTTTCGCGATATCTTTTGCAGCCCTTTTAAGATGTGGTGCAACGATTTTAGCCCCTGTCTTAAGCAGTGGAATAGCTTTTCGAGCCAATGATCCCAGTATTGAACCAATACCATCTCCATATTGTATTCGCGCTCCTTTAAATCCTGGTAATTCTCCACCCACTTGACGAAGAAAATGGTTGTGATATATAGATGGATTGTGTGTGTATGCTTTCATAATGCTTTTGGTCGAAAATGAAGTTTACAGATCACCTTCCCAGTTTGAAATGGAACATTATGGTCTGTGTCATCCTTAATATTCATTTCTATCACGTCAAATTTGGATGTGTTTACAGGAACATAATGAGGTTCTCCATAAGTTTTCATGATAATGTCTCCATCATGTCCTTGTATTGCAACAGAACGTAGCAAAGGAACATAATAATCACCAACAACTTGTGGCTCGCAAATACTACAGTACACATAAAGTGTATAAAACCCCTGTTTCACATCAGCTTTATATTCAGCTGTACACGTTTCAGTATACCATTGATTTGGGATAAATCCTAAAATCTCAGCTAATCCAGTGGAGAATGACACTTCAAAGCCATAATTTAGATATAGAAAAACGCGTCGTCTAATTTTATCATACTTTATCCGAATACCTTCTTTAAGGTCATCTTTCATAGAATTAGTTGCTTCTTCATTAACTGCATGACATATTTCTTGTATGGATCTGTAGTAACCATAAGGAATATTGATTGTGTCAAGAACAATATTATTCAGTGGTTGTTGTCGATACTGAATAGAATAGTCCATTCCATGTCTCATGGTTGTCCATGTATGTGGATATTGAATTTCAGCTAATGCCACTTCATATTTTCCGTTCAGATAGATGGTTCGAGGCATACGAATTTGATAATTCGAAGTCTTGTTGTTGGGATAATAGTTCATACTAGCATTGCTGGGTAAAGTAATGTAAAAACTTGTTGACTCCATGACAGCTAAATCGTTTATGTGATGTAGATAGACTAGATGTGTATATACATTACTTCATGTTTGACACTCTTCATCCTCACTTTCTACATTGCTGTCTACATTATTGTCTAAATTGCTATCTACATGATCTAAATTGGTATCTACTACTTCTCCCTGACAACAAGCACTAACACACCTAATTTTTACAGGAATAGTATTTTTATTTCCATTTTCTTTACAACAACAACACCATAGCTCTTTAATCCATGTTAAAAAGTTTCCCATCCTTCTGGAAACAATCTTTGTTGACGTTGTTGTTGCTCTTTTGTAATATCTTCACGAGTTGTCTTTTTGCCAAAAACAGTTTTTGGAATATTAGCGTCTACAATTTCCTCAATAAACTGCTTCCAACCACGCGGTGGTTCTCGTCGTTCTTTTCTTTTTGTAGCAACCAACGCTTCTTTCAACAAATCAATAATGTTAGAATTTGTAATGACAGTACCTGTTTTTAAAACAAGTTCATTTTTATCTGTCCATCTCGTACCATATTTCTTAAGTTCTGCCAGAAGTTGTGTTAGTTTTACATGATAAATGGGTTGAAAATGGTTTAGAAACTGTTGGGACTTTTCTGATTTTTCTGCATTAGATGTTGTAACAGACTTTTGTCGTTGTTGTTGTTGTGATTGAATTGTTCGTAAATGACGTCCAAGCACTTGAGACATTTCTATTGCTTTTTCACGAGTTCGTTTCCCACGTAAAAGTTTATTCACTTTCGTTTTGATTTCAACATCTTTTCCCTTCTTTTCTAACAACATTTTATATTCATATTCAGGAATGAGAACCATTTTCAAAGTATGTTTCATTTTAACAGCAACTGAGCTAACAAGGGTAATGCAAATTTAGCAATAGCTCCAATAAATCCTCCTTTCTGATTAACCAACTTCTTTTTTCTTCGAAGTGATATCTTCTTATTTGCCAGTGTACGTAGGGTATGACGTTCACGCTTGAATAACTTATACCTTTTTGAGCTTAAGGGTAAATGTCCTCGCAATATATTCAAACAAATTTCAAACAAGCTAGTTAATTCCTCCTTAGTAGCTTGTTGTAGTAAGGATTTACGTCGTTTAGGCCCGCTGCGTGCAAGCAAGTGAAGGAAAGGTTGATTCGCTTGAATACGTTTAGACATCTTGGCTGCGAATGGTTAAGTGACTTGGTTCTTGTTCATACACCACCTTATCAACATATACGTAATGTGTATCTTTTGGTAAAATGCCTGTACGAATACGTAGTTGATCATTTGTCTTCGGCTTCAAATCAATGAATAAATAGCCGTGAGGTTTGCTGGTAGCATCTTGATAGGCTTCTATGAGAAATTGAGATTTTCCAGGATACATTTGTCGCGCTAATGTACTTATTTGTTGACTGTCTCTAGGATTTTTAAACAGAATGATGTAATGTGTATTCAAACTAATATTACGCATTTCTCTACCATGATGAAACAAATTATGCACAATAAAAATAATGCTTAGATTTTGATGACTGCTGCCAACACTAAATAGACGTGTCATGCGTTCATCACTATGACATTTGGTCATTAAGTCATCAATGATGAGTAAGTTTGGTTTTTTCGGGTTAAAACGCTCTTCAATGTTATCTGGAATGCCTTGGTAAAATTCCACACCTTTCATTCCCTTATACAAAGGCTGATCTGCTGCATAGAGCCATAAAATGGTTTTTGGAGAGGGTTTAATTAACTTTTGTTCTAGAATTTCTCTAACTAGAGAAGTTTTACCACTGCCTGTAGGTCCAGAGACCAAACACGTGAATGGATGCTTCATTTTCGAATATCTGTTTCTTTCACCCAACTGTTAAACTTCTTTGGCCAACCTAACCACTTCACAAATAATTCTTTAACACCTCGTCTTTTTCGTGTTTTCAAGACCTTTTCAATTCTGTAGACTGATTCAATATCTTTTGTCACTTTCTGCAGTTCTTCTTCATAAAAATGTCCGTCAATATCTTCATCCAAAAAGTCTTTCACACGATACAAGTGTATTCCTTGCTTCTTACAACGATGTGTGATAATGAACACTTCTTGCGTCCACTTTATATGATAATCCCGTTGAAATACATATTTCATGTGAGAAATGCGAACCTGATCACCAATTTTAAATTTGTAGGGTTTTTTCTTCTTCTTTGGTTTTAATTTCAATTTGTCTACATACATATACTTCCACACTTTCGATTCTATGTCTTTACGAATATCTGCAGGAGCATACTTATTAGGGAGGGAGCCATGAGGTCTATGGTTATAATTATACACTAAGTCTGGAAGGATGTCCATATATCGATACGTTTGATTATGAAGGAAATATCGATACATCATTCCCTTTAGAGTACGAATGACTCTCTCAGCAAAGTTGGCTTTGGTTTCATTCTTTGTCGTATAGGCATGTATTCCCTCCTTCTTCAAAAATGCTTTTACCCATCTGTTTTTAAATTCAGTTCCTTTATCTGACCTTAGAGTTCGTGGTCTTCGTTGTGTTTCATGAAAAATCTTTTGAAAGGCTTCTATGACGCTGGTATGTGATTTATTAGGCATTGGCTGCACCCACAAATATTTGGAAAACACATCAATGACAACTAATAAAAAGTGGGTGTCATCATTATAGGAAGCTATGTTTCCCATGTCAGCTAAATCAATGTCCCACATGTCATCAATTCCACGTGTAATGACACGTTGCCTTTTAAACCTGTATTTTACAGGTTGTAGTAAACTGAAGGCATCTTGATCCTGTAACCATTTCTTCACTTGTGAATGAGTGACTGGTTGATCATGTTTTTTTAATATGTGATATAGTTTGTAAGGACCAGCAAATGCCCCGGGTTGACCAGGTTTAAAGTAAATATTGGTTAAGTAGTCTTTCCACGTCGACATGTTAACACTAAATGATCAACACTTGTTAACATATCTTGCATTTTATTTTATCAACATATCTTGCATTTTATCAACACATCTTAAATTTTATTAACATATCTTAAATTTTATAAAAGCTCAATCAACATATCTTACAAATCAAGTATTGATACAATGGTGTGAATAATTGGAGTCCATTGATCTTCAATGAACATTAACCAACAACTTAATTCATCAAATGTGATAGCATCTACACCATATTTTTCACAGCGTTGATTTGCATTATCTAACACTTTATCTAAATGAATGTAATATTTAGCTTCATTCCAATATGTATACACATGCAGAATGACAGGTATGTTCTGAACACTCTTCATTTGGACAAGCAGGACATACTAAACATGCAAACTTTTTTACAGCTAATAACATTTCTTCACAATATGTCTTTTGCACAATATATTGTCTCAATGTAATGTCTGTCATTATACTGCAATGTAGATTAACCACTCTCTCACTTCATCAAACAGTCTTGGATCAAATCGAGCGAAGTGATATGCTGCTTCCACATCAAACTCCTCAGCTCCGTCAATGTTTGAAAACATACACTCTTTGATGAAATCCTCACGTAAGTTTGGTACACTTAACGTGGAATGCGCAAGTTCCCAATAAATGTCAAAGTGTTGCAGTTGTTGTTGAATAGATCCAAAACGCGCCAGTTCACTTATCATGTAGTCCACATACTTGTCCTTGAAACACGTTTCTACATCCATCTTTCACATATCCATATAACACGTCTGCACACTGTGACGGTTGGCAAACAAATGACTCTCAGTCTTACTCCGCAGAAACAGTTAGTGAGCCGCACTTGTTGCAGAAGTTGTCTGGTTCACACAACTTGCAATTGTACTTGTGGCAGTGACAATCATAATCCTCAGCATATCCGTAAGCACCACAATATTCACAGGTAAGTCCAAGTTGATTTTGCACATCCATATTCTCCAATTGAACTTCAGCCAGTCTTTTCTTGGATAACTTTGACACTTTCATCCGATTGTCCTTTTGTAGCTTGATAGGAGTTTTCTTACCATGACATTCCGTGCATGGCAATAAGGTTGAGTTAATGTTATCCATCTCCTGAAGCAATGTCTCCCATTCACCATCATTCATGTTGATGTAAAACTTGTATTCTTTCCCGTCAAACAGTGATGCTTGCACAAAACTCACATAGCGCATGTCCAAGTATGAAATGACTTCAAGCCATTTCGTTTGCGTTAAGTACAGTTTGAAGCCAATGTCACGTAATCTTGGTAAGTTCAGACACACAATCTTCCACAAGGATGGTGATAAAGCAAGCCATCTCTCTCCACGTTTGATTCGAAGAAATAATCCAAATTGTCCATGCTCCACAGTAATTGTTAAGTTTGCACTAATTTTAAAGCTGCTTGTCTTCTCCATGGCTGCGCGTCGAATGATGACTGCACTTGACACCTCACTCCTTTTATATGGACATTACATGTATGTTTTCATGAGATGTTTGCTAAATCGCGGAGTGATCTCGTTGAAACCATCCAGAAAGGCTGTTGGTAAACCGTCTGTTAGAGATTGTCTCATGACGATCACTAAAAAATCTCCTCGTTTGCGACTTCCAATTATCCATTGGAAGAGCATTGACATGGTGAAATATCCTTTTTCATAGAGGTAGGCCATCATCTCGTACACCTTAATACGTTCTTCAAGGTACTTGAAGCCATGTAGCATGACCTTTGCATATTTGGAATCGCGATCCTCATCAACACACTTTGGCGCCGGTAGACATAATGTCTTAAAAAGTTCCTCATGAAGACTTCTAATAAGTTGAACGAAACGTCGGGTCATGGCTTCGGAGAACTGTGGCTCTGACGCGGGAACATGCTCTATGTTTCCTTCTAGCATGTAGATAAGCTGAATGACAGTGTTCACTTCTTCCGTTAGGTATATGTATGTGTGTTGGTCGAAAAAGCCTTCTTCACATAAGCACCATAAAATGTTACAATCTATCAGAGGAATCACTGCTTGAAAGTTCCGTTTCAACAGCGTGACGTCTTCTTCAGTAACAGGAATACTTTTGCTCAATTCGAATTTAGATTTGAGCTGCTTTTCATCGTCGTCGCTGTCGTCATTGTCGTCATTGTCGCCATTGTCGTCATCGTCGTCGTCACCGTCGTCATCGCTTGACATGACCACTTCTTCCTCCTCAAGATGCTCTAGATGAGCCTGTAACTTTGTACTAAGTGGTTTGGCGCTACCATTTACAAGCGCATTGGCAACCCAGAACGGGTAGTCAGATCCCTCGGGATCGGGCATTGCTTGCTGTACTGGCTGTACTTCTTCAGGCCTAGTTTGCTGTACTGTAGACACGGCTGACGGAGCCCCTAATGCTTCCTCCAAGGCTTTTTCAGCTTCTTTTAGTGTACTTAGGAAGGCAGCAGTCTCCTCTGCAGTTAAAACTGCATCTGTAAAAGCCATTGTTTCATTGCTGAACAGGCTATCAATTTCCATGTTGTTAGCCGTTGCTGCGTTTCGAGACGTCTCCATGATGGTTTGGCAATGCAATGATTAGAGTGGTGTCAACCCGACCTTTTTATACTACTGACGGTGAGCCGTGAGCCAGCGGCGTAAAAAGTAGCCGGGAGGGGGGGGGCTCACTAGGTAGCTGGGCCGGGGGGGGCTCACTAGGTAGCTGGGCCGGGGGGGGGGCTCACTAGGTAGCTGGGCCGGGGGGGGGGTCGATCAGTTTGATTTGCAGTCTGTGTGCAGTCAGTCTGCTTTGAACCTTTGAAGCGAACACATCGAAATTTAATCATGCAGTACAAGGACGAGTTTTTTTCGGATGAGCTTCGAGGTCGCTATTTTCTATCAGCGAGGGATGTCAACCTCTGGGAGGAGATATTTATAGAATATCAAGTTTTTCTGTTTCGGAAGCGAGCACATCGAAATTCAACCATGTTGTTTAAGGACGAGTTTTTTTCGGATGAGCTTCGGGGCCGCTACTTCCTATCACCGAAGGATATCAACTTCTGGGAGGAGATTTACATTGAATATCAAACTTTTCTGTTTCGAAAGTGGAGAAATTTCCTTGGGAACAGACCAGAGGAACGGTTCAACCTGTTTGGCAGGGCGGCGGAGGAGAGCCATAAGCGACTACGCCATCGTTCGCCGCCCAGGGACCCGTCGCCCTGCCAGGAAGTGACCAGAGTGACCAGAGTGACCGCGGCAACGATGACAGAGACTCCTCCAGCCAGAGTGATCGCAGCAACGATGACAGAGACTCCTCCTGCCAGAGCAACTCCTGTCAAAGTCGCTGCGTCAACGATGACGACCCCGTTGAAAGTGAATCAAAAGGAAGCTGATGTGACTGTCCGGAAGGTGCTGGCGGCACCAAGCGCAACCGTTACAAGACCGGACAGTCCGCCACCAGCTCCTGACGATGAGCTTACAATCGCTGTCGCCAGTATTTCGGATACAGTCAGCTTCATACAGTCACCTTCAAACACTGACCGCAACAACGAACCTGCTCAGGTGAAACTGGAGAATGTCTCTAGAAAAGAGTCAGATTTCCAGGAGGTCATGCAAATCTTGGGCACTTTGGATAATGTTAAATATTGTGAATTCTGCCATTTTGGCTTTCCGGTAGAATATTCAATGAGATTGCATGAGCAGCAATGCCCGGACGCTTTGAAGTCCCAATATTATTTTTGTAGTGTCCAGGGCAAAGGATTCACCTCGAGCAGGGCCGCGGTTGCGGCACATAAGCGGAAGTGTGGCTGTGGCGAGGTTGGTGGCGGCAGCGGTGCCAGCGGTGGCGTCAGCGGCGGCGCCAGTGGCGGCGACAGGAGAACCGATGGTGGGAGGCAGTGACAGCGGCAGGAGAACTGATGACAAGAGGCAGTGACTAGGACCAGACTACGGAAATCCCTCCAGGGCTGCTTTTTAGCGGCCCTCCCATTATTACGAAATGAAACGCTTCATCAGACAATCTTAGTATGAATGAGAGTGTGGGAAATGCTAAAAAAAGAGGACTATAAATCATTGATTTATAGCTCCATCTGTCCGTCTGACCGTCTGAAAAAGCTAAACAAATTGCTGCCTGGGTTAAAAATACCCTAGCATGAGAAATGAAACGCTAAATCTGTCCGTCTGCCCGTCTGAGAAAGCAAAACAAATTGCTGTCTGGGTTAAAAATACCCTGGCATGAGAAATGAAACGCTAAATCTGTCCGTCTGACCGTTTGAGAAAGCAAAAAGAATTTGCTGTCTGGGTTAAAAATATCCAGGCTTGAGAAATCGAACGCTAAATCTGTCTGTCTGACCGTTTGCTGTGTTATGTGTGTGAAGAGAGAGAGAGAGAAATAAGCCACTGTCTGGGTTTAAAAAAAAAAAAATACCCAGGCTTGAGAAATATAACGCTGAATCAGTTGTGGCTATTGCTATATGTGTAGAGAGAGAGAGGGATTAAAAAAAACAAAAAAAAAACCGACTGTCTGGGTGTCCGTGTGTCTGGGTGTCCGTGTCTGGGTGTCCGTGTGTCTGGGCGTCCGTTGGTTTGGTTGTCATAGGTGTTAGAATAGTGAGAAAGCTTTAAAGAAAGGATTGTTGCTTGTATATGGCCACAATGCATGGAGACACCTCTCTTCCTTAAGGAAAAAGAGTGCTCATTTTTAATTGCTGCCACGGCAATCCATTAGTGATGGTGTGTGTGCTTGGAGAACGGTAAAAGCCCTAAAAAACACTTGTTTCCGTGGTTTGGTTTGATGTGGGTGAAGAGGGATGAAAACTAAAAAAAAAAACAAAAAAAAGGATTGTATGGGTGTCCGTGTGTCTGGGTGTCCGTGTCTGGGTGTCCGTGTGTCTGGGTGTCCGTTGGTTTGGTTGTCATAGGTGTTAGAATAGTGAGAAAGCTTTAAAGAAAGGATTGTTGCTTGTATATGGCCACAATGCATGGAGACACCTCTCTTCCTTAAGGAAAAAGAGTGCTCATTTTTAATTGCTGCCACGGCAATCCATTAGTGATGGTGTGTGTGCTTGGAGAACGGTAAAAGCCCTAAAAAACACTTGTTTCCGTGGTTTGGTTTGATGTGGGTGAAGAGGGATGAAAACTAAAAAAAAACAAAAAAAAAAGGATTGTATGGGTGTCCGTGTGTCTGGGTGTCCGTGTCTGGGTGTCCGTGTGTCTGGGTGTCCGTTGGTTTGGTTGTCATAGGTGTTAGAATAGTGAGAAAGCTTTAAAGAAAGGATTGTTGCTTGTATATGGTCGCAATGCATGGAGACCTCTCTGTGGTTAAAACACAGCATCCCTTAAGGAAAAAGAGTGCTCATTTTTAATTGCTGCCACGGCAATCCATTAGTGATGGTGTGTGTGCTTGGAGAACGAGAAAAGCCCTAAAAACAGTTGCTGCCGTGATTTGGTGTGTGTGGAAAGAGAGAGGGATAAAAATAAAAAAAAAACGTATGTATGTGTGTCTATGTGTGTCTATGTGTGTCTGTGCGTGTGTGTGTGTGTGTGTGTGTGTGTGTGTGTGTGCGTGTTCGGTTTTCGTAGCCGCAATGCATGGAGAGTTCTCCCCCTTAAGGAGGCAATGGCTGCTCACTTTTAATTGCTGCTACGACAAGCCATTAGTGATGGGATATGCGTGTAAAAGCCCTAAAAACACTTGTTTCCGTGGTTTGGTTTGATGTGGGTGAAGAGGGATGAAAACAAAAAAAAAACAAAAAAAAGGACTGTCTGGGTGTCCGTGTGTCTGGGTGTCCGTGTCTGGGTGTCCGTGTGTCTGGGTGTCCGTTGGTTTGGTTGCCATAGGTGTTAAAAGAGTAAGAAAGCTTTAAAGAAAGGATTGTTGCTTGTAAATGGCCGCAATGCATGGAGACACCTCTCTTCCTTAAGGAAAAAGAGTGCTCATTTTTAATTGCTGCTACGACAATCCATTAGTGAACGTGTGTGTGCTGGAAGAACGGTAAAAGCCCTAAAAACACTTGTTTCCGTGGTTTGGTTTGATGTGGGTGAAGAGGGATAAAAACTAAAAAAAAAACAAAAAAAAAGGACTGTCTGGGTGTCCGTGTGTCTGGGTGTCCGTGTCTGGGTGTCCGTGTGTCTGGGTGTCCGTTGGTTTGGTTGTCATAGGTGTTAGAATAGTGAGAAAGCTTTAAAGAAAGGATTGTTGCTTGTATATGGTCGCAATGCATGGAGACCTCTCTGTGGTTAAAACACAGCATCCCTTAAGGAAAAGAGTGCTCATTTACTAATTGTTGCTGCAATGGCTTGGTTAGAGAGCGAGAAAAGGGCTCATGGGCCAGTGAGCCGGGGGGGGGGGTCTGTCGACTAGCTCACCCATATAGATACAGTGTATGCTGAAAGATTGCTGGGCCGGGGGGGGGGCTCATGGGTTGGTGAGCCGGGGGGGGGGCTACCAACCTGATGTTTGGCAGGCCCCGGGGGGCTTGCAAAGCTGGTGATGGCAGGCCCCGGGGGGCCTGTCGACCTACTGTACGGCTGGCCCCGGATTGCCTATCCATCAGTTGGTTGCAAGCTTGAGTCGCTCTGTGTGACGTCATTGATGGGTCAAAATACACAGCAGGCCAGCTCTAACCATGTCTCTATGAACCCTTTGCTGTCCGGGTGCTCGGGTGCTCAAGTGCTCGAGTGCTCAAGTGCTCAAGTGCTCGAGTGCTCGAGTGCTCAAGTGCTCGAGTGCTCGAGTGCTCGGGTGCTCAAGTGCTCGAGTGCTCGAGTGCTCGAGTGCTCGGGTGCTCAAGTGCTCGAGTGCTCGAGTGCTCAAGTGCTCGAGTGCTCGAGTGCTCGAGTGCTCGAGTGCTCGAGTGCTCGAGTGCTCGGGTGCTCGGGTGCTCAAGTGCTCGGGTGCTCGGGTGTCATTTTGTCCGGGCACCATTTTGTCCGGGTGTCATTTTGTCTGGCTGCCCGTTTGACTGGTCGTTTGAATGGTTGCCCGTTTGAATGGTTGTTTGAATCGCCGCCCGTTTGAATGGTCGTTTGAATGGTTGTTTGAATGGCCGCCCACTCTCCATATTACGTCATTATGACGTTCATATGACGTTCATATGACGTTCATATGAAGTTCATATGACGTTCATATGACGTTCATATCACCTCCATATCACCTCTATATCACCTCTATATCACCTCCATAACACGTCTAGATCACGTCATAATGACGTCACTGTTTTAGAAACCCCATGGGGCTTCTAAAACACCACGTGACGTCATTATGACATCCATATGGTAACCATATGGTAACCATATGATAACCATATGATAACCATATGACGTCAATATGACGTTAATATGACGTCAATATGACGTCACTGTTTTAGAACCCCCGTGGGGGTTCTAAAACACCATGTGACGTCACTATGACGTCACTTCCTGTTTTAGAACCCCCGTTTTCACACTACTCTGAAAGCTAGCACCTACAACATAAATGTTGACGGGGCTGAAAGCTAGCAACTACAACATCAATGTTGACGGGGCTAAAAGCTAGCAACTACAACATCAATGTTGACGGGGCTAAAAGCTAGCACCTACAACACTTGGTTTTTTACTCAGCCGATAGCAAGTAACGGTCAGCTGCATAATAATGTCATATTTTCTTGCCTGGTGAAAATGACTAGCTATCGTTTTCATACACGATTTCTAAAAACCAATTTCCCAACAACAAAAACATTGACCAGCTTTATAAATTCAGAATATTACGAAGTGTAGTTTTGAAACTGTCAAAAACAAACAAACAAAACAAAAAAACTAAAAAAAAAACAAACAAACAAACAAACAAAACAAGGAAGTTTAACTAAACAAAGCAAATTATAAATATACACAAATAAGGCCTTGTTTTGTAGGTAACGAAACACCCAATGAAAACAGCCCGTCTTACCGTCCCGGCGTAGTGGTTCACTTCAAAGTGGGTCTCATATCTGGCGTGTTTCTGTTTCTTCGGCTTATCAAAACTGACCGATTTTCCGCTGTGATTTTCGTAGAGTTTCGATAAAAATGTTCGATCTGTTGCTTTAGGAAACATGCATTCCTCTTCCAGTATAGATAAAATACCCAATGGCTGAAAGATCAGGTTCATAATGATAAAACGTTAAACTAAGAACGATTTATTTTCCTAGAATAAAATTCTAACTTTCTCATTTTTCTCCTTTTTTACATTAGATGTAGTGTGCTTTTATAGGATTTGGCCTTTAATGTAGCCTTTTGCCACAAGGGGGCGTGTCAGTTTTTAGCGTTTATTTATTTATTATTGTTGTTATTTATTTATCTATCTATCTATTTGAACACATACTGTATGTTCTACATTTTTCATTATATGTTATTACCACACTATCTTTACAGAATTACAACACAAATATACGGTTGAATGCGATACCATAGTTTCAAATAGTTATAATTTCTCAAATAAAATAAAATTTCTATATACCTTTTCAATCAGTTCGATAGTTGCTTGGAGGTCTAAACCGAAGTCAATAAAATCCCAGACGATGCCCTCCTTCTTGTACTCCTCCTGCTCCAGCACGAACATGTGGTGGTTGAAGAACTGCTGCAGACGCTCGTTCGTGTAGTTGATGCACAGCTGCTCAAATGTGTTGAACTGAAACAAAGACAAGTAGAAAGTATTTGTGGCATTATCCCCTTTGCCTACCACGTGGTGGTTGAAGAACTGCTGGCTTTCTTGTAGCTGATGAACAGCTGCTCAAATGCGATATACTGAAATTTTAAATGAAACGTTTCATTTAAGAAATTTAAAAATCTTTTTTTTTTATCAAAATGTCGGTTAAAACATAAACAATATATTCACTACAGACTAACCACAGCAATATGAGTAGTAACTGTTCCAATACGGGAAAATTGTTGCTGTTTTGTAGAACTCCGGTTTTTGATAATTAAGACAAAACTATATATATATACATATATATATATATATATATATATATATATATATATATATATATATATATATATATATATATATATATATATATATATATATATATATACATATATAAATGTATAAGCATATATGTTACAGTCAATGTTGGAAACCCACCATTTCAAGAAATGGCAAACCGTATCGGATAAATTCGTGTAATGCCTAAAATCTTTTGCCGTTTCACGAAATAACCTAAAAGTTAGGTTATTTCAAGAAATTACCTAAAAATCTTACATTTTATTTCACAAATTGGCAAACCAAATCAGGCAAAATTGTGAAATAAGGTTTTTTTTTGCTCGAAATTACTTACAATCGTGACAAATATTGTGTCTGATCTTTTATAAATGCAATAAGATTACTTAAGTTTTCAAATACAGTTAATGCACCATAGTTGGTTTGTCCCTTTAATTAATACACCACAGTTGATTGCAACTGATCACAAGCTTTTAACGCGATCATATTAATTGTAATTCATGGTTATATACACAAGTGTTTGTGTTCCTTAATGATGGATTTAATTGCTATTAGGATAATTTCAGAACAACACACTAAACTGGGTTAAGTGGTGTACTCAGGAACTAGTCACCGATTTGCCGTTAACCTACTCTGAAAAAGAACATCCTATAACGTCTGCTTTTACCTACTCTGGAATTAAGCCGTTAGATTGGTCATAATAAGGAAACTTTCTCCATATTGGCCCTCCGGAGAAGATATATATTAATATAAATTTACCTGAATGTTTTTATCAAAGTTCTAAAAGTGGGAGATTCAAATGAAGATAAACACAAACAGGAGCTGTAGAAAGTATTTGAACAGCACAAATCGGTCTTTATGCCAGAAGACCAATATTACTCGACTGTGGAGGAATTAAAAGCATGCGCCTTGAGCGACGGCACAACAAGTCATCAGTGAAACTGATTAATTCCCCCGCCACAAAAACGCTCGATGGACAGGCGACTTTAGGAGGCGTGCCCAGGAGGCGTGCAATTCAACGATTTTAAAAGTTTGAAGTAACAAAAAATGTCGCGATAAAACATTCTAAGAATTGTTTGATTTGTTTAACTAAATTCATGTAGGCTTGAGATTAACTCATTCCTCTATGTAAGGGTTGTGAAATTTTTTGAAGTTAAGCTGGGCCAATGTCCTTAGGCCGATTGAACTACTGTTTTTTTTTCTGGTTCTTGTGATATTCTCTTGGTATAGATAACAGTTTGCCATTTCACGTAATGGCAAACCGAAACTTTAAGTAATTTCTTGAAATAACCTAACTTTTAGGTTAATTCGTGAAACGGTAAAAGAGTTAAGGCATTACGGTTTGCCATTTCGTGAAATGGCGGGTTTCCAACATTGACTGTAATATATATATAATGCAGTACATAAAATCACATTTGTATATCAAAATGCACCATTTCGGTATTGCTTCAGCTATTTCAAACTAAATATTTCAAGCTTAAACGAAACTTACATGAGAACCTTAAAGTCTTCTAAGGAGAACAAAAGACTTCTGCCCTAATTATGAGGCCTTTCTAGTTTTACTAATATAACTGAATTACACGCGAATATTTTCTGAACATCCTGACATTCTTGCATAATCCTAAGTGTAACAATGCTTGTTTTTTAAGAGAATTTCACATCGCTGTTTTAAGGGACTGCACACCGCTGTTTTAAGGGAATGCACACCTCTATTTTAAGGGAATGTACGCCTCTGTTTTAAGGGAGCGTAACCCCTGTTTTTAAAGGAATGTACACCTCTGTTTTATTTTAAATTTTATTTTAAATAATAACCACGCCAAGTTATTAAGAGAACTCTTACCTCAAATATTTCAAATCCAGCAATATCCAAGACGCCAATAAAATGTTGCTTTTTGTGTTTTGTGTGTAGAGTTTGGTTGATTTTCAAAACCAGCCACGCAAACATCCTGGCATAGAGGGCCTTGGAAAGTGCTTGTACTGCAAATTGAACTTGATCCTTGTTTTGACCTTTTGTGACGTGTTCATTGCCGACCTTCACCTTAGGTGTCAGCAGGGATTTCAGCAAGTCACTGGTGTTTAAGCCAAGAAGGAAGGCGGCTTTTTCAGCTTCTATAAGTAAAAAAAATGAATTGAATCATATACACTACACAAAAACCACAATGCCGTGTTTGTACCAGCACGTGTCACTTACTCCTCGGGTCATTCATTCACTCCACTTTTCACTCACTCCACATGCCATTCACACCACTTGCCACTCACTTTAGTCGCTCCACGTGACACTCATTCATTCACTCCACTTTTCAATCTCTCCACTTGCCATTCACACCACTTGCCACTCACTTTAGTCGCTCCACGCGACACTCATTCATTCAGTCCACGCGTCACTCACTCCGCGTTTCACTCACTCCCCGTGGCACTCACTCCACGTGTCACTCATTGCACCTGTCACTCATTGCACGTGTCGCTCACTTTTCCAGGGTTCACTCACTCCACGTATCATGCACTAACTACCGCGTGTCCCACACTTAACGTGTAACTCATTCCAGCTGTTACTCACTCCACGTATCATTCACTCCACTTACACACATACACCCTTTTCTTTATCTATCCTGCTGTATTAAAATTCCGAAACAAAAGCCAGAGAAAGAAAATACAACGAGGTGTCTACATAAGTTTGCGACAAATCATTGTGAGGAGAATGAAATACCAAAAATCTTATCATTTTGATGACACGTGATTTTTTCTGAGATATCAATACTCACCTTCTTTAGCTTTTTGTAACTTAAAACCTAACATAATATTTTATTCCGTGGTATGTGATCTGACCAATGCATTAACCTAGCTGAGGTGGTCAGAGCAAACGTCAATGCCCTGATTACCATCCCTAACTGAATTCTAACCCGAGACATTGAGATTACGGGACAAGCGATCTGACCAACTCAACTAACTTCACCTCCTAAAGATAAAATCTTTGAGATGTTACAGATGAATGAGGCTTCGTATTTTATTTTACCTGCCGATCCATCTGCTTCCGCTTGCTCTGCGCGTGCGCGTTGTTTGAATTTCATTTCTCCAAAATGTAAAATGGCGCAGGTGCTTTTGTATAGACTCATCTTCTCCTCTTGAGTAAATCCCAAAACATCAAATGCTTGCTGAAAGTTATGAATAATACAACTGTAACTGCGTAACGTCTGACAAGAGCATTATAAACAAAAAGCCAGCTCTGCAGGTATGCACCATGTTGTTATATAGCGTAATGTTGATATTGATAGTTTACACTTGGGACAACGTCCCAAGGAGATTTTAAATTACCTCGAATTCCGTACATTTCTCTTTTCTTCCCTTTTTTTAATTTTTTTTTTCATATTTCGTTTTTTTTGTTATTCTTCGTCACTTGGTTTCCGCGCTTCTCCTCCGAGACCGTTTGAGCTAGGAAAGTGAAACTTGGCACACAGATAGGATGTGTGGTAAACTCGATCCACGCGAAAATTTTTTACGTATGACGTCATCTTTCGCATCTTATGACGTCATGAATATTTTAGAGCTTAATATCTTCAAACCGGCTGGAGCTAGAGATTTGGCGTCAAATACGTTATGAGACTACTTTGTGACAAAGGACCTCGTGAAAGCCTTAATTTTAGCGTATGACGTCATAATGACGGAAATATTTGTTATTTATATACAGAACGCTTAACTGAATACCAATTGACGGATAAAAGTTACTTTAAACTCTCCAATGCCCTGTAAAACGCCCCCCCCCCCCGCCCGAAATGCACACAAGTGTATTAAAACGCACATCACACAGTACAAGGTGCCTATTGCGGGCACGCGATTATGTATAATGCATATCAATACGGCTGTATGTGGCTTGTGGCCTCTCCCATAATGAAAAGCTACTCTGTGGCTAGGTGACCATGCAGTACTGTTGTTTTGTAAGTAGGTGGTTGTGATAAGCTGGGCTTTTTTTCAATGCTGCATTTTCAATGCTGCAGTCAGTCAAAAGTTGAGCACGGAGAGCAAATGTTGTTTTTTTATTAAACTTTTTTTTTTTACAAATAACTGCGTTATAATTCGTGAATATATTGCATGCTACGGAACTGTTTTAGTGATAACTGTGTGGTGTTCATTTGTTGATCACTCTTACTATTTTATGACGATAGATTATTTCGAAAACCTCGATAGGTGCATAATTCCCACTTGCATTCTTCGTTTGCAAATGGGTATAAATTTGTAGTTTTTCTCGAAATTTCAGCCCTTTTTTCCTTTTTTCCGTCACGGGGGTTCCCAGAAAACTCCTCCTACGCTATTAACGTATGACGATGGAATTTGGTACAGTGATAGAGGGTGATGAGATGTCGTCAAATACACAAAAAAATTTTGACCTTGAAGGTCAAGATCGAATTGAGGTCAAAGCATTTTTTACCTCAAAGTGGTTGTCGTAGAAAGATGGCATGTGGCAGAGACATAGAGTGTAATGAGTTGTCGTCAAATCCGCAAATTTTTTGACCTGAAACCTCAGAGGTCAAGGTCAAAGTGAGATCAAAATAGTTTTGAAGCGCCTATTAATCACAAAAAGTAGCCATAAAGGTGCTCGAATACCAGCTTGAATACATAAAACGTACTCTGTAGGAGGAAAACTTTGATCACTAGTCTTGACCTTGAGGGTCAAGGTCAAAGGTAACGTGACTTCACGCGCCGTTAACGACAGGCCGACTTATGTCGAAAACGGTTAGAGACAGAGCTATTTTGAGCTCATTTTCGACCCTTTAGGCTTAAACAACGTTACATAAGAAGTATCTCGGTGACCTTGACCTCCTGGGTCACGGTCAAGGTAAAAAACCGGAAGTTTACTATTATCTCGAAATTGGTTAGAGATAGAGCGATTTTGAGCTCATTTTCGATCCTTTAGGCCTAAACAACGTTACATAAGAGGTACCTCGGTGACCTTGACTTTCTGGGTCACGGCCAAGGTAAAAACCCGGAAGTTGACTATTATCTCGAAATTAGTTACAGATAGAGCGATTTTGAGCTCATTTTCGACCCTTTGGGCCTAAACAACGTTACATAAGAGGTACCTTGGTGACCTTGAGCTTCTGGGTCACGGTTAAGGTCAGAAACCGTAAGTTGACTATTATCTCTAAAACGGTTAGAGATACAGTGAATTTCAGCTCATTTTCGATCCATTGGGCCTAAAAAACGTTACATAAGAGGTACCTCCGTGACCTTGGCCTTTTGGAGCACGGTCAAGGTAAAAAACCGAAAGTAGACTATTATCTCGAAAACGGTTAGCATGTGCTTCTAACATCGTTGATCTTCTATAAAGTATTGCTGTGCTCTTTAGTGGTTTCCAAATGGCTAGGTTTTATTTAATATCTAATTTTAGCATGTAATTTTAAATTATAACAGGAATGTTAATTGTGTCTGAAAATTTTCATTCTCCATGCAAACCTAAGCCGGAACAGAATCAAGAATCAAAATGCGAATTTAATAACAGAAATAAGATAAGAAATTTTTAGCTCAGTCATTAAGTATTTTTTTAGCATCCCAAGTGTTTGTTTCGCAACTCGGTTGCGAAATCGGTCTAGTTTTTATTGAGTTTTATAGATAGTTCTCTAATCTCTGAGAATGTCTCAAAATAAAATAATTTTGCTACAGCGAATGTACATTGATGGTTTGTTTTCACTGACTTGAATACTAAACTGTTATACTAATCATTGTTTTACTAATCACTGTCATACTAATTACACAAATACTAATTATCAGCTGATCTCCACTTCCTGTGTAATTCGCATGTTTATTTTTGTATTAAAATGGGTTTTCAAGGTAATACACACATCTGAGTTACGCATCTCTTCATAGTCATCCATGTCTTCTACATCCAGTACGCCTTGGTTAATGAACTGATACAAAGCTGGATCCGAGCTCACTAAGCAGCTCTCTTCATTAAGCAAAATGAGTCATTAAGCAAAATAAATCATTTTAAAATACTACTACATATTCTTAGATATATTAATTATGTGCATACATTCAGGCACGCCTGGATCCATACTCGCTAAGCCGGTCTTTTTATTAAGCTACTAAGACAGTAAAATCATTTAAATATAGTGATACATGTTCTTAGAGATTGGGAATTGAAATTGAACATATAGGGCTCTTAAGAATATGTTGCAACATTATCAGATTCTTTTTCATCTGAATTAGCAGCTCTTAAAGTAATTAAAGGATTTATCACAAAAAAGTTGTTTTTTTTTAATTTTTATAGTAACAAATATCCCTTTTAAAGCAACGGTAAACCAAAGTGTGACATTGAAGTACTTACCACAATAATCAGGAAAGTAACCCGACAGCAGCTGGTAAAATATGTGATAATTCCTTTCTCCGCCTTGTTGAAAAGTAACACGTGATTTCTCTAACAGATCTTCACATGAAAAGAAAATGGCAACTGATCGAGAAATATCGATATGGGATTTACAATTTACTTTGCATTATATTACGACTTCATTTCAATTGCTTCAATCAGAGATTATAATATGCACTGACCGACAATGATTGACAGAAGACAGTGGACTAGCATGACAAGCCGAGGTCTGATATCTCGCCATGTCTAGGTAGGTGACCATAAACACGCGTACAAAGAAATGATGAATAAGTTTTACGTTATGCAACAAAATATCAATTTTGCTTGCCTCATTCCCCCGAACGTCATAGATATGAGACAAC